>OW240912.1:200854981-200874809 GCA_933207985.1 Pelobates cultripes | reverse complement strand
GGGGCCGGAGTTTGAGGACACCTGATCTAAGGGGTCAAGGAAGGGTCTACAGGCGATTGATTATAATTGCCAACTACTGTATATGCTAATTACTACTAGGTCTATATGCACATCCAGGTTCCAGTTCTTTTATAGCTAGAGACCCAATAAGGCTTTAGAATGTGTTTGTGCTGATAAGGAATATATAATATGTCAAATTACGTTTGCCTGATGTGTCCAGTATTCCAGTTGCTTTTGCCAATTTCAAAGATTTTATCCTTTTTTTAAAACTAATTTTTAATTCCTCCCAAGGATTGATGGTTAATTCAATTTAAGAACTTATAAATTACTGTTTGTGCATGCATGGCACCTATGCACATCTGGTGAATTATGGGAAGATGCTGACGCCAGTATTTGGAAGTACTGGACAGATAAGTGTATTTTAGACTTGCCTCATCTGCTCTGATCACCCAAGTAAATTCAGGGGGAAGGAAGACAGAAAAGTGACAATCTCTCTTTAATAACATGATCACACGCTAATAAAACTTTAATAGTGTGTATTTTAGGAAAACAATTGTTTTCTCTTTCAAGAGCGCAGTGAGGATTAATGTTGTGACCAAGCACTTTATATGAAATAGTTTTCATTTTAGCATGTTTTTACTGTCCTTGTGTTTGCTGATTAACCTTTTCTCACATCATCCCCTATTGATTGAAATGTCTCTGTGTAGCAGGTGCGAGAATGATGTGCCAATGCCTGCTTTAGTAGCTGTATGAGAAGGTAAGGAACCCCAACTTCCTTAGTTTGTTATTTGAGCTATATTCCAATCTGACTTGCTGGAAGAACACTTCAGATCTCTGGCCATGCCTGTGATATTATTGCTCCCTATTAATAGATGCTGGATCTCGGAGGAAGAAATCATGCCAGCAAGAGAGGAGGGCAAGTACAGGGGAGATGGCTCAGATTTCACTAGCAGCATATCTCACTGATTGAGACGAGCACTCTAGGGACAGAACACTACTACACTTATTTTTATAATTCATGTACATAAACTGCAGCAATGGATGTTGAGACATATATAAATAAATAAATAAATAAATAAATATATATATCATGAAATGAAATGAAGGTATCGAAGTACAGGTATCCTGAATAACAGTAAAACACTATTTTAACGTTATGCCTTTTAGGGCATTGGTGACTATCATTAAATATCAGCTGTTAAAAGCCCTCAAGCAACAAAACTGTTTTTGAACAGTTTGATGTCTTACCTGGGGTCAGCTGAGCACTGCTCCCTCCTCTACCACAATCTCCCAAAAGCCAGAGGTTGCTCGGCAGGAACTTCCGTTAGCTCTCCTGATCTAAGCCCTGCAATGCTGATGTAGCGGAAGCGGGTAGCGGCGTCTGGTGGACCCACAGTAAGAAGTCAAACTATTCAAAATTGGTTTGATTGCTTACAATGTCGGGTACTAGAGCTAAGGTTATGATGTTTGGAGGGAACCTAAGTTCATGGACATACAAATATTCATTCTTTATACTAACACATTGTGTACTTGGTTAACTCAAGGTATCAAGCATAACTCTAGTTGCTGCTGCCGAAATCTTAGAAAGTGTCCACTCCAAGCCCTGCATTTAGCAAGGGAAAATGGGAACCATTCCAGGGCAAAGGGCTAAGTGTGAACAAGCAATCCCTTGGTTGCCATGGTGATTGTCTTTAAGCAAACTACTATATAAGGTAAAGAGTTGAGACATGCTGATTTGCAGGATAACCCTCCTTCTAGTTTTAGAAATGTCCTATGGGTTCTGTCCCATGATACAGTGTTCTTCACACTCATGTCAGATCGTTCAATAACTGCAGCTGCTTGCATCCCGGGTCACCCTAGGCCATGTTTCTCATAATAAACAGGTGCGTTTCTAAACCAGAACGCTAAAAAGAACTGTAAACACATAGCTGCTGTGATTTGAAAAAAAAAAAAAAAACATTCTAAGAGCGTTTTGTGGCAAGTATGCTCATAGATGTACACAGACATACACATACATGTGCACACAATTCATCTCCTCTAATTTTGCCATGATGGATATGTCTAAAGGCGATCAGTATGTTGCAGTCTAGTGTCCTTTCAGGCTTGATCCCCAATGAGATTACTTACATGTTAGTGACACTGTAGACACTATAACTATTTCATCTCATTGAACTGGTTATAGTGCCTGGAGTCTCCTGGCACGGTCTCTCCATTCAGTGTTAAACCATTTTTGAGTAGTTTAACACTAAATAAGGGTCCCTGGCTTCCCATAGCCCCACCCCCACTGGAAGTGTGTCTAAGGCAGAGATTTCACATTTCCTTCTAGCAATACCGATTCATACCTGAATGTACTCTGTGGTAGACTGAAAGTGGTCAGCTGACACTTTCAGTCAATCATAGATGTTCAGACTAATGCTTCCTCATTAACCTGAGCAGCATGGTGAGATTAGGTGCATTAAAACATTAAAACATCTCGTTTAGCATTAAAACATTAAATTGTAGACATTTCTATGAGAAGAAGCAGTTGTGGTACTTAGAGTGTCCCTTTAACTTCCACTTAAAAGAAACATTCCAAACACTTACAGCACACTAGCTTTCTGAAGTGCATTATGTGTGGCGAGAGCAGTGGTGTATTTTCCACGAAGCTAACAAGGCATTTGCCTTGGGCGGAATTCATGGGGGCAGCAAAAAATGCCGCCCCCAAGCGCCCTGGCAGATGCCTTGTTAGCCTCTTTCATGGGGGGCACAGGAGCTGGCCAACTGGCCACCTTAGAGCCACCCCGAGGCATTCAGATGCTCACATAGCAGGCGGGCGGAGAGCGAGGTGATGCTGAGAGCCAGACTATGACGTCATTCCAGCTCATGGCATCACTATTCGGCGCACAAGCGAGCTAAGCAGGAGGAATTTAGCTCCCTCGCGGCCTCCACTGCCCAGCAGTCCATCCGCCCATCCAGCTCAGCAGCAGCCCGCTCCACTGTCTGGACCCCAGGGAAAAATCCACTCCAGCCCTTCCAAACAGAGAGGCTGGGTGGATTTAAATTAAAATGATATATATATATATATAATTTGTAAGTGTGAGTATGTCAGTCTCAGGGTGTCTGTCAGTGTGTCTATGAGTGAATGTGTGTCTGTCAATGAATGTTTGTCTGTTGGTGTATGACTGTGAGTGAGTGTGTATCCGTTATTGAGTATATGTGTCTGTCAGTGAATGTGTGTGTCTGCCAGCGTGTCTGTCAGTGAATGTATGTGTATCTAAGAGTCTGTGCCTGTCAGTGAATGTGTGTGTTAGTTTGTGTCTGTCAATCAAACTGCATGTTCATCTTAAACAGGCAGGGGCGGGGCAAATTTAGATTGGGGGTGGGCAGCATGAATCCAATACACATCACTGATAGAGGGCCATCTTTTTTCATTTTACAAAAAGTGCAGAAATTAGCACTTTTATAAATGAACCCTGTTACACCCCCTGGTTTGGTTAGCTCAGTGGAGCTAAACTCTAGAGGCATATTTGCTCAGAGCACCTCCCTTGCAAAGATCTCTAATTGAGCTGCATCGAGAAGTCTGTGATTGGACAGCCACAGAAAGTCCAGGCTTAGTAAGAAGTGGAAGGTTTATAAATGTTGCAGAGATGTTTTTAGATATACCACAATGAAAGAAATGCAGCCTGGGGTATATCGGGTGCTATATCTATTAAATTGTTAATATATCTATTTTTTGCATTTGAGTGTTTCTTTAAACCGTCATAACTCCTAACCATTAGTGTTAATTTACCATTAGTGTCACCTAAATTTTACTAACCTTGCAGGGTCTTACAATGACAGATCTCTTGAGCTATTGTGAGCACACATTCCTGAGATCTCAGGTAAGATCACTATGGGTAGAACACTTGTGCACGTGCATAGCATGATTTGGCATGACTTGAGCATCGCAATGAGATTAACCTTAGTATCTCTCATATCTGTCCTTAAAATACCCTGAACAGACTAGGTTTAACAAATATCCCTTAGTATAGCTGAATTTGCTGGACTGAGCCAATGATTTCCAATTTATTTTATAGGGCAAAGGGAGGCTAAGGGAATTAGAATGAATTGTATACACTCCATATCCGCAGCCCTTTGTTGGTTGTAATGCATATTATAGCACTCTTTATGCCATTGAGTCACAAATTGCAAAGTAATGAAATACACATTCCTCTAACACTCATTGCTAAGGTAGCCAGCAAAAACTCATCTGACCTTGTATGGCCGACTCAAGATAAATAGAGGATTCTACTTAGTTATTTGTGTAACTGAATTACAGGACCACAAAATCCTTATTAACCTCTGTGCTAGCATTGTCAGATCTTTTGTAGACACCTATGAATTCTGCATTCTGTTAACAGGACTTGAAAGTTTTTCCTGGTAGTATGTGGCATTCATGTGCTCCCAGTGTGAAATCATTTGCCTAGTTAAGGCTGCGATCTTAAAAAGGTACCACAATGATTCTTTTCACATACTGCTGGGTAGCACTCACTATCCATGTCCGTCAGAATACAGAATCCACTAAACTCAGTGAAAAGGTAATCCTGCTTTTTGTTTATTCACAGGGCATTTAGAAGGCTGTACCCTGTTATTACTTTTTTCCTGCAATCATTCTCCTTGTAAATTCACTACATCCATACCCGATATAGCAGCACCTCATTGTCTCTTTTCTTCTTCAAAAGAGAAATCTGCTCCTGTAGGCTGCGTTGCTGAACCTGTAGATTGTAAGCTTCTCCTTGTAGTGGCCTGAGCTCTTCCCGCAGCTTTTGCAGCTCCTCTTGCACTGTATGTAGTGCACGAGCCCCTCTTTCACAGCGTTCCAAAAGCTGCAATAACCTAGGCTCATACATCTCCTCCAGGGAGCTCTGCTGTTCTTCAATTATGCTTTGTAGTTCTGCAGACAGACGCCTTCTGTCTTGCAGTTCACGTGAAGTACGTCTGCTCCGAGGGGTTCGGAGACATTGCTGTTGATGGTCACGTTGCTGAGAAGAAGTCTCATGGAGTTGAGTGAGCTCTTCTTCTAACCGAGCACCTAGTTTTTCCAAGTCGTCTTGTTCAGCTGCTTTCTGCTCCAGTTCCTTTCGCTGGTTGTCAAGTTGATACTGACAAGCAACACACTCCCTTGTTACCCTGAACAACCTGCATCTGACAACCCTAATTTCTTCCTTTAGTGCATCTCTTTCGAGCTCGACCCTTGCACGTTGCCCAAACGCCTGTACCACCTGTTCATGTGCCTGCCTCACCGCTTCCACGGATGGCTCTCGAAGCACAGCCAACTCACGAATTAGTTCATCACGTTCCCGTTCTAAGTCCTCTACTGCTGCAATACAAAACTGGAATCTTACCCCTAAATCTTGCAAAGAAAGGGGTTCTTGAGTCACAGGAGGTGAGATACTGGGCATATTTGGGTCTTGATTCTCCCTGGAATAAGAAAATATCAAGCATCACTATAAACTGCATTTGTTTATCAAGATAAACTCTTTTGTTCCCAGAAGTCTGAAACTAAATCCATTCATTTACTAAGCACACTTGAACCGATATGTTAAATGACACCTAAGCAACGTTAAAGAACAACCAAGTCGATTTCTTGGAACACATTGTGATGTAGTACAAATTACTAAGCAAGCTCATTTGTGTTTTATTGCTAATTCACGGTTACAAATCAAAAGGCTTTAGAAAAATCTATGTTGACATTAATGTAGCAAAGGGTTACCCTCACATCATTCTTAAATGCCTATTTCAAGGTTCTTAGTTCCATTTATTTTGGCACTGAGACCAATCCATAGATAAGATCCAGTGTTTAACCTATTAGGTGCAGAACTATTTTTGAATGTCATTGGCCTTTATAGTTACTGGTGTCACAGTTCTCTGTAACTCCAAAGCAGTATTTATTTTCTACAGTTTAGAGCAGGGGTGCCTAAAGGGTAGATTCCCAAATGTTTTAAAACTACAGCTTCCACGATGCTTTGTCATTCTAAATGCATGCAAAACATCATGGGAGTTGTAGTTTTTAACATCTAGGGAGCTACCTTTTGGGCACCCCTCCCCTGGTCTACTCTAGGGGATCACTTTACCCGTTTAAAATGCAATGTTTTGCCCACTCCTCTTTTAATAAATGTGTTTAAAATCTCAAGACTTAATTTAAAAAATTTCATTTCAAAACTGAAAGGCAGACTAAGCAGAGAGGCGTTATATTCGATACATACATACAGAGTAAAAGCTTACAGAAACATAGGGGGTTAGTCTCTAAACATCGAACTTTTTGATCTGTATTGAATTGAAAACAAAATTAAAAAATATAGGCCAAACTGCTGATATGAACAAATTCTCCAACTTGAGTATCTGTTTTCCATTTACTAAAACTTGGTGTTTAGTGAATAAGCCTCAATGTCTTTATATAGCAGAAATATGGCGAGAAAGTGTTTGAGTCATATCTGCATTTACCCAGCAGAGACCCCCTGACTTTAGCCTGTTGGACAGTGTCACAAGCCTTGCAGGAACAGGGCTGTACATCTGCCAAGTTTTATCATTTCGGTATACAGGGATCACCCAGCCCTGTTTCATTAACCCTCTTATAATCTAACCCTTTGTATGCTTTTAAATTCAGGACCTTACCTCTCTTCCGGGGAGCTCTGTCTTTCCTCTTCTGCACTGGACATTTCATCTGCACAGACAGACCCTTCTGTTATTAATAACAAATTGTGGTGAGGAAGCTGAGGGTAAGGTGCACCTCCAACCAATAAATGCACAGCCACTGGGACAGACTTGCAGGCTGTCACCATATCCCACTCATTCCCAGCACAGGGTGGGATAACATCATTCCCTAATGCCCTTCCAACTGGGCACGCCTGAAATGACTCTGCAGCTCCTTCCCTGGCAGAGCTTTGCAGTATGTCAGGGTTAATTCATGCCAGACAGACTGGGATTGGCTAATGCACTAGGCCTGTCAACTGCAGCCAGTGTGATTAATAAAGGAATAGAAGAAGTCTGCAAATTGGATAAAGCCAGCATTGATGGGGAGATATTGTGCATACATCATTTGCAAAAAGGTTTTCAGTGTAATTTGTCCCATTCCCTGTAGCAGATATATTCTGCAGGTCACCTCACATCAGGGGTGGTACTTGTTTGGTTGTTGGCTGAGGCTGACAGGAGTTTGAATCTGGGTGTATGTGAATGCTGGGGTATTGCAAAATGATGATGTAGAAACTGCATTGTTTACATTGCAGGTTTAATACACCTTTAATGGTTGTCGTCTTCACAGCCACTAGAGGCGTTTCCTCCTCCAGATCCAAGTGAAACCTCGTCACGGAATCAACTGCTGCTAACCGCAGCATTTGGTTAGAGGTACGCTGCGTTTTGACGTACATTTGTCCTCCAATCCATTGCTTATCTATGAGAAGCATTGGATTGGATGATACCACGAGTGACGTCAGCTTAAATGATGACTTCGATGGAGGAGTTTTGGTGTTTTGCGAATGAGGTAAGTAACTTTATTTAGCTTAGCTTTTACTAGGCAAAGAGGGTGGGCAATGATCATATCGATTTATTGTCTCGAAATAACAATTTTTATTTTTGGAACTATAGGTTCCCTTTAATATACTATTCCCTAATAATTTGCACCACAACTGTAAGTATCCTGACTCACAACCTCCTCTATGGGCACTAAACTTGCATTAGGATGGACACTATTTACACCTGGAGCAATTCCTTCATTGCAGATTCCAACACCACATTCATTCCATTCCTTCCAAACACAATTACATAGGCATATTATATTATGTTATGGATGTGTGCAATTACCGGTAGATAACAATTAGAGAGGGTGTTTACTCAAGAAATATATAATCATACAAGAAATAACCCACAAGCTGCTGCATCCTATATTTATTCAGTTTAGGACTGGCAAGGGGCAATTTCGCCCAGGTCTCTCACATTCAGAAGTTGTCGGCTGCAGTCTCACACCATTCTCTGTGTTTTAAAATATCAGGCGGTATGTCTGTTGGCACAGTACTGCTAGAGTGAGGCAGGATTTTGGCAGTGCCTTTGTTAGATTAGTGATGTGTGGATGTGTGCATTGGCTGATGGCCTGCAATCAGTGGTGTATTCTGGTTTTGTGCTGCCCTAGACATGATAAAACTAAGGCACCCCTCCCGCATTCTAAATTTCACTTCCATTTAAAAACCAACACGCTCTGCCTGACAGACGCATGCCTTCACTGATGCCTTCACTGACATACACTCACTGACAGACACATAGTCATTGTCACACACACTGTTTAACCAACACACACTCACTGACAGACACTCACATTCACTGACAGACACACACACATTCACTGACAGATACACATGCACACTCACGGACAAACACACATACACATTCACCGATAGACACACAAACACACTAACTGACAGACACGCATTCACTGACAAATACACATACACACTCACTGACAAGACACATACACACTCACTGATAGACGCACACTCACTTAGACACACACACACACACTGACAGGCACACACTGACAAACACACATACACACTCACTGACAGACACATATACACTCTGGGTCAGACACACACATTCGCTAACAGACATACACATTGACTGACAGATACACTCTCTCAGTGACAGACACGCATACACACACTGACAGACACACACTAACAGACATACACATTCACTAACAGACATACACACTCTCACTGACACTCTTTGACAGACACACACACACACACTCTCACTAACAGACACAGATAAACAAACACACTCGCCAACAGACACACACACATTAACACACTCACTAACAGACACACACACACACTCTCACTAACAGACACAGACACACTAACACACTCACCAACTGACACACACATACTAACACACTCAGTAACAGACACACACTAACACACTCACTAACAGACATACACACTCACTAACAGACACAGATACACTAACACACTCACCACTAATCTTTTTTTTTTTATTTCAATCCACCCAGCCTCCATACAGGCAGGGAGGGAGGCAGGAGAGGACCCGGGGAGCTCTTGGCAGCAGTTTCGTAGGGTTCCTCTTGTGAGGTTGGAGTGTTGCTGCGAGTTCACTCACACTAGAACCACCAGGGATCAGGGATGGCAGCAAGGATGTCCCCTCCGAGGCAATAGGTAAGAAGGGATGGGGCTATTTCCTAATCTGTACCCCTACCCCCACACACAATCCCTCCAAACAAATTCACTCACACAGCACACACACACAGCACCTTTACACACACACATACACAACCCAGCACCCTTACATACACACAGCACCCTCACACACAACACACTACCAGCACCCTTACACACACACAAGACCCTCACACAACGCACTACCAGCACCCTCACTCACACATACACACACACAGCACCCTCACAAACACAGCACCCCCACACACACACACACAGCACCCTCATGTGTGTGTGTATAGTAGATGCAATGTGTGTATATAGTGAATGCAGTGTGTGTATATAGTCGATGTTGTGTGTGTATATAGTGGATGCAGTGTCTGTATAGTGGATGCAGTGTGTGTGTATATAGTGGATGCAGTGGATGTGTATAGTGCTTATGGACTCCTAGAGTAACTTATCTATCCTTACCCAAGTCTGTCTCTTGCTCTCCTAAAGAGCCACACTCCACTCTCACCTCCAACTCTGCTACTCTTCCACCTTGTTTGGTGGCTGTCACCCTTGCTGCCCTGTTGTGTATTTGTACCCCACCTCATCTAGATGGTAAACTTGTTTGAGCAGGGTCCTACCTATTGTTCTTGTGTCACTGTGTAATTATCTCATGTATTGTAAATCATCCCCCCCTTTCATAATATTTTAAAGCGCTGCGGAATTAGTTGGCACTATATAAATACCAATAATAATAATAATAATAGTGGATGGAATGTGTGTGTGCATAGTGGATATAGTGTGTGTGTGTACAGTGGATGCAGTGTGCAATGGTGTATTTTGAATTTGTGCTGCCCTATGCATGATGGAACTTGGGCACCCCTTAATTGAAATTTACCCCACCCCTTCCTGTCAAAGCCACACCTCTTCCTGTTAATGACTAACACATGCTTTGACTGACATACACACAGACACACCCACTCACTGACCGGCACACACTCTCAGATACACTGACATACACTCACTGGCAGACACACATACTCACACACTCACTGATTTGACACAATCTGACAGACCCACATAATCACTCAGACATGCACTGACACAAAAATGCACTGACAGACACTCATTCACTGACAAACACACATTGACAGACATAAACACACTCACTGGCACACACTGACAGACACACACATTGACAGACATACACACACATTCAGTGACAGACATACACAAACTCACTCACAGAAACATACATACTGCCTCACAGAAACACACATTCACTGACAAACAAACTCCCTAACCGACTTACTCACAGATATAAACACACATTCACTGACAGACAGATACACACACACACACTGACAAACACGATGACATACAAACACACTCAGACAGACACACACAAACTGACAGACAGATATACACACACACACTGACAGACAGACACACATTCATTTACAGACAAACTTACTGACAGATACACTCACTCAGACACACTGACAGATATAACAACACATTCACTCACAGACAAACACAAACACACTAACAGAGTGTTTATAGTGTGTATAGTGTATGCAGTGTATGCAGTGACTGTGTGATTTAGTGCATGCAGTGTGTGTCGGTGGTGTTGTCGTGCGTGTGTATGTGTTTATAAGTACATTTGAGGGGGGCAGCAGTTTTTTTATATATATGTACTGTTCCGGGCCCTGCTGGTGTACAGTGAAGAGGGAGCCCTAAGAGTGATCACCAGCAGGGCCCGGAACAGTACATATATATAGTGGTATTCGCTATATATATGTGCACATAGGCTGCACGGTGCCCTGCTCCAAATTTCTTAAATGTACCCGGTCGGCAAAATGCCTCCCCTGTCACAGTGCTTCCTGGAGCCGTGGCCTCACTGGGGCCAATGGACGGGCCGGCCCTGTGTCACAGAGATTGGACTCCTCGGACGTGTTCCCTTAATTATACTTTGTAGCGTCGAATGTTTCCCTGCATTCAAATGTAATTGTTCCTTTTTGTTCGGTTACCGAACAGATTCTGTGGGGTCCCCTTGTTTGCAAATCATGCTTAGGCTTGATTGGAAGATTGTGCTTGTCCTATTCTAAATATGATAAAAATGAGGCCTGAGTAATAATCTGTGGAACAGTATTAATGTCTCTTTTGGATATGATATTGGAACACAAGGCTTATTCATATCAAAGGACTCCTTATCTAAAAGGGAATCAAGACATATGGCAAATGAGAGAGTTAGTTTATACTGAAACCAGACTTCTCACACCTTACAGAGTAGCTCTACTGGGGTCCCAGCTTAAAAGAGGAATTTAAATTGTAAGCTCTGACCTCCCATACAATCAAATTAACCCCTTTTGAAATTGCCAATACCACCTCTACCAGGCAGCCAGCTCATATATGCATGAACTTTCATTTTACTGAACTGATCTGAGCGCTTTTTGGATATGTTGTGCGCTCAGATCGGGGCTATTCGGGAATATTTTTGTGGGGTTCCAATGCTGTTGTCATGTATTTTTGTGATATGTAAAACTTGTATGTAAGTTTTCCTATTTGATAGATAATTGGATTAGCTTAATTGGAGTTCAATTATCTCTCAAACACATTGGCTTGTGTGAAGGAAACCCGTGTGATTTTGTATTAGAATCCAATGCTAGGGGCACTGCATAAGAAGCGGAGTTTGTCCTAATAAAGTTGAGATTGCTGGTTTTATCCACTATGACTGGTTTTCCATTATATTGGGGAATCCCTACACAAAGGGAATACTTTCACTATATTCAGCATATCTGGAATTAGGACTGGTGGAGGATTGAAGGAATAACAGCAATAGACTCACAAACCCATGACACTGATCCTCCGTACAAACCAAGTCCAGCAAGGAATTCCAGCAGAAAACCAACAGAGACAAAGATGACAGAGAACTAATTAAGGTAATTAACTGTAGCCACGCTAAGAACTAATGGCAGAAAAGATACAAGACCCAGCGGGACTAAATAAACCCGAACTAATTGCAGCTCTAGTGAACCTAGCTCAGGATGGATCTGTCACGATTCTGGGAACCCAACACGCTAACACACACACACACACACACAGAAAAGGTGCAGTACCGGACCTTAGAGTGGCCGGGCTAAGCACACACAGAATAGTCAGGAGACAAGCCGAGTAAGGGAACCAGAAGACAGAATAACGTGAAACAAGCCGAGGTCAAAGGGTAGGAGAAAGTCACAGAGTCAGATAAACAAGCCAGAGAGTACATAACCAGAACCACAAGTTAAGTAGCAATACTAGCAAGCAAAGACCACAACAGGGCAGGGAGGAGCAGGAAAGGTAAGTATTTAAACCATAAGGTTAATTCTGATTGGATAATCAGAATTAACAATCACACGTGGGAGATATCTAAACCTCCCACTGTGATTGAGGCACTGTGCCTTTAACGCCGTGTCAGGTGACTGACCCCGGCGTGTAATATATTGGGCGCTCTCCCAGCGTGCAGCCTCATGCATGCTACCGCTGGGGGATGAGGAGGAAAACGCGGGCGGCATCCGAGGCTGGAAGGATGCTGCTCGCCGAGCCCACGAGGCGGAGGAGACCGCGGACGGCTGGAGGGTTAGTACCGCGAGCGGAGTGCAGCCTCCCCTTGCAGCCGCCCGCGGGATCCCGACATTACCCCCCTCTCGAAGACCGCCCAGAGGGCGGGAAGCAGAAGGCTTCAAAGGAAACCGGGCATGAAAGGAGCGGACCAAAGAGGGAGCCAAGCAGATCAGAGCTCGAAACCCAGGACCGCTCCTCAGGGCCGTACCCCTTCTAATCCACCAAATATTGTAGCCGACCCCTAGAAACACGAGAGTCGAGAAGGGCAGCCACCTCGGACACGTCACTAGGGACAGCGCGAGGGGAAACGGGCCGCCCGAGGGGACGAGAGAACCGGTTACACAGCAAGGGCTTCAAAAGCGAGATGTGAAACGTGTTCGGTATTCGCATGGAAGGAGGCAGGTCAAGGGAGTAGGAAACGGGGTTAACCCTACGTAACACCTTGTAGGGACCAAGAAATCTGGGAGCAAATTTCATCGAGGGAACCTTGAGACGGAGGTTCCTGGAGGACAACCACACCCTATCAACCGGAACATAAGAAGGGGCCGCAACTCTACGGCGATCAGCAAACTTTTTCTGAGCAGCTGCTGAACGAGACAGCGCAACATGGACCTGATCCCACGTCTTACGCAAAGAGGCGAGGTGCTGGTCCAAGGCGGGCATTCCCTTGTCGGAGAACGCACCGGGAAGGACAGAAGGCCGAAACCCATAAGCAACCTCTAAAGGACTTAAGCCAGTAGATGAATGAGACACCGTATTGCTGGCAAATTCAGCCCACGGAAGGAGGCGAGACCAGACATCCTGGTGCACATTAGTGAAGCAGCGCAAATACAATTCCACAGACTGATTAGCACGTTCGGCCGCACCATTAGATTGCGGGTGATAGGAGGAAGTGAACGACAAGGAGACCCCCATCTCAGCACAAAAGCCCCTCCAAAACCGAGAGACAAATTGAGGGCCCCTGTCAGAACGATATCCTGAGGTACCCCATGCAAGCGGAACACTTCTTTGGCAAACACCTGAGCTAACTGAACCGCAGAAGGCAGTTTCTTAAGCGGAATAAAGTGCGCCATTTTAGAGAACCTATCCGTCACAGTCAGTATCACCGTCTGACCATCAGAAAGAGGAAGGTCTACAATGAAATCCATGGATAAGTGGGTCCATGGTTTCTTGGGTATAGATAGAGGCATCAGTAGACCCTGGGGTCTCACATTAGGGGACTTACACTGCGTGCAGACCCGACAAGCCTGAACAAAATCCACTACGTCTCGCTTGAGTGAAGGCCACCAGAACTGTTGAAGGAGGCCCTTGTAGGTTTTGGTAACCCCCAGATGACCAGCAGTTTTGGCGGTGTGAAATAACGTTAACAACTTTTTTCTGTCATTTGCTTTAACGTATAGTTTACCAACCGGCGTCTCAGGGGGTGCTTGGGTTTGGTATGTCTTAATACTATCAAGAAAGGGAGACGAAACAACCAAACGGGTAGCAGCTATTATCTGAGACGCAGGTACAATAGGTTCAGGAGTCGGGTTAACAAATTCTACTGGTTCATGCTGTCGAGAGATAGCGTCAGCTTTGGCATTACGGCAACCAGGTCTATAGGTAATAACATATTGGAAGCGTGAGAGAAATAGAGACCATCTAGCCTGCCGGGCAGATAATCTTCTAGCATCAGCTATATAGGATAGGTTCTTATGATATGTTATAACCATAATTTTGTGTCTAGAACCCTCCAATAAGTACCTCCATTCCTTAAAAGCTAACACAATAGCTAATAGTTCCCTGTTCCCAACATCGTAATTCTTTTCTGGATCAGACAACCTTTTAGAAAAATAAGAACAGGGATGGAGGGGTTTGTCATACGACAACCTCTGTGACAGTACTGCTCCCACACCCGACTCTGAAGCGTCTACTTCCATAACAAATGGAAGAGAAGGATCAGGGTGGTGCAGCACTGGAGCAGAGGCAAATGCCTTCTTGAGAGTTTCGAAGGCCTTAAGGGCTTCAGGAGTCCAAACCCTAGGGTGTAGACTTTTTTTTGTCAGCTTCGTTATAGGAGAGATAAGTGGTGAAAAGTTTTTTATAAATTTCCTATAATAGTTGGCAAATCCTATAAAACGCTGGATAGCCTTCAGTCCTTGGGGAAGTGGCCAGGACAGTATGGCTTCCAATTTAGCAGGATCCATACTGAAACCCTGTTCAGTAATGATATATCCTAGAAATTGCACAGAGGTCTGATCGAATAAACATTTTTCTAACTTACAGTAGAGTCCGTTCTGTAAAAGCCTTTTGAGCACCATCCTAACATGGTTATGGTGTGACTTCAAATCAGGAGAATACACAAGTATGTCGTCAAGGTACACCACGGCACAGACATGCAATAGATCCCTAAGGACATCATTTATGAGGTCCTAAAACACGGCAGGAGCATTACACAGTCCAAAAGGCATGACCAGATATTCGTAATGCCCACTGCGTGTGTTGAACGCTGTCTTCCACTCGTCATTCTCCTTTATACGGACAAGGTTATAAGCCCCCCTGAGGTCTAATTTGGTGAAGAATTTAGAACCTTTAACACGATCAAACAACTCAGTGATGAGGGGGATAGGGTAGGCGTTTTTAACCGTTATATTGTTCAGACCCCTGTAGTCTATACATGGCCTCAAATCGCCCTCCTTCTTTGCCACAAAGAAGAAACCAGCACCAGCAGGAGAGGAGGACCTTCTAATAAAACCTTTACTTAGGGATTCCCGTATGTACTCCTCCATGATCTGGTTTTCTTTCTCAGAAAGAGGGTAGACTCTTCCCCTAGGAGGCATAGTACCCGGTAACAGGTTTATGGCACAGTCATACTCACAATGTGGAGGTAGCTTATCTGCCTCCCTTTTTTCAAAAACCAAGGCAAGGTCTGCATATACAGAAGGGACAGAAACCGAGAGTGGTTTGGCCGTGGGCATGTTGAGTAAACAAACAGGACATACATGAGCCATACAGTCTCGTTGACAAGATTCCCCCCAGGAGAGTATATCTAAACAACCCCAATCAAGTACAGGGTTGTGTTTAACTAACCAGGGAAAACCCAGAACGATGGAGGCTGTAGGGGAGTCAATTATTTGGAAGGTTAACTTTTCCTTGTGCAAAACACCCACTATTTCCTGTGTTTCATGGGTCACCAGAGGTTTCTCCAGTGGTCTACCATCTGTGGCCTCAACGGCCAAGGGTGTGTCCTTTCGAATCAAAGTCAGGGCTGCGGTTTTGGCAAAGTTCTCATCCATAAGGTTGTCTGCCGCACCTGAATCGATCAAGGCTTTGGTTGTTATAGTGGTTTTATTGACCAAAAGAGAAACCGTAATAAACAGTCTGGAGATGGATACATGAGGGGACAAAGTCATAACACCCGAGGCCGACCCCTCTCTAGGCCTTAGGTGCTGCAGTTTCCCTGTACTTTAGGGCAGGCATTACAGTGGTGCCCCCTCTTCCCACAATAAAGGCATAACCACTCCCTTCTACGGTACGCTCTTTCGGCCTCAGTTAACCTTGTAGCACCCAACTGCATGGGTTCAGGGGATGGTTGCCTAGGAGCGGGTAACGCTAGTAGTGCAGTACTGGGTAGAGCAGGTAACACCCGTGTATCCAGCCGTCTTTGACTACGCCTCTCTCTAATACGGTTATCAATAAGAATCATATAGTCTATAACATCATCTAGAAGAACAGGCAATTCCCTGGATGCTATTTCATCCAGTATATAAGCGGCCAAACCCTCCTGAAAGGCTGTTACGAGGGCGTCATTATTCCAAACCACTTCAGCTGCTAGAGTGCGGAATTCGATAGTGTAATCCGCTACAGATCTGTTACCTTGTCGGACCCTAAGCAGAGCCTTGCCAGCAGAAGCAACCCTACCGGGTTGATCAAACGTGCGTTTGAAAGCTGTCAGAAAATCTGCAAAGGACATAGGAGACGTATTTTCCCACATGGGGTTGGCCCATGCTAAAGCTCTCCCGGACAAGTGGTTTATCAAAAAGGCAATTTTAGATCTGTCAGTGGGATAGGAACGTGGATTCATCACCAAATGGATGTCGATTTGGTTGAGGAAACCACGACACAATGCTGGGTCACCACTGTAGCGCTGTGGCGGCGTCATGTGAACTACATGAGCAGGAACAGGTACTGGAGTGGGAATGGGTTCGGGCACAGCAGCAGCAGCCTCCTGAACGGCAGGTTGCAAGTGTGCAGTACGAGCCAGTATGGTTTGCAAAGCTTGAGCAAACTGATCCATACGGTGGTCCAAGCCATCCATTCTAGCCTCTTGATTAACTAGGAGCTGTGGTATGTCAGCAGGTTCCATTATGGCCCTGTTGTAATGTCACAATTCTGGGAACCCAACACGCTAACACACACACACACACACAGAAAAGGTGCAGTACCGGACCTTAGAGTGGCCGGGCTAAGCACACACAGAATAGTCAAGAGACAAGCCGAGTAAGGGAACCAGAAGACGTGAAACAAGCCGAGGTCAAAGGGTAGGAGAAAGTCACAGAGTCAGATAAACAAGCCAGAGAGTACGTAACCAGAACCACAAGTTAAGTAGCAATACTAGCAAGCAAAGACCACAACAGGGCAGGGAGGAACAGGAAAGGTAAGTATTTAAACCATAAGGTTAATTCTGATTGGATAATTTCCAATCAGAATTAACAATCACACGTGGGAGATATCTAAACCTCCCACTGTGATTGAGGCACTGTGCCTTTAACGCCGGGTCAGGTGACTGACCCCGGCGTGTAATATATTGGGCGGTCTCCCAGCGTGCAGCGTCATGCATGCTGCCGCTGGGGGACGAGGAGGAAAACGCGGGCGGCATCCGAGGCTGGAAGGATGCCGCTCGCCGAGCCCACAAGGCGGATGAGACCGCGGACGGCTGGAGGGTGAGTACCGCGAGCGGAGTGCAGCCTCCCCTCGCAGCCGCCCGCGGGATCCCGACAGGATCACCCAATCCAACCCACGACCCACCTGGTTTCCTGACACCCCAGACGACCTCACCTTCTACAGGCCAAACCTCCCCCATGAGGTGGTAGACCGGATCATGGCAGCGGCAGAGAGAGAACGAGCCGAGGAACTGACCATTAGCAGAGTCACAGCTACAGCCAGCATAACAGATGAGGTGCGATCCCGCAGAAGTTCCGGCTCCCACAGCAGCATCAAGGTCACACACCAGTTCTTTAAGACCTTCAATGACTAAGTGGGGGACATCGTTGGGTTCCTACAGGACTTCGAACAGCAGTGCCAACTACATCAGGTGGAGCTCCATGAATGGCAAGTAGAGGTCAGGGTGGCCCGAGGACAGATCCACAAGCTTCCACTAGTCCGAGTACTCCTAGACTGGGGCATCGGAGAAGGTTGCAGAGAATTAGGAAACATGCCAGGACTCCACACCGATGTTCTACTAGGAAACGATCTAGGACAATTGGAAAGCAGATTTGTACCCGAGAGAACTGCTCTATCCTCACCTAACTGCACAGCAGGCACTGGAATCTGGGACCCAGGTAAGACACGTAGCCCCAACACTCTCCCATCAATGCAGACTATTGACTGGTCCCCCTCAAGCGACTTTAATAACTTGACCCTTAGCGACTCGACCTTGCCAATACCGAGCTGCCTCTTGCAAAATAGGTCTATACGCTGACCAAATATTGTGGAAGAATGGCCTACTATACCGGTCCACACCCGGGGCACCACCGCTATCACTTTATTCCAGTTGGTAGTCCCATCCCCACACTTGCCTAAGCTCGTCCACGAAGCCCCCTTGGCTGGACACTTGGGATCTAAACGGACCGAGCATCGGCTATTCCATACATTTTTCTGGCCTGGCCTCACTAGGGATGTCAGGAACCATTGCCGAATCTGCAACGTATGTCAGCGGGTCGGAAATGGCAGAGACGTTGCGAAAACCCCCTGCAACTGTTACCCTTAGTAGGCGAACCGTTTAGACGAATGGCCGGAGACCTGGTAGGTCCCCTCCCCAAGCCCAGTTGGACGTGATAAAAAGATACATCCTCATGGTAGTGGATTTTGAACCCGCTACTCTGAGGCAGTAGCCTTGTCCAGCAGAAACTACAGCAGATGCCTTACTCAAAATATTTGCTTGTGTAGGCTTTCCCCAAGAGATTCTATTCGATCAAGGGACCCAGTTCACTTCGGATCTCCTGAACCAGGTCTGGACCCTCTGCAGAGTCAAATCCCTACTAACCACCCCTTATCACCCGCAGACTAACGGGCTTTATTAGAGGTTCAATGAGACCCTTAAACAAATGCTCTGGAAGTTTACCGTCCAACATATGGATTGGGAACGGTACCTCCCCCACTTCCTCTTCGCTTATAGAGAAGTGCCCCAAGAATCCACAGGATTCTCCCCCTTCGAACTGCTGTATGGATGCAGAGTTCATGGACCCCCTAGTATCCTGAGAGAATACTGGGAAGGGAAATGTGACCCCAAAAATACTCCCGCCATCACGTATGTCGTCCAGCTCCGGGAGAAACTCAAACAGTTGATGGGACTAGCTCCTGAGAATCTCCGAGCTGCTCACACCCAACAGAAAACCCATTACGATCAACACTCCAAGCCCCAAGAGTTCATGGTAGGACAGTGGGTACTCACTTTACGGCTCACTAGGCAGAACAAGCTACAGGCTGCCTGGGAAGGACCCTACTAGGTTGTAGAAAGAAGGGGGGAGACCACTTATGGAATTGCCAAGGGAGCTTAAGCTCAGACCCGATGCATATGTCACATAAACGCGCTTAAAGCGCACTTAGAACGTGCTGCAGATATTGCTGTCATTTGCACGTCATCCCACACTGAGTCAGGGGCCGGAGGGATCCCAGAGCTACTGGCTGAAAGCCGGGATGGGAATGACCTCATGCAGGTTCAACTAGGACCCCAACTTAGCCCTGAGGAGCAGTCCCAAATACAAGCTGTCCTGCAGCAACAACCCCACTTGTTTCCGCACGGCCTGGTGCTACCACGTTAGCCCACCATGAGGTCGAGACACCCAGTCAGG
>OW240912.1:200769731-200854881 GCA_933207985.1 Pelobates cultripes | reverse complement strand
CTCCCCTCCGCCAACCTGTCTATAGGGTACTCGAGGCTGTCAGAGGACATATTCATCAAGGGCTCGATGAGATGCGAGCCCTCGGCATTGTAGAATCTTCTTAAAGCCCTTGGGCCTCTCCCGTAGTGTTACTGCCCAAAAAGAATGGAACCACTCGGGTCTGTGACGATTACAGGCGGCTTAACGAGAAAACCACTACCGATGCCTGCCCCATGCACCGAGTGGATAAACTCCTTGACCACGTTTCTAGGACTGCTTAGGTCTCTACCCTCGACCTGAGCAGAGGGTACTGGCAAATTCACCTAACTGCTGAAGCCATTCCCAAATCTGCCTTCATCACCCCGTTTGGCTTGTTCCAATTTAAGGTCATGCCGTATGGGATGAAGAATGCCCCCGCTACCTTTCAAAGCTTGGTAAACCAACTACCCGAAGTACTGCAGGATTTTGCATGTGCCTACCTTGACGATAAAGCCATCTTCAGCGCATCGTGGGGGAGCACGTGCAACACCTTAGTATGGTTCTGAGTAGAATTCAACAGGCAGGAATGACTATACGCCCCGACAAATGCCAAATAGGAATGGCTGAGGTCCAATACTTGGGACACCAAGACAGAGGCCATTCTCAACTACCGCAAGCTCATTCCCCATTATAGCGAGACTGCCAAGCCCCTGATGGATCTGACTTAGAAATCCCTACCCTGGACGGCCCTGTGGTCCCCTGAGTGCCAGCTCGCTTTATACACCCTGAAAGCTGCCCTGGGAAAAGCCCCTGTGCTAGCCGCTCCAAACTTTAACAAGTGTTTTCTAGTCCATACAGACACTTCCATGTACAGACTCAGAGCAGTATTGAGCTAGGTAAATAAGGATGGAGAAGAGCACCCCATAGCCTACCAAAGCCGAAAATTGCTAGACCGAGAAGTAGGGTATGCAGCTATTTTAAAGGAGTGCCTGGCTTTGGTGCGGGCTCTTAAAAGGTCCCAACCCTACCTCTACAGAAGGGAATTCACCGTCCTCACCAACCACAACCCAATAGTTTGGCTGTGTAGCCGATGGTATTAAGGCTGTCCTCAAGAATTCGTGTCGAAAATTTATTCGTGTAATTGTTCTCTGTATTTCTGTAATTGTATTTAGCTTTCGTATGATGGTTCGGTAGTTTTCATACGAATGAAACTACTGAACCATCAGACCACCCCAGTGAGAAGTGTGCGCCTCGTTAAGCGTTCACACTCTGTAAACTGCAGCTTAATTGATATATTGTATGTGCCTGTGTGGTCGCCGTTCGGCATACGAACCACGTGCGGCGGCCATCTTACGCAAGAAAATCTCAGCGGTGTTTGGTCGTCGAGTGTCTGCAACTCAAATCGGACACTCAAACACCCGAACACCGCTGAGACCTCCAGAGCTCCGTAACTAGTTAGCCCCCCATTCGGTAAAATAAATGTACCGAACAAGGGAATACATACGAATATAAGATTAGCTGTGGATGGCAAGGATTACTGTATGTTTTAACTACTGAACGGAGACCGACCGCAGGGCCAAAACACATGGAGCCTTTTACGGATACCACCTCGTGTGCGATCGGTCAAATTACACCTTCCACCTAACTCCCGAACCCCTGGTCCGATCTGGGTGAATTTTGAATATGTTAGTCACCCAGATCAGGGCTACCAAAAGCATTAGTCTAGCTGCTTGTTTTGGGGTACATCCAGAATTCGCGGAAAACTACAGTATGTTTAATGGGATTATGTGTCACACTGAGGGGAGGAGATGTGTGGGAGGTAACTGTTACATTATTGGCTACTGTACTAATTATGGTGAATCCCTCCCTTGCATGGGAGAATGCTTTAAAAGGAGGTTGTGTGGATTAATAGTCAGTTCTGCTCCTGATGCTGTGTGTCGTCCAGTCATTGGGATCTGTATTGGGATATTCGTGGATTACATTGCTTGCTATGATTATTACTCAATGGTATTTTATTACTTGTTCCTGAGCCTCACTGGGATCTTTAGTGGAGTTAACCTGTGAAAGACCAGCTCTCCGATACAGGCTGGATAACAGACGCCTACAACGCTGGAGTTTAGCCCCTCAACCTTTTCATTTCACCATTCAATACAGGCCTCGCAAAGACAACCACAATTGCCGTTGGATTGTCCTGGCAAGGAGATGTATAACCCCACTGCTATGCTCATACACGGGGTTACCTGTTAGAGCAACCTCTGACCGCCCTCTCCAAAAAGGGGGGAGATATATCACGGGAGATGGGACTCCTCATACGTATTCCCTTAATTATACTTTGTATTGTGTAATGTTTGCCTGCATTCGAATGCAATTGTTCCCTTCTGTTAGGTTACTGAACCGATTCTGTGGGGTCCCCTTGTTCGCAAATCATGTTTAGGCTTGATTGGAAGATTGTGCTTGTCCCATTCTAAATATGATAAAAATGAGGCTTGAGTAATAATCTGTGGATAGGTATTAATGTCTCTTTTGGATAGGATATTGGAACACAATATCAAAGGGCTCCTTATCTAAAAGGGAATCAAGACATATGGCAAATGAGAGAGTTGGTTTATACTGAAACCAGACTTCCAGGCCACTTATGTGTGACTTCTCACACCTTAGAGAGTAGCTCTGCTGCTTGAAAGAGGAATTTAGGTTGTAAGCTCTGACCTCCCATACAATCAAATTAACCCCTTGTGAAATTGACAATACCACCTCTACCAGGCAGCCAGCTCATATATACATGAACATAACTTTAGTTTTACCGAACCAATCTAAGTGCTTTTTGGATATGTTGTGCACTCAGATTGGGGCTATTCAGGAATATTTTTGTGGGGTTCCAATGCTGTTGTCATGTATTTTTGTGATATGTAAAAATTGTATGTAAATTTTCCTATTTGATAGATAATTGGATTAGCTTAATTGGAGCTCAATTATCTCTTAAACACATTGGCTTGTGGGAAGGGCACCCCTGTGATTTTGTATTTCGAAACCCCATGTTAGGGGCACTGCATAAGAAGCTGAGTGTGGCCTAATAAAGTTGAGATTTCTGCTTTTACCCAATATGACTGGTTTTCCATTATATTGGGGAAACCCTACACAAAGGGAATACTTTCACTATATTCTATGGAATTAGAATTAGTGGAGAATTAAAGGAATAACAGCAATAGACTCCCTGGAACATAGGCAGGAAATTAAAATAGTTTTTTTCCTCAATACCTAAATCATGTATATCAACTTTACTAAATACTATTAATGGTTAACAAATTGTAAAAATCTTTTGACAAACTTTCTCTCAGACACAGCTGCCAAATCCAAATGATAATGACAAAGTTCTAAAAGAGAACCATGAAGCATCTCTAACAATATATCTCTCTCCCACTGCGCTAAAAGCCTGCCTACCCCCATCAGACTCTCCCCAGTCTTAAATCACTTAAGAAGTCCCTCAAAAGCCATCTTTTCACAGAAGCATGTGGCCTCCCAGAGTAACTTCTATTTCACAAACCTGTCTGTTGCTCTCACCTAAAGGCCCCGACTCAACTCTCACCTCCAGTTTTGCTACTTTCTTACCTTGTCGTTTGATTGCTATCCCCCTCTATGCCCTTCCATTGGGTTTTTATACCTCACCTCCTCTGGACTGTAAGCTCATTTGAGTCCTCATCAACCTATGGTTTCTGTAACATTTTGTATTTTTTTTATTTATTGTTAAATTTCCTACTTTTATAATATTGTAAAGCACTGCAGAATATGTTGATGCTATGTAAATACCAATAATAATAATAATAGCAGAATGGGCTTCGCCACAATACATTCCTTTTGCTAAGGGCTGTCCACCCACCCTATTTGTTACTGTATTTCAATTACTTGCCCTGTTGGTTACATGAGGAAACAAATAACAATGTAATATTAACTCTCGTTCATCTGGTTTTTCGGTAAGAATCCTATTTCAACTATCTTACACCATATTGCTCGACAAACGAACAAACTACCGAACAAACAGGCCACCCCGGAGAGGAGCGTGGCATCAATTGACCTCCCTAACTTTGTTCACACTGCTTTAATTGCCAACCGTACAAACTAACTTAACATACGAATTGCACCAGCTGTGTTTGGTCGTCGAGTGTCTGGAACCCAAATTGGACATGCGACGGCATGAACACCACAGAGACTTCCACCCTCGCATAAGTTCGTGGGAACTCAAGGGAACAGAGCAGTGTTCGGTAAAAAGAACCATACGAACGGGGAAAATTAGACGAATGAAGACACAAAACATTCTGTTGTATATTTTCATACATTTCAGCCTCCCGAACGGAGACCGACCGCACACCCAAAACTCATGGAACTATTCTCGGCTTACACCTTGTGTGCGGTCGGTAAAACTAAGACATCCATAAAACTTTTGAACCCCTGAACCGATCTGGGTGATTTTTCAGTATGTTGTTCCCCCAGATCGGGGCTATCAGGGAATGTTAGACTTGTGAATGTAGAATATGTTTTTGGGGTGTTTCCAGAAAAGTATGAAAATTTAGATTTTTCTGTTTTGGGATAATTGATTTGATACAGTAATTAACTCAATTATCCCTTGAGCAGAGGGGAGGGGTTACATGCAGTGTATGGGAGTGTCTTGTGACCTAACTCTGTTTTTACTGGTTGATGTATATTTATATTGGTGCCCCACAAGGTCCACCTGGGTGGTAACCTGCATAAAAGGCCAGCCTGGCCATTAAAGGATCAGTTCTGCTCCTAATACTGAGTGTCGTCCAGTTATTGGGAAGGGTGGTGGGATATTGGTGTAGCATCTTGTTTTTATGCCTGCTGTCTTGATGTTTCCTGTTTGTTCCTGAGTCGCTGTTGGAGTCACCAGCGGAGAAGAAGCCCTGCTACCACTGCTCTCAGCTACAATAATAATAATAATAATAATAATAATAATAATATCTTCAGGAGGAACTTGAGCTTCCACTGCCCAGGAAGAAGAAGAAAGATCCCAGGTTGAATGAGTCATAGCTCCAGATGGAACGGTGAGCCTTGTAAACCCTATATCGTATATCACATATAAATAGCAATTTGATATCCAATAGTTTATCAAAAAGATGGAGGTTAAAAGGCCCTTCTTGTAAGGTAGCAAAAAAAAAGAACAGTTCAGATACCCTCCTGGTTCTGTTGAAATAACCTCTGAGCTGGTCCTCCGTGCCCACAGAAGCAAGGCGGACCCACACGAAGACTTTCCATCCGTACGCATCATGCCGGACATATCATCAGCCACCCTGCGCCGAAGGAAGGATTTTCTCCGGACCACCACGGCACTACGCACCAACGGTATACGCTACCGCTGGGGGTTCCCCACAAAACTGATCATCAATAAGAACGGGAAAACGACCATTATCCCGACCCCGGAGGACGGTTTAACTCTGCTCGAAAAGTGGAATTTATTGGAGAACCCGTCTGAAACCCAACGGCCCAAAAACCGCACACCGGGCCGGCCAAAGCACATGAACTGTTAAGTTACCCTCGAAGCGGCAAGCAAGTCTGCGCAAGTATCATGAACTGTATATTCCTCTAACTTTCATTGCGGTTTAATTTACACATGACTTTTATGCACTGTGCTTCTAACTGTATATAATACTGAACTCCCCACCACCCCCGAGAGATGTTACACTGCAGGCATAGCGCATACAGTAACCCAACACATTAACTTAGAGCGACAAGTTGCTTAAAACCTAGGAGTGTGAGAATCTCCCCCAGTGTTTTATTAGCCTCTTAGGCACCATTTAAATATACCCAAGGCTAGCCAACACCTTCTGAAAACGGGGGGTCTGACTACCCAGATACGCATGCGCTACAACAGACCCTCTAGGGATCCTTTCGACACCCACATGGGGGGAGGTCACGTGGGACAAAGGGAGGCGGACAGCTCCGGACATAGACCCCGACTGCCGTAACCTTGCTAGGCACAACACCCTGCGCACTGCCTGCAGACGAGGGGACAGACGCGCCTGACACGGGTGAAGCCTATGAGGTAGTCACTAACTGCCCAAACACACATGCTGACAGTACCTAAGGTAACTTATAACAAAAAAAAAACAAAAAAAAAAGGGGCTGACCACCCTGGACGACAACCATCTGCCCCACTGGTACCTACACCAGGCCTCATGACTACACACTGAACACACCACGCGAACAACTGCCCACGAAATAGGCGCACCGGGTCCCGGGGGCATGAGACACCTCATCTATACTCAGTGACGACAGGTGACATAAAACCCACTTGTGAGGAAAGTGAAAAGTACTTGCTTGCCCTTCGGCATTAAATGTTATTTGTTATGTAAATGATGCTTCAAATTACATGCTGTTATAGTTATGTATTCATGTTTAAATGTTCATTGACCTCGACTTTGAGGTTTCAGCTTAACCATCTGTATTTGAAGAGGAGCCCAATTAGCCACGTTTCATTGGAAGCTCCCGCTCCTAAACCCCACGGTACGCCTAGAGTACCAGACCGCTAGGTCTTTGTATAAAATTCCCATACCACCACGAGACCCACCCCAACCACCCCAACAAACCCAACCCAACCCTGCACACCAGTGTAAACCACTCGCAATCGAACCGGCCTTGAAAACGTACACCTGAGAGATCACCTACCCCCCCGCCTCCCCACCACACCACACAACAACAAACATGATCATCTACTCGCACAACACCAAAGGCCTCAACACGCCACACAAAAGACGCATGCTACTAGACGATGTAAAACAACTGAAAGCCGACATAATCTGCGTACAAGAGACACACTTTGTATCAGGCAAAGTCCCTAAATTTGCCAGCAGAGACTACCCCATGCAATTCCACGCCACACACTCCTCCAAATCCAGGGGAGTATCCATCCTGTTCCATAACTCACTGACGGTGGAAACGCTCAGAGTCAAGATAGACAGCCAAGGGCGCTATATAACCCTACAATGTAGGATCAATGAACAACCATACGTTCTCGTGTGCCTCTACAGCCCAAATGACCAACAACGAAATTTCCTACACAAGGTCCTAAACAAACTCCCTGAAGATGCAACAGACCCAAGGATCATCTGTGGCGATTTCAACCACATAATGGACACACGTCTGGACTCCACCATGCCAAGTACAACACCCAGACACCTCACGCTCAAACCATCCGCCAAGGCGTTTACAAAACTCATACACGAAAACAGCCTATATGACATATGGAGAACTAGACACCCCTCAGAAAGAGAATATACGTTTTTTTCGAACACACACAAAACTTACTCGAGAATAGACCATATCCTCATATCTGGAGTGCTACTTCCGCAAGTAGAGGCATGCTCTATAGGCAACATTGTATGGTCAGACCATGCCCCTTTATTGATGACACTACACTCCATATACCAACACCGAGGCAAACCACCTTGGCGCCTCAATGATTCATTACTCTACGATAAATCCTTCGCAACGACATTGAACAATAACCTACAAGACTACTTCAAGACGAATGATAACTCGGAAGCCTCCATCCTCTCAATATGGCAAGCCCATAAAACAGTTATGAGAGGCCTTCTAATCAGCCGCGCGACATACCTGAAGCGGAAGCGAGACAAAGAATACTTAGATCTCCTACGTAAACTGAGAGATACTACTACAGCTCACCTACTCCATCCCTCACAGGTCCTCTCGAAGGAAATAAAAGACATCACAAATCAAGTCAACTCACTTGCTCTGGCAAAAACAGCCCATGCCATTACCAAACTTAAGTTGAGAACATATACTCAAGGCAACAGAGCAGGGAAACATCTGGCCACACTGCTCAAAAAGCAGCAAACACAAACTAAAATCCCACACTTAGTCACCACCTCGGGCAACAAAATACACAACCCACAAGACATCAATGACAGTATGGCTGATTTTTACCATTCCCTTTATAATCTACACACAGATCCGACATTACACCAACCAACACCAACGGAAATAACTGACTTTCTAGCGGATATTCAGCTCCCTACCCTATCTACTGCACAAAAACACGATGTACAAACACAGATCACCACACAAGAAATTCTAGACACCATATCCTCCTTACCATCGGGGAAATCACCAGGCCCGGATGGCTTGTCCAATACCTATTACAAACAATTTGCACCAATCCTAACACCATATCTATTGAAAATATACAACCATGCCATACAAACAGGCAAACTGCCATGCGAGATGCTGATGGCCCACGTTGCCACCCTACCCAAACCAGGGAAAACCCCTAACAGATGCCAGAACCTCCGTCCCATATCACTACTAAACACTGACATCAAAATCATAGCAAAGATCTTCTCTAACAGACTATCACACATTATTCCCTCCCTGATCCAGTCGGATCAGGTAGGATTCGTAGGAGGCAGACAGGGGGCAGATGGCACAAGGAAAACCCTAGATCTTCTTTACGAGATACAACGAAATAAAATCCCAAGCGTCCTACTCTCGCTAGATGCTGAGAAAGCCTTTGACAGGCTCCACTGGCCCTTTCTCATTGCAGTACTTAAAAAATTTGAATTTCCCCCACAATTCCTGTCGATCATTACCGCACTCTACTCCTCACCAACTGCCAGAGTGGTTAACGGTGGCTTTATCTCCAAACCCTTTAATATATCCAACGGCTCTAGACAAGGCTGCCCCCTCTCCCCGTTGCTTTACATTTTATCACTAGAACCCCTCGCACAAACGATAAGAGACAATCCGAGTATACACGGTATTAAAATTGGAAGTAGGGAATACAAACTGTCATTATTTGCGGACGACATACTCCTCACCCTAGAACAACCGCATATCTCCCTACCCAACTTCCACAAAATCCTTTCCAAATTCAGCACCTGCTCCTACTATAAACTGAATATCTCAAAAACCCTAGCTATGGGCATCAATGTCACAACTCAGGAAATGACCACCCTCAAAGCCAGTTTCTCTTACGACTGGAGACAAGACCACCTCAAATTTCTAGGGATCCTACTCACCCCCTCCACAACCTCGTTGTATAAAGCAAACTATGCAAAACTAACCACAGAAATCAAGAACCTACTACTAAGCTGGAAAGGCAAATATATATCTTGGCCCGGCCGGATAGCCTCTATTAAAATGGTGATATTACCGAAGATTCAATACCTGTTCCGCACACTCCCGCTCAAGATCTCGAACAAGTACTTGGAAGATCTACAACGCATCCTGAATGACTTTGTATGGGACTACAAAAAACCTAGGGTGTCCCTCAGCACGATGTTCAAACCACACGCCAAGGGAGGGATGGGACTACCAGACATTAAAAAATACTACAGAGCAGCACAGATAGCTCCACTCCTCGCGGCTTCAAACCATACAAACCCTTTGCCTTGGGTCGAATTGGAAGCATCTAAAACCGAAGGGCTCACACTTCCCACACTAGCCTGGCTACCGGCAAACCGACGCCCCTGTAAGTTAGCAATGCTTCCAACAACGGCCACGACCCTTTCAATATGGGACAACTACCGCAGGAAGAGAGAGAACATATCGCCTCTAGCACCAGCAACCCCCATAGAAGCAGTACGACAACACATCCCAAACTTCAACCACAAACTCTGGCTCCGACACGGTGTTCTCACACTGTCGCAAGTACTACAGGGCGACAGCCTCAAACCATTCCCTGACATCTGCCGAGAGTTCAAAATGCCCATGATCGCAAACTTCTCCTACAATCAACTACAATCTTGGACAAACCTCCACAAACCAAGAAGACACAAGAACCCACCGGATCCACACTGGCTTAAAATAACAGAAATATGCACAAAGACAAAACCGGCAACAAAACTAATCTCATTGATCTATACCTCAGAACATATAGACACTCAAGCAAAGCCCACACCATTCCAAGAAAAATGGGAACGAGATCTAGGATACAAACTTACAGATGAGAAATGGCTGGATATCTTCCAAGCGAACAAAAAAATGACCCTCTGCATGTCACACATGGAACTCTCACGCAAACTTCTCTACCGTTGGTATCTAGTCCCCACGAAACTAAAACATTGCTACCCCACAGCATCCGACACATGCTGGCGCTGCCAAAGAGACCGAGGAACCTTCCTACACATATGGTGGCAATGCCCACTCCTACAACAGTACTGGACACAAGTCCTAGATTTAACGAAACGATGCACCCAGACACACATTCCCCAGACACCGGAGCTATTCCTATTGCTTCTGCTCCCCCAAACACCCCAAATCCACACCAAATATCTGCTATACCACATCTGTATAGCAGCCCTCACTGTCATAAGCAGGAAGTGGAAACAAACAATCGCTCCAACGATCCACCAATGCATTGAGGCGGTGGAAACAAACAAGGCTTATGAAAATGCAGCACGGAAATCCAGACGGAGCGAACCCTTCTGGACCAAAGCATGGGTCCTATGGGACAAAACCAAACCAAGCTGACCCACAAGACATCCACAACCATGCGACCAAGACAACGCACCTCCCCGACTGGAGGAACACGTAACCTCCACACCCTGACTGGCTGGCCCACACACATACCCACTGAGACACACATCAGTATGCACACCACATACCCCCACCAATCACACACCAACACAACACGCCCCACACGCACACACCCTACCCCCTCCCCTTTCCCCCCCCCCCCGACCCAACCTGCCCCCACCAACCCGCACCTTACGGAACCACCACTGAGCGACAAGAATTTGAATATGAGACAAGGTCACTTGGACCAGGAAGTGGTGGCATGTGACCCTGAAGTTACGCTGATGTATAATCACTATGAAACCATACAAATCTTGGGCACAACAGGTCAACTAACTTGTGTAATAAACTACTCGACACTGAAATGTCTTGTGTATGCACTGCACCCCATGCCACCCCACTGTATCCATGATACTCTCAAGACGAACTGCATGACTTCCCCCCCCCCTTTTTGCCTTTTGTACCCCCCCCTCCCCCATGCCTCTTTAATGCAAAATAAAAATTGTCAAATCAAAAAAAAAAAGAAATAACCTCTGAGGCAACAGGCCAAACCCATTAAATGCCCAAACCATTCCTCTTTAGAAACCTGAGTAGAAACATGACCATTCATTGATTTGTGTAAAAGGCAGACACAACCTTTGTTGGGAATGGATTTGTGGAGTGAAAAATCACCTTTTTTGCAAAAAAGAAAGTAAAAGGTTCTTCTGCAAGGCACATACTATCATATAACAGAAGTCAATGCTAACAATGGCACGTTTTTGAGGGTAAGTAGAAACTTCTTCCAGGATCTCAAAGGTTGTTGAGACAAAGAATGCAAAGGGGCATTAATTCTCGGGATGAAAATATAATTTTGCCTTTTTATAAATCACTGGTAAGACCACATCTTCTATATGCTGTGCAATTTTGGGCACCTGTTTTAAAGAAGGATATTATGGCACTATAAAAGTGCAGAGGTGGGCTACAAAATTAATAAAAGGAATGTAACATTTTTGTTATGAAGAAAGGTTACGAATTAAAATCTCGTTATTTTGGAAAAACTGTGTCTCAGAAGGGTTATGATAGCATCCTAAAAATATATTTGGGATCAATACAAACCTTTGTCTGGAAATCTCTTCATTAACAGGACTATACATAGCACACAATGGCATTTCGAATGAAAGATAGGAGATTTAGTCTAAAGCAAAGGAAAAGGATTTTTACAGTAAGAACAATAAGGATGCAGAATTCTCTCTGAAGAGGTGGTTTTATCAGAGTCTATAAAGAGGTTTAAAAAGTAATTTGATAAATACTTGCAAAAACACAATATTTAGGGATATATTTATTAATTAATGGGGTAATAGATTTTCACTCCAAGGAGATATCTAACTGCGATTCTGGGGTAAAAAAATAAAATAATTTTTTCCTGGTTTGTTGCAAACTTGGAAGAACTTTAAAGTTGCCTCTTTTGGATCAACAGCAAAAACAGATATGAGAAAGGCTGAACTTGGTAGACGCATGTCTCTTTTCAGCTTTGTATGTAACAGTGTAATGCAGCATCAAAAGAAGGTCCCAAGTCAAAGAAAAATTCTTAAGAATAAATTGGTTCATGTCAGCACACTGAAAATTTAAAATGACAAAAAGAAATGTAAGGTATGTAAGTTAAGTCAAAAAAATGTATATTTCTTGTTTCAGCTTTCCCAGGAAGGACAGCTTCCACAATATACTTATAAAATGGAAGCACCTAGTGCATTTCAATTTAGTATAATGTTAAATATATTTCTTTAAACTCACACAGAATGGAGCCATACACAAGCTCTTAAATTAGCGTTTTTTGTTGAGGTTTGAGGGGTCCAGGACCGGATGCCAGTCCCCAGTAGATTTTGGGACAATAAACAAAGGGGCCTTTCTTGTATGGGTAATAGTGGGATAACGCTACCTTTAACAGGGAGGAAATATATATATATATTATTAGAGCTGCTTATTGGTTCGATCTGAGAGGAATTCAAATGCACAAAGACTGGTGTTCACTGAATCTGAACAAATTCAAGACTATACTCTCTGCAGATAATAGATTTAATCCAACTATCTCCTGTGGAATGTGTCCAAAATTATTCAATGTTCAGCAATCTAGTTCTGACATACAGCTCCTGTCAGTCTGTTGAGATTAAATCCTTGAATATATCTTGCAAGGGAAAGGTCATCATCTCTTCCATTAATCAAAAAATACTAATAGTATGTTGCTTTTCCTTAATTAGCTAGAAATGAGATAACAGAACATAACTATCGCAAAAAAATAAAAATTTTGGGAGGCAAGAAACATACAACAAACCAATGACTTACCTCAAAACTCTGGAGTAGGACATAGATTGCTCATAGGAACCAAGCTCCATAATTAAACTGGACAACTAAAAATATGTAATTGTCCATAAGCAACCTTTAGAAAGCATTGAAAGTATTAAACAGCAAAATACAATGAACACAATCCCTACTTGACCTGCAAACCAGAAAACCAGCTCACTGTATTGCCGAAGACAGTAACAGGATGCCAGAACTCCACAATGTCTGCAAACGTTTACACCAAATCCTTTACTCTTATGAATTAAAAAAAAGGTATTTTGATTGCTAAAAATGTTGTCACCAATCAGCGTTATCAGAAACATATTGTGTTGTGTACTATGTCCTCAATAAATGACATTTGAATCACCAAAGTTTAATATTTCGTTATATAACAATGCTAAGTATAATATTAATTGCGAAGTATGTTGATTTTCCATATTTTTCTAAAATCAATATTATTTTAAGCAATATGTATCAGCTCCCAATAAACCTTCAAAGGGGAGGAATTAAATTGTCTGGAACTGATAAAAGGCTTATCGGGAGCCAATAAACTAACAGTAAACATTACTAGCTGGATTGTAATCGAGGCCAATATCTGAAAAGATTTTTATGAGCAATGGATGTTCTTATGGCCATATGAGTCACGATATATAAATGAAAGAGTCTAGAACACAGCCTCACCAGTCACTATTTGAGAGGGCAGGGACCTAAGTCTATTTTGTCACATTTATACATTTGTCCTTTTCTCCTTTCATCTCAGATGAGAAAAGAGAAGCTACCCATTGTTACATAGTTACATAGCTGAAAAGAGACTTGCGTCCATCAAGTTCAGCCTTCCTCACATTTGTTTTTTGCTGTATATCCAAAAGAAGGCAAAAAACACAATTTGACGCAAAATTTTAAAACAAGCTAGGAAAAAAATTCCTTCTTGACCCCAGAATGGCAGTCAGATTTATCCTTGGATCAAGCAGTTATTACCATACATTGAAAGATTATATCCTTGAATATTCTGTTTTTGCAAGAATGCATCTAGTAGCTGTTTGAACATCTGTATGGACTCTGATAAAACCACTTCTTCAGGCAGAGAATTCCACATCCTTATTGTTCTTACAGTAAAAAAAACCTTTCCTTTGCCTTAGACGAAATCTTCTTTCTTCCAGTCTAAACGCATGACCTCGTGTCCTATGTAAAGTCCGGCTTGTTGAAGGCGGATTACGCTCACAAAGCAGACTAGTAAATTTAGATAACCTGTATTTAATTGAGAAGCTGCAGATAAGCAAGCTACATATGGTTTCAGAAAAAACAAAACACAACAAATTGATATATTTCTAGTCTGCATCCCCCATGCTGCTTGTGGTTATGAAGATGGTGACTGATGACATACTGTTATCACAGCAGTGTTGCTATGTTTCATTTGTTTCCATAACTCTCCACAGATGTCAAATCTCCTAATCGTGAGTAAAGAGCCTCATTACCCACTACAAATCCTGGCCGTCTTAGTCATCAGCATGGAGTCTGGTTACCCACTGCACTGCTCATTCTCAGTCCCTGCACAAGTGGTATGGATACTGATAAACAAAAACATAGTCACGGACTTTTTAAAAGAAACACTATAGTGTCAGGAATACAAACATGTATTCCTAACACTATAATGTTGAACTAGCTGTTTAGGTTACAAGCCTCCCCCCCATGGAGATAAAAGGTGAGTTTACTTACCTTTTCTCCCTTGCTGCGCAAGTCTCGCCATGGTTGGCCCCGCCTCCATGACGGAGATCATCAATCCAATGCATTACCACAAGAAAAGCATTTCTATGTTCAGCGTCTCAATGCAGAGAGTAGAGGTGCTAAAACAAGTAGGTACTACACACTGTACAGCACTGAGATCGGAAGCACCTCTAGTGGCTGTCTGAGTGGCTGCCACTAGAGGTGTTACTAGGGAGCGTTTACATTAAAAAGCCTGTATGGACATGCTATAGACATATAGACACCAGAAAAACCACTCATCTAATATTTCTTTACAATAAAATGAAGACCTCAACCATGGAGAGAACTGTAAAAGAATATTGGAAATCAATCCCTAACGATAGCTCTTTTATCAAAATTTCCTTTTCCCAGTGTTGGCGTCATGAAGAAGGTTTGCCCTTCTAGGGAACGTCCCCATGCATGCTAAATCATTAAAGACCACATTAGGAGCACAGGCAGACCGGAAATTGGTGTTACAGAGGTGTAAAACCTACCTCTGTAAGGAGATGGTGGAAGAGCAGAGGATCAGGTAAGTGACTGACAGATTCCGTTTCAATAAGCATTTTCAACAGTTTATTTAGTTATATTAAAAAACAAGTGTATCATTATTTTGCTCAGACATGCACTTGGTAGGCTTGCTGCCACCCACCCACCTACTGACAGGGCAATTGACTAAACACCAGATTTTCGACGGAGAGACAAAATCTGATGAAATAATGTGAGTGCTGGCTGAGTGTGATTGTGCTTAGGCTGACTGAATGTCATTGTGTTTTTTTTTAAAGTTCTTTATATATGCAGTGACAGTAGTTGTGGCATATCCACTGTATAAAGGCTTGTGCAAAAGCCAGATCAGGTTTCACAAATCAATGTTTGGTACAGAAAATAATTCAAGGCATTATTGGTATAATTACTATCTGTCACAGTTTAACATTTTACAATGAAAAGAAGAACACTGAAAGAAAAACAAAGAATAGGAAAATACAGGGAACTTGAGAAGGCACCGCATTTGCATTTTTAATCACCTCCGTCCTTGAAGCTGGGACCAGAGAGCATCACCGCCTTCCTCGAAATCTTGGGATACCCCCGCCCGTGAGCAACCCATAGAGCACACCGGCCAGGGCTCCATTATGGGCGCAGAGCCGTGACCCTGACTGGAGAACCCCATGGGAGAGGCCTAGCAACTGGTGGCCCCCGAAGCTCCATCCGTTGTGTGCCTAGAGTGTTTCCCTGTTCTGGTGACTATTCCGCTCATTATGTAGTTAGAGAACTATCCACCCCTGGGGTTGTCTGTATTGTTGTAAGAAGGCATAGTAAAAGCTAGGACACAAATGCACGCATCATGGTATGTGGTTTGCATGGATCTACTTACATGTGTGTGACTAATTATTGGACATATAAAGGTTACATTCAGTGTTCCACGCTGCCATCTTACATCCGTGCCCTTGACATGTGTGTGGGATCCCCTTTCTATATTAGTTAGGGTAAGCTAAAACATTTACTGAGAAGGGAAGACAAGAGGCGACCAGGAGACCCCACCGCTCTATGGGTGTGTAACGAGAATATACCCCTACACGCAGGATCCAGCTAAACAGAGGCAAATACAGAGGAGAGATACGTCTACCGGACCTTAGAATGGCCGGACTCGACGTATATGAGAGGAGACAGAGCCAGGAACAAACCGAGGTCAAGGGCACAGAGAGACAGCGTAAACTAGGACAAGCCGGGGTCTGGTACACGGAAAACAGCAAGCCGGCAAACAGTACAGATAAGGATAAAGCGAAAACGAAGTCAGAATACGAAGCCAAAGTCAATACGAGAAAACACAACTGAACACCACAAGCGCTAAAGGGAACTGAAACAGAAACCACGATAGGGCAACGAGCTAAGGGAAAAAGGTAAGTTTAAATAGCTTTTAAACGAAAGTGATTGGCTCCTGTCACTTCCACACCCCCTATAGGTAATTGTACAGGGAGTGTGGTATGACAGGAGCCAATGGGAGCCTTTTGGCAATTAGGCTCCCACTGTCTCTTTAAGAGCGCGCCCGAGACTCGCGGCGCGCTCTTAGTTTCAGGCGGGACACGTGACCGCTTCACGCGGTCACTGCCCGCCTTCCATCTAAAGTAGTCGGATGAGCCGCGCGCGGCTCGTGCAGCCGCAGGACCGCGCGCGGCTTGAAGAGAGGACCGCGACCGGCCCCCGGTTAAGGTAAGTAACGCTACAGTACCCCCCCCTGAGGACACGCCCCCCGGGCGGGTAGGACCAGGCCTGGCAGGATAACGAGAATGGAAAGAGCGCACAAGACGGGGAGCATGGACAGCATCAGCCGAAATCCAACTGTGCTCCTCAGGTCCATAACCCTTCCAATGTACCAAGTACTGAAGTCGACCCCTAAGGAAACGAGAGTCAAGAACAGCAGACACTTCAAACTCCTCATGACCCTCCACCGAGATAGGAGGGGGAGGAGGAGTATGCCGGGTATAGCGGTTGCGTACGAAAGGTTTCAACAATGAGGTGTGAAAAACATTAGGAATACGTAGATTCTTAGGCAGGCCTAAGGCATAAGAAACAGGATTAACCTTATGTATAATACGATAAGGTCCAATGAAGCGGGGAGCCAATTTCATAGAAGGCACCCGGAGACGAATATTCCGCGTGGAAAGCAAAACCCTGTCCCCCACAACATAGGACGGAGCTGCTCTGCGATGCTTGTCAGCCTGAGCCTTCTGGCGAGTAGCAGAGTCCACCAAAGAACGCTGAACCTGCTCCCAAGTATTACGCAAACCAGCCAAATGCTCATCCAGAACTGGCATGCCCTGTGAGGAGAATGCAGCCGGAAGAACAACGGGATGCTGGCCATAGACAACGTAAAAAGGGCTCTTGCCGGAAGAATCATGAGTGGCGTTATTCCGAGCAAATTCAGCCCAAGGAAGCAGGTCAGACCAATTGTCCTGATGGTGAGACACAAAACAACGGAGGTATTGCTCCAGAGACTGGTTGGCACGTTCAGCAGCCCCATTAGACTGGGGATGATAAGCGGAAGAAAATGAGAGAGAAATACCCATTTCTGAACAAAAGGCCCTCCAGAACCTGGAAATAAATTGGCTACCCCTATCGGATACAATAGATACGGGAATCCCATGTAATCGAAATACTTCTCTAGCGAAGATATGAGCCAGTTCCTTGGATGTGGGCAACTTGTGAAGAGACACGAAGTGAGCCATTTTGGAGAACCGATCCACTATCATCAGGATTACTGTGTTACCATTTGAAGGGGGTAATTCAACAATAAAATCCATGGACAGGTTAGACCAATGTCTCTCGGGAACGGGTAACGGATGCAACAGCCCACAAGGAACTCTACGGGAGGATTTCATGCAGGCACAAGTAGTACAAGCACTTATATAGTCAGTGACATCCTTTCGTAAGGAATCCCACCAAAAATACCGAGAAACAGCTGACACCGTTTTGGAAATACCAGGATGTCCAGCAGTCTTAGTATCATGATATAATGACATAATCTCCCGTCTCTCAGGAACATCAACGAACAGTTTATCATTAGGCCTCTCGCTAGGTGCCATGCTTTGTTTCGCTTGTATGGCCTGCAAGAGGGACGAGGAAATAGACAAAATAGTAGTAGCTATTATCCTGTCTGGGGGAATGACAGGAGTAACATCAATCTCCTGTTTGTCAGTAGTTTCGAACTGTCTGGACAGAGCGTCTGCTTTAGTGTTGCGATCACCTGGCCTATAGGTGATAATAAAATTGAAACGGGACAAAAATAGTGACCACCTAGCCTGCCTGGAAGACAATCTTTTGGCTTCGCTAAGGTAGGATAGGTTCTTGTGATCCGTAAAAATGAGGATAGGATCCTTAGTTCCTTCTAACAAATGTCTCCACTCTTTAAGTGCTAAAATAATAGCAAGGAGTTCGCGATTACCCACATCATAATTTTTCTCTGCTTTGGACATTTGTTTAGAAAAGAAGCCGCATGGATGCAATGGCTTTTCAGGCGACTCTCTTTGGGATAAGACAGCACCTACCCCAATATCCGAAGCATCAACTTCAAGAATATAGGGCAGTGAGGGGACAGGATGCTGTAAAATAGGTGCAGAGGCGAACGTAGTTTTAAGAAATTCAAAAGCCTGAAGTGCCTCGGTAGACCAAACACGAGTATTGCCATCCTTTTTAGTCATACGGGTAATAGGTGCTACAATGGACGAGAAACCTTTGATAAAACGTCTATAATAATTGGAGAACCCAAGAAAACGCTGAATAGCTTTCAGACCTTGTGGTAGAGGCCATTCTATTACAGCAGCAAGCTTCTGGGGATCCATACGAAAACCTTTAGCGGAAATCAAATACCCCAAGAACTGGACTTCGGTTTGGTCAAACAGACATTTTTCTAGCTTGCAATAAAGACCATTAGCAAGAAGGGTCTTCAAAACTGTCGTAACATGTCTGTGATGAGTGTGTATATCTGTAGAGTATATTAAAATGTCGTCCAAGTATACGATAACAAATGTGTGAATAAAATCTCTTAAGACATCATTAATAAATTCTTGGAATACTGCTGGGGCATTGCAAAGCCCAAATGGCATAACAGTATATTCGTAATGACCGGATCTAGTGTTGAATGCAGTCTTCCATTCGTGATTTTCCTTTATACGTATCAAATTGTATGCACTCCTAAGGTCTAATTTAGTGAACACAGTGGCATGTTTCAGCCTGTCAAATAATTCTGTAATTAAAGGTATAGGGTATGCATTTTTGATAGTGATTTTGTTTAGACCTCTATAATCTATACACGGTCTTAAATCACCTTCTTTCTTCGATACAAAGAAGAACCCTGCTCCAGCTGGAGAAGAGGATCTCCTAATAAACCCCTTTTCTAATGATTCCTTAATATACTCCTCCATGACACGGTTTTCTTGAACCGATAAGGGGTACACCCTGCCCTTTGGAGGTATAGTGCCAGGCAACAAGTCAATAGCGCAATCATAGGGTCTGTGAGGCGGTAATTTCTCAGCCTCCCTTTTATCGAAAACAGTCTTTAGAGATAAATACTGAGGGGGTATAACCGTAGACAAAGGAGGACTGGTAGGTACCTCAATAGAATTCAAAGGTGTGACTTCCAACGTACAAGACTCGTGGCAGGTCTCACTCCATGATTTTATTTGCCCTGTCTCCCAGTCAAAAATGGGATTGTGAGCACGTAACCATGGATACCCTAATACTAACTGTGAAGAGGGAGAGGAGATGACCTGGAATCGAATGGTTTCATAGTGTAAAACCCCTGTGTACATGTGTAATGGTACAGTCTCATGAGTAACAACTGGAGAACTTAATGGTCTACCATCTATGGCCTCAACGGCCAAGGGTATCTCCTTCTCTCTGATGGGAATGTTGTTTCTCTTTATAAAGCCAGAGTCTATAAAATTTTCAGCTGCCCCAGAGTCAACCAGAGCATATATGTTGTCAACTATACAAATCTCTCCCATATATAAAGAAACCGGGAGAAGCAAGCGGTTAGGAGGCAATTTAGGAGACTTAGATATCACACCCAAGGCCAGTCCCCTATAAGGTCTTAGGTGCGAGAGTTTTCCGGGAGTAAAGGACATTCCTTTACCATATGGTCTCTCCTACCACAGTATAGGCAGAGTCCCTCCCTTCTCCTATGTAATTTCTCAGTATCAGAGAGTTTGGCAACCCCTAATTGCATAGGTTCCTCCTCAGACACTTTAACACTCTCTGGTATATTAACTCTGGGGTTAATGGGTGTAACAAAACGTCTATTCCTGTTCTTGGTATAGAGCCTGTCACGAATTCTATTATCTATATCAATGAGGTAATCGATAAGGTCCTCTAAGGCAATAGGAAGCTCCTTAGCTGCTACCTCATCCAATATCGTATCTGACAAACCTTCCATAAAGGCAGTAGTTAACCCATTGTTGGTCCAATCTACCTGCGAAGCAAGAGTGCGAAACTGAATAGCATAATCAGCCACAGACCTAGAACCCTGTTTAATTCTCATTAATGCTCTCGCGGCATTCTTTGACCTTTTCATTGTGTCAAAAGTTCTACGAAAAGCCGTAAGAAAACTGTTGAAATCATGTACCATAGGTCCATTAGCTTCCCAAATAGGATTTGCCCACTCAAGTGCCTTATCGGTAAGTTGGTGCATAAAGAACCCAACCTTAGACCTCTCTGTGGGAAATGAACGTGGATACATTTCGAAGTGGAATTCAATTTGATTAATAAACCCTCTGCAAGTCTTAGAGTCCCCTCCATACCTAGGAGGAGGTGTTAAATGGGCCGAAGTATTAGGCAAAGTAGATACTTCAGGGAGAAGGGGCGTAGGAGGGTTAGGTGTGGTTGCTGGAACGGTTCTAGCTAGGAGCGTCTGGAGAGCCTGAGCTATCTGATCCATACGGTGATCCTGCTCTACAAATCTTGCCTCATGGGACGCCATCTGTTGAGCTAAATCTGCGGGGTCCATGGCCCTATCGTAATGTAACGAGAATATACCCCTACACGCAGGATCCAGCTAAACAGAGGCAAATACAGAGGAGAGATACGTCTACCGGACCTTAGAATGGCCGGACTCGACGTATATGAGAGGAGACAGAGCCAGGAACAAACCGAGGTCAAGGGCACAGAGAGACAGCGTAAACTAGGACAAGCCGGGGTCTGGTACACGGAAAACAGCAAGCCGGCAAACAGTACAGATAAGGATAAAGCGAAAACGAAGTCAGAATACGAAGCCAAAGTCAATACGAGAAAACACAACTGAACACCAAAAGCGCTAAAGGGAACTGAAACAGAAACCACGATAGGGCAACGAGCTAAGGGAAAAAGGTAAGTTTAAATAGCTTTTAAACGAAAGTGATTGGCTCCTGTCACTTCCACACCCCCTATAGGTAATTGTACAGGGAGTGTGGTATGACAGGAGCCAATGGGAGCCTTTTGGCAATTAGGCTCCCACTGTCTCTTTAAGAGCGCGCCCGAGACTCGCGGCGCGCTCTTAGTTTCAGGCGGGACACGTGACCGCTTCACGCGGTCACTGCCCGCCTTCCATCTAAAGTAGTCGGATGAGCCGCGCGCGGCTCGTGCAGCCGCAGGACCGCGCGCGGCTTGAAGAGAGGACCGCGACCGGCCCCCGGTTAAGGTAAGTAACGCTACAGGGTGGTGCTACATCCCACATCACTGTCTTGTTCCCTAGAGACTGGATATTTTATACCCCTGCTTCATCAGTGTACTGCTCCCACTGGTCTGGTACCTTCTGGAAGGTCATTGTGGTGTTTGGCCATAAGGTGATTATCTTTGATCTTTGTAATAACTTGTGACAGAGGAGGGGGTTATGGGCAGATCCACTTCTGAGCCATTGCCCTTCAGGTAGCTAAATAGAGCATGTTAAGCAATTTCTGTTCGTGACAGGATAATCCCTCTGTGGGCCTAGATAGCAGACATACCCGTGGGTTCATGTCCAGGTGTCTTTGTAGTATTTTAGAGCTCAGGTCTACCATCCTGGTCCAGAAGCGCCTAATGACTGGGCACTCCCACCACATATGTATGTACCATTTGCGCCACAAGAGCGCAAACAAGAATCGGTGGGGCTTAATTTCATGTGGAGTTGTTTGACCGGGGTGGTGTTCCATCGAAATAACATCTTGAAGGATTTTTCCTGAAGGGTAACGCAGATGGAGGATTGTGCCTCCCATATGTCCTGCCACTCCCCTCCCTCTAGCACCTCACCTATTGGTCGGTGTATCTGAGGCTACCCCACTCGTTAGATTCCACACTAAGGTATATTATAGAGTAAGGAAATGAGACCCTTGGGTTGTTTTTCCTGGAAGCACATTTTAGTGGTTGCTTAGTGGCATTTTGAACCTCCTTATTGTTTGCAAAATCATGTATTTATAAGTAGCGAAAGTAATCTCTTGTGGTTAGAGGGGCGTGCTCCTTGAGCTTCTCATGTGTGACAATGGCATTGTCTATACATAAGTGGACGTACCTCTGTAGCCCTGTGTACTCGATTCCTTTAACCCCTTAAGGACCAAACTTCTGGAATAAAAGGGAATCATGACATGTCACACATGTCATGTGTCCTTAAGGGGTTAAAGTCCTTGGCATACAGGCCAGAGGACAATGCCCTTTTTCGGTGCACTGGTGTCATCAGGGAAGGTGTTGTGCTAAGTGCCTATTTGTGTGCCACCTGGTCCCATAAAAGGATGGAATTTAGAATAGTTGGGGACGTGGTTCTCAAGAAACGCCTATGTTCTTTGGGTAGCCAGATAAAAAATTGGGTCTGTACCTATCAAGAGGGATCCTAGGTCTACCCAGCTTCTGTGATCATGGGGGGGGAGGGGAGTGCCAATAGGCAATCTGGGCCAGTTGTGCAACGAGGTAGTACAGATATGCATTCGGGAGCCCCAATCCTCCCCTGTCCTTAGGTTGGTATAGGAGATTGCGGGCTATCCTGGGACGTTTGCTATGCCATGTAAACGTGTCTATAACTTTTCGGAGTCCTGCTAGGTTTCCCCTTGTGACCGGGACAGGTAGTGCCTGGAAGAGGAATAGCAGTCTGAGGAGGATGTTCATCTTCACCGAGTGAAGTCTGCCTAACCACAATATGGTGAATGTCATTGTGTTTAAACCCTGATTGAGAGTAGTTAAACTGAAAGCTTAGCTGTACAGTTCAGTTATTTTGACCTTAAATTTGATGTTCACTTCGAATTCTCAGTTTGATGAATAACCATGCAAATTAGATTGTATGGGGGGTTTGGCTGAGTGTGATTGTGTATGGAGGTGAGAGTGAGTGTTATCTGTTTAATATTATCATTAAATGCTCTTCCTGGCAGCCAGGGCTGAATTTCCTCACACTAACAGACACACTCACTAACAGACACACTCACTCACAGACACACTCACACACACACACACTAACAGACACACTCACACACACACACACCACACTAACAGACACACTAACAGACACACACACACACTAACAGACACACTCAGACACACACTAACAGACACACACACACTAACAGACACACTAACAGACACACACACACACACACTAACAGACACACTAACACACACAATAACAGACACACTAACAGACACTAACAGACACACTAACACACACACTTACAGACACACTCACACACACTAACAGACACACTCACTAACAGACACACTCCCAGACACACACACTAACAGACACACTCACAGACACACTCACACATTTATTGTTTTTAACCCCCCACCCCCCTCCAGCCTCCTTACCTTTGGGAATGCTGGGGGGGGGGTTCCCTCTCTCCCTGGGGTCCAGTGGCTGCTGGGCACTGGGCGGGCTGCTGGCGAGGGAGCACTTCCTCTGAGCGGTCTGCTCAGATACCTTGCGCACCTCAGAGTGAGGCTGGGAGCCGGAATATGACGTCATCAACCCGGCTCCCAGCCTCACTCTGCGGCGCGTGAGGGAGCTGAGCAGACCCCTCAGAGGAAGAGCTCCCTCGCCAGCAGCCACCCGCCCAGCGCCGCCCGCCCGCTCGGCATGTCTGTTAGCTGCGAGGCTAACAAGGCATTTGCCCTGGGCATTTTGGGGGCGGCCCTGGAAAATGCCGCCCAAGGCATAAAACGCGGCTAAAACGCCCCTGGGTACAGCATCAGTATGTTTCCACTATATGCTCTAATATATGAATTGGTATGAAGTCTCAGTGTGTGTCCAGTATATGCTCTATGTATGAGTTACTATCAGGACACGGCCTCAGTATATATATCCACTATAAGATCTATGTAAGAGTTCTGAGGACACAGTTTCTATGAGGACACAGCCTCAGTATATGTGTTAACCATCAGATATATGCTGATTACTGATGCACAGCTTAGTAGATCATGCTGCTTGTAGCAGCACAAATTGGGCTATTTATTGATCTCATAAGAAAGTAACGCTGAAGCAATTACCTGACAGTTTTCTCTGTTATATTTCCTTTCTTTCTAAAATCTAATTTAACTGATTTAAAAGCTGTTAATATTGGCTTTTTCTTTCACCTGGTCATCACTTTAGTATCATTTTATTTTTCTGCAAGCTTCTACTCTGAAAAATTCACTACTCCTGGTCTGGTTTATACTTTTTATTCAGTATTCTCTTTTATCCAGGGCCGGACTGGCCCACCGGGATACCGGGAAATTTCCCGGTGGGCCGCGGCACCTGGGGCCGGTCTGACAGCTCCTGTGATCCCGGCGGCCGTGTGTGAGCTGTGTGGCCGCACATAGCCCCACGGGAGCCAGGGGGAGCCAGGCGGCCGGCTCACACATGGCCGCCCGGGATCATTTAAAAAAAAATAAAATAAATAAATAAATAAAAATTTGCGGCGGGGGCGGAGCTTACTGTGCGGCGGGGGCGGGGCTTAGCGTGCGGCGGAGGCGGAGCTTACTGTGCGGCGGGGCCCGGCTATTTGCAGCATGGGAAGCAGAAAGGAGTCCCTGCTTCCCTAACAACAAGCCTCCAGGAGCTCCAAGCAGGAGGTAAGAAGGAGGTCAGTGTGTCTGTGTGAGTGTGTGACTGTCTGTGAGTGTGTGACTGTGACTGTCTGTGTGTGTTTGTGTGTGTGTGACTGTGACTGTCTGTGTGTGTGTCTGTGTGTGTGTGTGTGTGACTGTGTGTGTGTGTGTGACTGTGACTGACTGTCTGTGTGTGACTGTCTGTGTGTGTGTGTGTGACTGTCTGTGTGTGACTGTCTGTGTGTGTGTGACTGTCTGTGTGTGTGTGACTGTGACTGTGTGTGTGTGTGTGTGACTGTGTGTGTGTGTGACTGTGTGTGACTGTCTGTGTGTGTGTGTGTGTGTGTGTGACTGTGACTGACTGTCTGTGTGTGACTGACTGTGTGTGTGACTGTGTGTGTGTGTGACTGTGTGTGTGTGACTGTGTGTGTGTGACTGTGACTGTCTGTGTGTGTGACTGTGTGTGTAACTGTGACTGTGTGTGTGACTGTTACTGTGTGTTTGTGTGTGACTGTCTGTGTGTGCGTGTGACTGCCTGTGTGTGTCTGTCTGCCTGTGTATGTTACTGTCTGTGTGTGACTGTGTGTCAGTGAGTGTGTGTGTCAGTGAGCGTGTGTGTCAGTGAGCGTGTGTGTCAGTGAGCGTGTGTGTCAGTGAGCTTGTCTGTAGTGACCATATGTGTCAGTGAGCTTGTCTGTAGTGAGCGTGTGTGTCAGTGAGCTTGTCTGTAGTGACCATATGTGTCAGTGAGCTTGTCTGTAGTGAGCGTGTGTGTCAGTGAGCTTGTCTGTAGTGAGCATGTGGGTGTCAGTGAGCTTGTCTGTAATGAATCTGTGTTAGTGAGCTCTTCTGTAGGGAGCATGTGTGTGTCAATGGGCTTGTCTGTAGGGAGAGTGTATGCGCATCAGTGAGCTTGTCTGTAGTGAGCGTGTGTGTGACAGTGAGCTTGTCTGTAGTGAGCGTGTGTGTGTGACAGTGAGCTTGTCTGTAGTAAGCTTGTGTGTGTGTCAGAGTTTGTCTGTCCTAAATTTATGTGTCTGCCAGTAACCTTGTCTGTGTGTGTCATTGAGCCTGTCTGTCAATGAGCCTATTTGTGTGCATCAGTAAGATTGTCTGTGTCTGAGTATGCTTTACTGTATAATTTAATTACCCTGAAAGGACTAATATTTTGAATTAGAAGAATAAATGTATCAAATATATATATATATATATATATATATATACACACACACACATACATTAAAGGACCACTTTAGGCACCCAGACCACTTCAGCTTAATGAAGTGGTCTGGGTGCCTGGTCCAGTTAGGGTTAGCCCATTTTTTCATAAACATAGCAGTTTCAGAGTGCTATGTTTATGAATGGGTTAAGCCTTCCCCTATTTCCTCTAGTGGCTGTCTCATTGACAGCCACTAGAGGCGCTTGCGTGCTTCTCACTGTGATTTTCACAGTGAGAGCACGCCAGCGTCCATAGGAAAGCATTGATTGCGTGCGCATTCAGCCGACGGGGAGGAGAGAAGGAGGATCGGAGGAGGAGAGCTCCCCGCCCAGCGCTGGAAAAAGGTAAGTTTTTACCCGTTTCACCCTTCCAGAGCCGGGCGGGAGGGGGACCCTGAGGGTGGGGGCACCCTCAGGGCACTATAGTGGTCCTTTAATATATAACACCCTACATAGCACAATGACTTATGGGGCTGGCATAGATTTTTTTCCAGGGCTGCTTCGTATCCCCAGTCCGGCCCTGCTTTTATCCCTTGGGGACCTGAAAGTTTGGCTATCCCTTTAGTATGTCAGGGGTGGCATGCTTTTGGTTCTTAAGGAGTTAATGATAAGAATTTTCTCAGATTCCCCTGTTGTGAAGGGGTACATTATAATTTCCTTTCTGCAATAAAATGTATTCATATACTCCAGGTAACTTTGATGCTGGGTATTGCAAGTATTTTAATTGACATTGGAAGGTCTTTCCAGTCACCAGACCATTCTACCAAGTTTACTATTTCAGGTAAAATTCTCCTGCTACCAGAACAATAGAGGAAATCCCTGAACAGGTAGCTCCATTATGGACCTCTCTTCTAATATTCATGGGGATTCTTCTAGGTGTCCTTATATCTGGAATTTGCAACCAATGTGTGGCTTTAAATGGTTGATTCATCCTGCATAATGTAATGTAATGCAGCTTGTTGATGACAAACATTTGACTGTGTTACATGGTCTCTGTACTTAGATCTGTATAAGTTATGGTCACCCCTAATGTTGCATTGATTTAATACTTGTGGATTATATGCTTGGATTGATGTTGATATCTTGCAGATATAACAAGCTGCTTATTACCACCATAGGTTCTGCCATAAGTACTTCTTCACAATCTGAAGATAAGGTAAGAGTAAGTATGCGGTTGTTTGTTCTCATAAGGATAACTGAATATCTTCTACTATCCTGCTTATTATGGGTCTGTTTCCACAATGTATCGTGTGCCTCTGGCTACCACCTTCTCATCAATATCCTGCCTATTACATATCTTCTACTTATGTTGCACAACAGTCTCTAATATATTTGATTATACTGTTTTGCATAATCTGTACTATTTACAATATATTTATCTTTGAATGTAGGTACTGACGTGGTTGGCCTCCTTATAATTTAGTAGTTGCCACAAATTCTGTGGTTCATACCGATATTTCTTTTTTCCCGCAACTAATCTGTATATGATTCTTCTTGCCTTTGCCTAGTAATGTATTGGTTTATACCTCTCCTGTAACTGATCATTACAGCATCAATTCATCCACTGTGTGAGGTATTGTTGTGAGTCTGATTATTGCAAAATATATAGTCATTGTTGCAGTGTTTTAATAACAGACTCTCTTCTTTCTCTTATTGCCTTTGTCAAGGTTCTGATTTGATGATGCCATCCATTTGGTTTTAAATTTATATCAGAGACGGACATTGTCCTTTATTGTTGACTTAATAGATCTATAATTTCTAGACCGTGTCTGGGTTTCATAGAGGTTCTCTACTTTTTTTTTTTTAAATCCATCACAAGATGGGTTCCCTATTTCTTATGCGAGTATGTCTAGTTTCATTCCTTCTCTAGGTTTGGCTATCATGACCTTAATTCCTATCTGACTCTCTATATTTATTCAGGATATTTCAGACATTTGAATGCCAGGGGGTTGCTGATTAGAAGCCTCTAGGGTAAATTAAATCCTATTGATTACTTGTTTGGCTTTTTTTAGAGTCTTCTAAGATTTATACAGCTCAATAATGGTTTTATAGCTATTAGCTGTTTTTGAACTCTGTCCCTCCCTCTATATACACTGCTTATCATGAATAAGGAAAATTGTTTCATACTTTTCCTGATAATTATTCATGGCAGCATTACGTTCCCACCCATATACTATAGGAGTTGTGAAGCTAGTTACAAAGACTGCCTGATGGGGAGTGGTGGTTCTATTTATACCAGTTTCAGAGTTCTATTTCCTGTCCTTTCTGCTGTAAGGGGAGGAGCTAATCCATGAGTAAATGCTGCCATGAATAATTATCAGGAAAAGAAAATTACGGTAAGTATGAAACAATTTTCCTTATTTTATTAAAAAAAATTAGCATTCTAAACAAGTGCAGGAACACTTTAAACAGTGGATACTCGTCCATGGAGGCAGGTGGAGCAGTATGCCCTCCCCAGTTTTTATTGCGATAAAAATATTTTTTATCTATTGATGTAGTAAAGACTAATAAAAAGTGTGTGTGCAATTCATCCTCCATTTATTGATGAATGGAGATGTTGCAGAGAGATGAAGCAGCTAAACATGTAAGATTTAGGTGCATTTTTAAAACAAATCTATACCCATTTGCTGGGTATATACTCCTCAGACATGCTTAGTCTACCCGGTACTTCAATCAGATCCAGCATTATATAGCTGTCATATAAAGGTATCAGGGGGTGGAATCGGAAATCAACCTTTTTAACCCCTTCAGGACGGAGTCAATAGTGCACGTTCTGATAAAAAAAAAACGTAAACAAAAACAAAAACTGGAATTTGCGCTATATGTCTGTTCAACCGTAATTCACTGCTGTCACATTAAGTGCACCCACACTTATTATATATCATTTTGTTCAGGAGAAACAGGGCTATAATTTATCATTAACTATTCATATATGGAACATTTATTATGAATACAATTTAAAAAAATGTGAGAAAATAAGATTTAAACATTTTTTTTTTTGTTTCCGTCTGACATTTTAGCTGTGAATGTCATAATACTGTTAGGTTTTACTGCAAAAAAATGCACATATTTGTAATCAGTGATGTCTCACAAGTACAAAAGTACCCCCATTAACAGGTTTTATGGCGATTTGGAAAGTTATAGGGTCAAATATACAACGTTCCATTTTCAAATTGAAATTTGCCAGATTAGTAATGTTACCTTTGAGACGTGTGGTAGCCCAGGAATGAGAATTACCCCCATAATAGCATACAATTTGAAAAAGTAGACAAGCCAAGGTATTGAAAGTGGGGTATGTTTAGTCTTTTTTAGTAGCCACTTAGTCACAAACACTGGCCAAAGTTAGCGTTCATATTTATTTTTGTGTGAAAAAAGCAAAAAACTAAGACTGGACATACCCCACTTGCAATACCTTGGGTTGTCTACTTTTGCAAATGGTATGCCATCATGGGGGTAATTCTCATTCCTGGGCTACCATACGCTCTCAAAGGCAACATAACCAAACTGGCAAATTTCAATGTAAAAAAAATGAAATGCAAGCCTTATGTGTGACTCTCTAACTTTCCAAAACACCATAAAACCTGGGGGGTACTGTTATTCTGGGGAGACTTCACTAAACACAAATATTAGTGTTTCAAAACAGTAAAACATATTACAACAATAATATAGTCCATAAAAGTGCCATTCGTTTGTAAAAAAATGCAAAAAACTTCACTTTTACTTAAAATATCATCGTTGTAATACAATATATCATTTTGAAACACTAATATTTGAGTTCAGCGAAGTCTCCTGAGTAAAACAGTACCCCCTATGTACAGGTTTTATGGTGTCTTGGAGAGTTACAGGGTCAAATATAGTGCTTGCTTATTAAATTCTCTGCACTTTCTCCCTGTGTTGTCAGGCATGTCAATCAAATTTTAATTAATCAAATCACATAATTATGTTAAAAGATTACTTAAATATACATGTAGAATTTTAATATATATGCATTTATAGGTACTTAAATTCTATGTGTATACTAATGTAATCTTTTATGTAATTATATGTATTTATCTATCTATGTATATAATATATATTTGCGGTTATTTGTATTTTATATATAGATAGATATATATAGAATGTCATTCTAAGTGTATTTTGTTACCAATATATATAAATATATAAATAACAAAATACAGTTAGAATGAAATTACATATGAATATATAATTTATATAAAATTTTGTTTCAATATTTTATTTATTATTGTAATTATACATATATATCTATTATATATATATATATATATATATATAATATATATGTAACGTCATTCTAAGTGTATTTTAATACTAATATATGTACTTATATTATTATTAAAATACATTACGTATGATGTTATATATATATATATATAAAATATGTGTGTATATATATATATATATATATATATATATATATTTATATATATATATATATATATATATATATATATATATATATATATATATATATATATATATATATATATATATATATATATATATAAATATGTGTGTATATATATATATATTTATTTATTTATTATTTTATTTTATAACATGTTTAATATATTATTTTTTTTTACTTTCCCACCAGCAGGGGGACTGTCTGACATTTTAGACAGTCCCCCTGCTGGCAGATCCACAGCAAGCTATAGGGGTGAGGGTTGCCTGGGCTGTCAGGCAGTCCTCCCGAAGTGGAGCGCCAGTAAAGTGAGTATACCGGGCGCTCCAGGGCTCAAAGCCGTTACGGCGTTTTACACCGCCACAATGGCTTTAAAGCCCAATTAAAGCGGGACGGCATAGAACGCCGTAACGGCGTTAAGGGGTTAAAGTGGTTGTTGTTTTACAAGCATGTACACCGAACAAAATTATAAACACAACACTTTTGTTTTTGCCCCATTTTTCATGAGCTAAACTCTAAGACATTTTCTAAGGCAATAATCATGCTGTCTAATCAGCATCTTGATATGCCTCACCTGTGAGGTGGATGGATTATCTCGGCAAAGGAGAAGTGCTCACTAACACAGATTTAGACAGATTTGTGAACCATATTTGAGAGAAATAGGCCTTTTGTGTACATAGAAAAAGTCTTTTAGTTCAGCTCATAAAAAATGGGGGCAAAAACAAAAGTGCTGTGTTTATAATTTTTTTCAGTTTATGTAAAGATTTATGGTATTGCAATATAATTAAGAAGGTAGGCACACTAATTGAATAACATAAGGATCAGTAGAAACAAAATATCCAAATCGGGTGCTCACTCAAAGGTCCTAGTCCGCCAAGGATCTAAACAATCTATAGATAATACTTAATGAGGAGCACAACCATAAAGATAAAAAAATACTTTATTAATTGGGTCAAGTACACTAGGTATCTCAAGTTTATACCAAATGACATTAGCAATAATGTCAAAACAATGCTCAATACAAAAAAAGGCATACAGTGTATACAATAATCACATGTATTCATGGAAAACAATCAAAAAGTACAATAATGCTATTAGCAGTATAGATGATGATACCTAAAACAAGCTACCCAACATAAAAATACATACCAAAAAAAGAAGGAAAAAAAATTGTCAGAAGTAGCGAGAAGAGGGAGAAAGTCAAAATAACCCCCAACGTTTCGGCAGGATTGCCTTTATCAAGGGAGCAGATTTATGGCGTTGAACAGGGCATTACCATTGGGTCAGGGGATGAGTACATTGAATTTGGTGAATAGAGCCTAAAATACCAGACGGCAGAGTCTAGTGTCCCTGTATCTTTAAACTTCATCATCTGGCACTCACTCTAATGTTATAAATAAATAGATTTTAGGTTTTGTTTTCTTCCTATTTGCCATTCTTTACCAAATTGGAATTAAGTCTTTTTTTAATAGAGAATTTCTGATAATTACATCATATGGTCAGTATTCCATGTATATAGAAAGAGATTGTAAGCTTTTTTTCACAAACCTCTGTCTGCCAGTAATACATTACACATTTGACTCAGTACTTCAGGAATGCAATTAATTTATAAAGGGTAGAACAGTGCTTAATTGTGAGCAGAACCGGTCAAGTATAAACTGACTACCTTGTATGGGATAAATATGAAAGATCAAGTACACTCTGTGCTTTATTATCCCTCCTTTAGTAAAGTATGCTTTGAATTACAGTTCTGTGTAAAATAATTTTGCAGGGAAATGGTTAATTGTTTACTCCAGTTATAAATGTATTGAACTTTGCTGCATAAACAGAAGCAAAAATTGATTTAACTCTTAAATGGCATAGAATTTAGCAGTGAGACTGCAGGGGATCTATACACCAAAACGGTTTAGAACATTGGCTTAAAAATAGAGTACAAAGAGTTGTCATCAATGGTAAATTTTCAAGCTGGACAGAGGTGGCAAGTGGTGTCCCTCAGTTTTCTGTTTTGGGACCCCTTCTATTTAACATGTTTATAAATGATCTTCAAAAAAGCATTGAAAGTAATTTTTCAGTGTTTGCAGATGACAGAACTCTGTAAAGTAATACAAAGTGAGCTAGATATTACTTGGCTGCAGAGGGATTTAGATAGACTGGGGGACTAGGCACTCAAATGGCAGATGAAATTGAATGTTGAAAAATGCAAAGTTATGCACTTTGGCGTAAAGAATGCCCAAGCAACGTATACCCTTAATGGAAGTGAATTAGAGATAACAACACAAGAGAAGGACTTGTGAATTGTTATAGACAGCAAACTATGCAACAATGTGCAATGTAAATCAGCAGTGGCCAAGGTCAATATGGTATTGTCATGCATGAAAAATAGAATTAATTCTCGGGATGAGAATATCATTTTGCCTCTTTATAAATCGCTGGTAAGACCACATCTTGAATATGCTGTGCAATTTTGGGCACCTGTTCTAAAGAAGGATATTATGGCACTAGAAAGAGTGCAGACGAGCTACAAAATTAATAAAAGGAATGGAACATATCAGCTATGAAGAAAGGTTAACAAATTTAAAACTCTTTAGTTTAGAAAAATTTAAATACTTTATTTTCCTATGCAGAAAGGTCTATTCATGTATTTCTGCTCTGGCATTCGGTAGATTCTCGGATTTACTGAATGAACTCATTTAACCCAGATAGCTATGCCATGGTGCCTATTCGTGTAATAAAAGACTTTGGCTCCGTGGCAATTGAACTGTATGTGTGTGGTCTGAGAGCCATTCAGTAATAATGTGCGCTCAGACCTAAGCTATCTGGGGATATGTTGCATGTCTGTATATTATGTAATAAATGTTACCTTGTGTATTTTATTGTATTTTACTGTATTTTTACTGCCATGTGCTTAATGGAGTTTTGCCTCTGTCCTTGGAGATAATTGGATTACTTCCCAATTATCTCCAGGATAGAAGACTCTGTGGAACTGAAAATGTAAGTTTTTTATGTGAATGTGATGCATACTTTTAAAGTTATGAATAATGTCGAAAAACTGTATTTCTCTGCCGGTGATAATTACATTACCCATTGTATCACAGGCAGAGGGGAGAATTTTGTGTGAGAGTGTCTGAGTGTATTGTATGTGTTTATTGGTTGTTTTTCAAAACCCTGTGGGTGGTACTAATGTGTATATAAGAACAATAAACCCACAGCTCTGTCTGACCACTGCTTGACCCGCCACACGGAGCCTTGTCTCGTCTTTGGGGGGGATTTACTGTATGCTGATAGAGACTGATTGCTAGGAGTGTAAGCCGCTTGGGTGCTTTTCCTATTCGTCTGCTAGCAGCTATTCGTGAGGTTCCAGTTCGGGAGTTTAGAGCATTCCCTTATATGCGGTTCGGGAGTTTGGTGTTCTGCAGTAGCTGTGCCTGTATCTCTGGAAGGGGAAGATCGACTAAATGGCGGTTTAATCCTTTTATGCTGAGGGTGCCATTACAATAACATTATGGAAAAATATCCTGGGCCTATACAAACCATTGTGTGGAAATCTATTCACAAACAGAACCTTACATAGGAAATGAGGTCATGCATTTAGACTGGAAGAAAGAAGATTTAGCCTAAGGCAAAGGAAAGTAGGGATGTGCATGGGAAAAATGTTCAGTTCGGCATTCCGAAATTCGGGTAGGGGCCCTAAATACCAATAAAGGTAGGGTACCTATTGTCCTCCCCCCTGGCTCTTCCCCTGAGCAGCGGGTGGGGGCCCTAAATTAGAATAAGGTGAGGGGGACCTATGCATAACATAATGGATGTGGCCGTGTTTTTGATGGCCACATCCATTAAATTAGAATAAGGTGAGGGGGACCTATGCATAACATAATGGATGTGGCCGTGTTTTTGATGGGGGTGGGGCAGCATTTCATCCTTGGCCTTGACTATCTCCTTAAGTGGGCAAAGTCATGTTTAGGGGCACGTTCAGGATCCAATTACAGGGGTGGAGCCTAACGCCCCACCATCTGAGAGCTTCACCAGCCGCCACTGATACCTGCATTCATTATTTCATAGTTTGCATTGATTAAAGTTCTGCACAATATTTTTAGACGATGAGTCACCAAACTTGACCTTTGAAGAATTGTTTCATATTCATTAATACATTCATATCATGTTTTTCTTTTTTCAGTCTACATGTGGATAAGTTCACTTAGAAAATAATACTTTATTGATAAACTGAAAATTAAGTTTTTACCTTTTTACATGGGTGCCAAAATAAGTGTGAATCAGACAGTCAGGGAGGTTTTGTTTCTCTTCCATAAGCTCCACAGAGCCAGGCTAGAGCACGCCTACTAATACTTCTCAATGAGCTTTGCTACAGCTCAATGAGTAGTCTGTCAAAGGAAAGCCATGTATGCATGTGCTCGCAGTTTGAACATTGGTTACAGAAAAACCTCTGATTGGCCTATCAGTCTGTACTGGGGCTAAAGAGAAAGACATGCAAAGACTGCAGAAAGCAGTATAGTGGGCTGACTTAAGCTGTCACTATTCAGAAAAAGGCCCTGGGGAGATAGCGCAGCTAAGCGGACAAGGGCACATGTAGGAGTGTGGGGATAGATGCAGGGGAGTGGTTTAGGAAGTATGTGAAGGTGGGATTATGTTTCTATGTAGTGGGGTGAGTGGTCTTACCTCAGTGCCACTTGGGAACTGGGCCAGCAGACAGCTTCTTCTCGTCCTCCTGCTTCTGTTTGCCTGGGCCTGTAGTTTTCTGAGCTTGAGGGATGGATATTGAGGCGATCCTGGCATCCCTCAGGGCTGCTGCAGCGCTGGATGGTGGCCGGCAACTAAGGGAGCAATTTGGGCACATTACTGGAAGTATGGCTGCCGGTGGGGCCCCCCCGCGGCATACCTGCCCCTGGAGCACCCCCTTCGGTCTCCCCTGCTGCCGCCCCTGCCCCTGGGGGGCCACGCTAGCATGGGCAGGTGGTCTCGCCCGCCTGCTAGGTTGTCTCCTGACAACACTCCTCGGGCCCGGTTGAGGAATGGGAGCCCGGGCCCGAGGCACCAACAGAACCACGTGGCTTACCACTGTGAAGCCTGAGGTGAAGCCTCCCCCTGCCGTGTGGCCTGTGGCCCGGAGGCCTCGTTCACGCGGGCTTCCATGCCCCAGTCGGCCCCCCTGCATCCCGCCCTGGCCGCCAGCGGTGGTCCGCGGGCCAGGGGCGGTAGGAGGCCGGCGGATCCATCCGGGCTGCTGGCGGCTGCCCAGCATCGTTGCCGGTCCCCCCGCAGTCGGCGGGGGGTTGTTGGTGCCAGTGAAGAAGGCTCTCGGTATGTTGGGTCCCCTGCTCCCTCCCCCTTTCCCCTATCTCCCGCTTTGGGGTCTCTTGGGGGGCCCAGCTTGTCTCTGGCTTGGCCCCCTGTGTCTCTATCTCCCTCTGTGCCCTCCCCTCCCCCCTTTCCCTCTCTGCTATCCCCCCCCCTTTCTCCATCTTTCTTGTCCCCCCGCTGCATTCTTCTCAGGTCCTGTCTGCAGTTCAAGGCTCCGTCCAGCAGGTGGCGCCTGGATCACAGATGGGGCTCTCTTCTCAGGACCTGGAGGCAGTTCATGACTCTGTCCAGCAGATGGCTCCTGGAACACAGCAGATGCCTTCTGTGGATGTTGGATCTCAACTTTTGGTTCCTCAGCCTTCTTTGTGTGCAGTTCTGGGTTCAGATCGCCAAACGGCGACCGGTGAGTACTGTTTTCCCTCTTCTCTTAATGCTTCCAGGCTTGGGCTGGGGGGGTTCCTTTCAGGTCTTCGTTTTTTTTTTTGATCACTGGGAGCGTGGGGCGGCGGGTAGTGGGGCACCTCTTTATACAGTCAACTGTGGTCAGTTTGGTCCCCTGCGCTGCTCCCCCCAGGGGGTTCAGTCTCCTTCCCCCTCTTGAGGTTGTGGGTGGGGGTTCACCCTCCCTGGGTTCACCCGAGGCTGGGGTTGCGGATGTGGCTCGTGGCGCAGCATATATGTGCTGGTCGGGCCCTCTGGGGCTCCACTTGAATCAGGACACAAGGGACAAGATTTAGAGGGGGGAGTTCATTGAGATTTTCTCTCTCCTGCCGCTTGAGGACGCCCCTCCAGTGGCGGAGAAAAACAGCAAGGAGTCGGATAAGGAGAAGTTTTGTTACCGGAAGATTCCCAAAAAGTTTGGGAATTGGATTCAGGAGTTCTCTATTTTGGCCAGCGTAGTGGGTGAGAAGTCTCCCCACAAGTGCTCAGCCTTGTTCTGTTATGAGGACACGATTTGAAACGCCTGCAGGACTTATGGGACTGGGGTGGTGGAAGTATGACGAACAGTTTCATCAACGATTGGTGGTAAGCCCATCGCTGTCATGGGATCAGATGGACATTGGCCTCTGGCTCTGGCTTGCTATTAGGACCTGTCCAGCCCCACACCTAGGTTCCTTTTCGTCCTTTCTTGGGGGGGGCCAGTGGGGGCTCCTCCGCGTCCCCATCGGCTCTCACTCAGAGGCCGTGTTGTTGTTGGAAATTCAACTACAGCCACTGCAAGTGGGGTTCCTCATGCTGGTTCAAGCACAAATGCTCAGGTTGTGGGGGGGGGGGCGCATTTCGCCTCTCGCTGTTTGATTTCATCTGTCAAGCGGCATTTAGCCCGCATTTTAGTTTTGTTCCCTAATGTGCGGTTGGTATGGTCTTAGGTCATTGCACGTAACTGCTGGCGGGATGCCGGGATCCAGAGTGCTATGGAGCGGTGCCGCCGCAAGTTGAACATGCGGGTTTCCTATTTGTTTTGAGGGTTCGGGGGATCCCAGTCCGCCACAGGGTTTTTGAACTTGAGGCGGCCAATTTTTTTCGGGCTGATGGTGTTCACCTCACGGAGGCCGGGCTCGACCTTTTCAGTCTCGCCCTGCAGGAGGCGGTGGAACAGGCCATGGGTGGTTTTGGTGGGGTGTCCCGCTGATTTTAGGGGGTAAAACAGCGGGTCTGGTGGCAGGGGTATGTCCTTTCCAATTAAGTTTGTGGGGTCATGTTTTATGGTTGGAGTAAGTTAATACGTTGGCAAGTCTCACCCTCCCCTGCTTTAAACGGTTAACTTTAGGTTGCCTGAGGTAATGTGCCCATTGAACGTGGATAAGGTCGGCTGATGGCGGGTATTGGAATGGTATGAGCCAGGCTGTTGTCAAACCATTTGGAAAGGGTATGACAACTTACTATAGCTTGGCGCCAAAGGACGCTAGGGAATGCTTTCTGTATCCATGTCTGAGCTATTACTGTCGTGCCATAAAGCTATGACAGGTGATGGATCTCTTTCCACCAGAGACTCCAAAGAACTCTTCTGAAATACCTTACTACTTTGGTGTGTCCAATATTTCAAAAGAAAGAAATTATTACGGAAGAGGAACCTCAAGGAGATCCAAACAAGGATTAAGATATACAATAGCCTGCTCATCCCTATCTTCCAAGGAAGATTTACAAGATGTTTCATCCTTCTTTCGACATTTAACATAAAGTAGAAACCATGTAAATAATAGTAAAGCTTGTATTGAGGCTCTTGACATCTAAACCACTGACTCATTGAGAATGTGATTGAAACAGGATAACAGTTAAGACACTAATGAGGTTAAGCATCTTCGAAACAGAGCTTTAAATCTAGATGATTCTAGAAGACCTAAAATGATATTGCACAAGAACAACATAGAGATGCGGGAGATGTTCCTCCAATTGTCTTATTATAAGACCTGAAGTTAAGTGTACTTTAGATCACCATTGTAATCAATTTTGCAAATCAAAAATAAATGTAACCTCAGTGAGGAAAAGAATAAACCTCTATGTACAACAGGTACTGAAAAGTACACAAGTAATAGGTCACACGGTCTATGTATAAAAATATCTTAAACAGGAGGGACAATCTGTACACATTAGAGAAGAGCAAAGAAAGAAAAAAAATCAAGAGGAAATAATGTAGGCTGGAGGAGAAAAAGGAATCACCGCATTGCAAGCCATGTCATTCCAACCATCCAAAGCCACACAAGCATTGGGGGATCTATCCTAGGTGGGAAGAAGCAATCCATCCAGGGACCAAGCTTTCAGAAAATCATCACGTGTTGCATTTTTTAATTAAATTTTTTTTGGAGGGGGGGGGGTTGCAATTTACTTTAGTTATTGAGATATGTTCATAAGACAGAAAATATGCTCTTACCAAGGTCAGACAACATATGCAACACCAAATATAATAGTATCATATATTTTCCTCATCTTCGAATAAAAAGCATAATCACAGCAAAGCAATAAGTACAATCTTATGCCAAAAAACATAAATAGTAGTAGTAGGTCATATGATAGATCATACTGCGACCCATAATGAAATAGAAAATAGGAAACACAGAGAAGCACCCTGTAGGAAACTACATGTGAGGCCACTTCAACCCACCGTCCCACCCCATGCGGGACATGGTGTGGATGACGTAGATGTGTGGATTAGGAAACTAACTATGGAGCTGATGACTGCCCTCACAAGCCAAGGCCTGGCTTGGAGACAGCATTTAATGTTGAGTAAGCATTCCATTCCAAAGTCCCGGAAAAGTCTCTACACCTTCCTGCCAGTATGGTTGTCCAGGTTTAGAAGTATGCTGAGTGGAGTCTGCCACTGTGAGCTTTTTAAAAAGTCTTTGTGGCTGCTGTATGCTAGGCTCCGGGAGGCTGCTGTATGCTAGGCTCCGGTAATGGAGATTGCTGCCTGATGCCCCCTGGCATTCCCTCTGTTCGAACTGTGCCCTGAATTGGGCACAAATAAGATTATAAGCCTTCAGACCTTCAAGAGTTCTCTGAGGTCTCCCATTCCCCTCTGACTCAGAAGCATGTTGGATGCCGGCAATCTTAAGTGACCAGTTTGGGTTGGCTGTATAGGTATCATAAGACGCTGGATCTCTGGGTCTAAATTGATAGCCCTGTGGAGGTAAGCAATATAACCCTCACCTGGAAAAGGGAACAGGGACATGCCAAAAGACTCCTTTTGAGCCAAGTGCAGTGCTCACAGCAGACAGGAGATTGTCTGCTTCTTCCACCAGACTGTCCTCAGCACTCGGCGGCTTGATTACGTCATGGGCTCGGGAAAAATAGGTGCCCACTAATAGTCTCTGGTACCCACTGTAACCAGGGCTCGGTAAAATCCATGGGTTTATTTGTGGCAATATCGCTAATGGCTATGGAGCTCTTCCTATTCATATAATAGCTATAGATAGCTCCTACTGTAAAATTTAGAATATTTGGGTGACATTATGGTATTATTGACACAACAACATAGTTCACTGGATTTTGTATTTGATTTTGTTAGCAGGCAATCTCATCTCTCATGATTTAAACTCAATATTGATATAGCTGACTCACTAGGCATACAAAATACAAGCTGGGAACTTAAATCCTTAAACCTAGGCTTCAAGTTATCTTCCTATGTAAATGTTGTTTCCAGTGCGATCTTATCACTAACATGCCAGGAGCCATTTTGGTTCTATATACTAATAACTATTACCTATATATATTAATGAATACAGATTTTGCGGCTCATATTGCAAAAGCAGTTTTAGTTCAAAAGTGGAGTAAACACCACTAAAACCAATGGAATAGCATTACCGATTGCTCACTTTTAGTATTTGGTTCTAGAATTGCTCCAAAAAGGAACACTCAAAGCATCATAACAACAGCCCACTGTACTTGTTATGGTGCAAGGAATACCCATACACCCTTTGCTGACTACTAAAAATACTCTGTCAACCTTACTAGTGACGCAAATGACTAGCAAGCCTCATACATAATGTTTATACTATTACATTCAATGTTATGTTATACAGGGAGTGCAGAAGTATTAGGCAAATGAGTATTTTGACCACATCATCCTCTTTATGCATGTTGTCTTACTCCAAGCTGCATAGGCTCGAAAGCCTACTACCAATTAAGCATATTAGGTGATGTGCATCTCTGTAATGAGAAGGGGTGTGGTCTAATGACATCAACACCCTATATCAGGTGTGCATAATTATTAGGCAACTTCCTTTCCTTTGGCAAAATGGGTCAAAAGAAGGACTTGACAGGCTCAGAAAAGTCAAAAATAGTGAGATATCTTGCAGAGGGATGCAGCACTCTTAAAATTGCAAAGCTTCTGAAGCGTGATCATCGAACAATCAAGCGTTTCATTCAAAATAGTCAACAGGGTCGCAAGAAGCGTGTGGAAAAACCAAGGCGCAAAATAACTGCCCATGAACTGAGAAAAGTCAAGCGTGCAGCTGCCACGATGCCACTTGCCACCAGTTTGGCCATATTTCAGAGCTGCAACATCACTGGAGTGCCCAAAAGCACAAGGTGTGCAATACTCAGAGACATGGCCAAGGTAAGAAAGGCTGAAAGACGACCACCACTGAACAAGACACACAAGCTGAAACGTCAAGACTGGGCCAAGAAATATCTCAAGACTGATTTTTCTAAGGTTTTATGGACTGATGAAATGAGAGTGAGTCTTGATGGGCCAGATGGATGGGCCCGTGGCTGGATTGGTAAAGGGCAGAGAGCTCCAGTCCGACTCAGACGCCAGCAAGGTGGAGGTGGAGTACTGGTTTGGGCTGGTATCATCAAAGATGAGCTTGTGGGGCCTTTTCGGGTTGAGGATGGAGTCAAGCTCAACTCCCAGTCCTACTGCCAGTTCCTGGAAGACACCTTCTTCAAGCAGTGGCACAGGAAGAAGTCTGCATCCTTCAAGAAAAACATGATTTTCATGCAGGACAATGCTCCATCACACGCGTCCAAGTACTCCACAGCGTGGCTGGCAAGAAAGGGTATAAAAGAAGAAAATCTAATGACATGGCCTCCTTGTTCACCTGATCTGAACCCCATTGAGAACCTGTGGTCCATCATCAAATGTGAGATTTACAAGGAGGGAAAACAGTACACCTCTCTGAACAGTGTCTGGGAGGCTGTGGTTGCTGCTGCACGCAATGTTGATGGTGAACAGATCAAAACACTGACAGAATCCATGGATGGCAGGCTTTTGAGTGTCCTTGCAAAGAAAGGTGGCTATATTGGTCACTGATTTGTTTTTGTTTTGTTTTTGAATGTCAGAAATGTATATTTGTGAATGTTGAGATGTTATATTGGTTTCACTGGTAATAATAAATAATTGAAATGGGTATATATTTGTTTTTTGTTAAGTTGCCTAATAATTATGCACAGTAATAGTCACCTGCACACACAGATATCCCCCTAACATAGCTAAAACTAAAAACAAACTAAAAACTACTTCCAAAAATATTCAGCTTTGATATTAATGAGTTTTTTGGGTTCATTGAGAACATGGTTGTTGTTCAATAATAAAATTAATCCTCAAAAATACAACTTGCCTAATAATTCTGCACTCCCTGTAATGTGTAAAACATAATATTCCTTGCAAGGTGATTGAACTAAATATTATCTTTCAAAGACATACAGGCATGTATGGATTACACTTAAAAACATTAAACATTCTCTGTTTTTATTTTGGTAATGATATTTGTGTTTTATTGGTGACTTGATAGTGCTCTTTCCTCTGAGGGTTCAGATAACAGCATGTGGTAGTCTCTGTGCTGTGGTTTTAGTTATGTAGCACTATGCTTGCACAAATAATTAGTTTATATATTGTTACTACTAGTGTTGCTTCAGACCCAAGGAAGAGAGGAAAACTTGTGAAAGCTTATATTTTAAGTATTATGTTGGTATTATGTTAGTCTAATAAAGTATCACTTCATACTGCAATGCTCTGGTATTTTGGCATCTTGTCTACTGGACTAATATACAGCTACTTTAGTCTACACTGTTACTATTAGGTAACACCAAAAACAAGCAGAATACTAAACTTTGGGTTAATTACAAGATATTTGTTTAGATTAGAATGTTACATTTTCAATCTATAAAATGAACTTGGCTAAAGGATCAAACTTGGTTTTAGCGATATTGCCCACTTGAGGGCGCTCTCTCCCTGCACAAGATGTTTGTGTTGGCACAGTTCACTTGATCAACCACTCCCAAACAAAAGGATTTTCTCTGCCTGGTACCTGAAGAGTGTAGTGGTAAGAGTTATGAAGGGGAGGGGTGAGGGTGAAAAAGTGACATCCACTCAGAACTGGTTCTGCCACGTTCAGCTGCTCATTTTTATGGTACATTAGGAAAGCAAAACAGTAAATCAAAATGGTAGACATCTCTGCACATGCTCATGGATGAATTATAAAAGGCATTAATAGTTTAAAATATAATTTTACAGAAATAGATATCCACAAATACTTATTAGGATAAAAGCAAGGTCCTGCATTATCAGATACTCTTTATGTACATAGATTGTTGCAGTGGGGGAACTAATGTAGAAAGGGCCATGGTACAAGAATTTTTTTGGGTGCCCCAGTGTACTGCTAGAGTGGCCAAACAGTATATACCTATCTGTTGTTCCCATCCATGCCGAGCTGTATTTGTGAGCAGTGTTTGTGCATTTGAATGTAAGCATGGTTTTTGTAGAACATGTGTGTGCTTGTAGGGGTGTATTTGTATGTACTGTTGTAAATGGAGGGGTATGTTTTTATGTAGTATTGGCTTTTAAATGCAGGTAAACGTTTGTGTCTAGCGTTGGTGTTTAAATGAAGGGGTGTTTGTCTATAATTTTAGTGTGTTTGTATGTTATGTTTGTCTTTGACTGCAGGGGTTTGTTTGCATGTTGTGTTGGTGTTTGATTGCTGAGATGTTTGTACATACACACATACACTGCCACATTCATACACAGATATACATACACATCAAAACGCACAGTTACACACATATAAACACACTGACAAATATATACACCAGGTATGTATACGGCGGCTCCGAGGACTCAGCGACCTATGTGCCTTCACAAACTCTATCTCTGTCTGTTTTGGCCCTCCCAGCAGGGAGATGAACAGAGACTGCAGGGTGGCAGTAAGTTTGGTGGGTGTATCACCCTCCCCAAATGCGTATATTGTTCCGGCACCCTCTATTGTCGAGGTCTTCAATGTGGAGCACCATTGGCTAGAGTTGCCAAATGGCCCTGTATCCAACTGCATGGTTTTACCCCATTCGGTATGGCTCCATTAGGACTTTAGTTCATAACTCTGATAATTAGCATCTCCTTAAATTATCTATAAAATGATTACTAACCATAAACAATACTACAGCATGTAATAATAATTATTTAGAATAAGTTTAAATAAAAAGGAATGGGTTGGTGATTATGAGTAAATCACCAAATACCCAGGATCACTAGTGCAGGATTCAAAAATATGTTTAGCAAAAACCAAATAGGTTATGGTGGGGGAGAAATTGTGATTGAAAACCCCTTTCACCTGAAGTCTGTGCATAGTTACTACAATGTTAAACAAAAATCTGCACACCAGTCAAGCCATAAGACTTTCTTTCCCCACAGAAATCGCAAATTTGCAGTGATGGTAATACCAGGAAGAGTACAGACTGGCCTGCTGAGCAAAATTAAATAGGGGTGATCCTTTATCATGATTGTATTAGTTACATTTTTAATATATGAGTGGATGTCAGTCTGTTTGAGTATGGGTCTTTATGTATGTGACCTCAGTAAGAAATCTGCCCAGTGAGTACATTCTCCCATTACTGTACATTAAGGGAATGCACTATTAAAATATGACTCGCATATAGAGGAATTAAAAAAAAATACAACTTTTAAGAGTGACATCATGTTTTTTGCTCTTTTAAGTCTAAGCAATGGTTTAATGCCCCTACAATGTTTATTATGTATTTGAATACAAATGCAGCTGTTTAATATACAGGGTCAGACTGACAGCTTTCTAGGCCCCTGGGAAAAATTACCTTTTAGGCCCCTTATACCAGTATTATATTTTAGAGAGAGAGAGATCTTTTTACATTTAAAATGTTGATTCTTGCACATACATGCTCACAGACAAGCTCACTACATATATCTACCAAAAAAAAGCTCACACTGATTTATACAACAAGTTCACTACACACAAGCTCACTGATGCACACACGATCACGCAGTTTACTACAGACAGCTCACTGACATTCACACAATGTCACTACAAACAAACTCACTGACACATACACAAACTCACTATCCACAAGCTCATTGACACACACACAAGCTCCCTACAGAACAATCATGACACAAGCTCACTGAAGAAAGCTCATTGACATATACAAGCCCACTACAAACCACTAACTACACACAAGCTCACTAATATACACACACAATATCACACAGCTCACTAAACACAAGCTCACTGACTCACACACACAAGCTCACTACACACACAAGGTTGCTGACACTCACAAGCTCACTAAACCCACATGCAAGCTCAATAAACACAAGCTCACTGACACACACACACAAGCTCACTGACACAAAAGCTCACTAAATGTATGCTCATTGACACTCACACACAGAAGGTCAGTACATACAAGCCCACTGACACACACACACACATACTCAGTAAACACAAGCTCACCGACACAGTCATACAAGCTCACTAAACACAAGCTCACTACATGCACACAGAAGATCACTGAACACAAGCTCACTACATGCACACGGAAGGTCACTAAACACAAGCTCACTACATGCAAATAGAAGATCACAGACACACACAAGATCACTGTCACTCACCCTTTGCTGTCGATGTAGAGCTGAAAGTTATCACAATGTCTCCCAGGCTGTTCTTGTCACCAGGCTCTGCTGGCTAGAGTTGGGGGCAGAGCTTAGGTTCTGCTGGCTCCTGCAGCTTGTGCTGCTCTTGGGAGAAACTGACAGGGGGCCGTATTGGTTTAACCCCATGTGTGTTGTGTTTACAGAGAGGAGGGCCTAAGGGAGGAGGACATTTCCAACTCTCTTATCCAACACCGAGTTCCTGCTGGGGAATGAAGAGATCAGGCAAGCAGTGCTTACAGCCAGTCTCACACATGTAAACAGTGCTGTCTTACTTGCCACTGGGCTGGTCCATGACCAATGGGCCTGAGTTGTCAGTCCTGCCCTGTTAATATATGATCCACATTATTTTTTACTATAATAGAAAGTGTTAAGAGCTTTTTTTTAATTTTTACTATTTTACTGCAGAGCACTGGCATTAAATCCAAACTGCATTTACTGCTGTTTTTTTTTTTGCCCCAGTGGGGCAATTAAGGAATTCAAAAATTAACTTTAAAAAGAAGTGTTGTAGAACTTGAATTTATCCAGAAAAGTCTCCCAAGTGAGTCATTAATGCACAGTGACAGAGCATCTACAGTATTCATAGGAAAACTAGCAATTTCCTGGAAAAGTACTAAAACCCGATACTACAGGGATCCGGTCAAGGAGTCTGACCGGGCTCTGTTTAGCAATACCCATTGGGTGGCCCTAAGTGCATTGGCCACCCGATGTGGAAATCGGTGCAGAACCCTTGGGAAACGCTGCTTTGAATGTTCATAACCTAATGTCAGCTTCTTACATTGCTTTTGTAACTGTTCTAATTTTACAGGTATTTTGGGAAACTCTTCACCATTTCCCTGCTACAGTTCTTGGTTGTAAATTTAATCTAACCCCTTTTTGGGCACTTTTCCGACCTCTCAGGTCCAGCAACTGAGCCGCATGGTAATCTCACTGGAGACACAGCACAGACGCTGCAATGTTCGTATAAGGGGCATCCCAGAGTCAGTGGGAAACGACACGCTGTTGCAATATACCCAGAGTCTGATGGCAGACCCCCCACAGATAACCTCCGCATTCCGGGTGCGAAAATCCGCTGCAGCACCCAGTGAAGCCCCCAGAGACACGATTGCAACAACCAGAGATGTCACAGTAAGAGCCACGATAATGAATCATTCAAGAATACTGGGGACCATACGGTTCGAGGGCTTCACACTAGCGATTTATGGTGACATCCCATTTATGGCCCTGGTGGTGAAAATGAAACTAGCCCCGGTGGCAAATAGGCTGCGGTACCACTCACTGAAATACCACTGGGGAGTAGAGGGATCCCTTCAAGCTGTGCTCGGAGAAGGGTACCTCACTCTCACCTCAGCTGAGGATCCAGAACCCTTCTTCCAGAAACTAGGCCTACCAGCTGTTCCACAAGTGGAAACGTCATCCTCGACTGGGAAGACAACTACCTCCATATCAGATGGGACCCCAGCAACATCATCCACTTTCTCTGGACGCACTGCCCGAAGATGGTAACCATGGTTCAGAGGCACAGCACCTGACACCCTGCCTACCTATGCAAACACACATCTCCACATATAGTCTCACAAGCAAAGCCAGCTACAGTAGCTTGATGGACTGAACCTGTCTGCTCCTTATACTGTTTTGCTTTGTTTCCTGATTATTAAGAGTGGTTTTTTGACTGTATTACTCTGTAGCATGTACAACATCTGCTAATGGAGAAAAAAAACAAAGAAAATCTCCGGAAAGATTACACCCGGTGTAACATACAAACAAGATCAGACAATCCACGTATATATGACATAATATGCTTGATAGGCAACACATTAAAGGGACACTTCAGGCACCCAGATCACTTCTGCCCATTGGAGTGGTCTGGGTGCCAACTCACACTACCCTTAACCCTGCAAGTGTAATTATTGCAGTTTTTTATAAACTGCAATAATTACCTTGCAGGGTTAACTCCACCTCTAGTGGCTGTCTACAATACACATTGCCGCACATGCGCATTAGCTCTCCCTGACCAGCGAACGGGATCGGTCTCGCCCACCGGCCGACGTAATGCAGAGGAGGAGCGGCGGCGGAGGAAGAAGCAGCGACATGGGACATGACGCTGCCTCTGGTAAGTCATGAAGGGTTTTTCACCCCTTCAGCAACTGGGGATTGGGAGGTGGGAGGGAGAGGGGACCTGCAGCGCCAGGAAAACGTATTGTGTGTTGAGATTAATACCACTGTCTTTTTTTCCCCTGCTGTTTCCCTCTTTTTTCCCACTGTCACCTTCCCAACATAATACCTCCCCCCACTGTCACTTTCCCCACACACTACCTCCCTCCAACTGTTACATTCCCCCCACACTACCTCCCCCCACTGTCACCTTCCCCACACCCTACTACCCCCCACTGTCACCATCCCCACACACTACCACCATCCCCACACTGTCATCGCCTCCCACAATGTCACAATCCAAAACACTGTCACCACCTGCCACACTGTCACCATCCAAAACATTGTCACCATCCAAAACACTGTCACTATTCCCCCAAACTGTCATCAACTCCCACACGGTCACCTTTTCCCCGCACCATCACCCCCCTAAATTATCATTCCCACACTTTCACCACCTCCAATACTGTCACTATACCCACACTGTCGTCACCTCCAATACTGTCGCCACCTTGCAAATTGTCACCATCCCCCCACACTGTCACCATCCCCACACAGTCACCATCCTACACACAGCGTCACCATTCCACACACACCTCACCCTCCCACACACACTGTCACCTTCCCATACATACACTGTCTCCCTCACTGGAGGCAGAGAGATGGCACAGAGAGTCTAAGGGCAGAGACATGGCAGAGAGAGGCTGGTGGCAGAGAGATGGCACAGAGAGGCTGGGGCAGAGATATGGAACAGTGGCTGAGGGCAGAGAGATGTCACAGAGAGGCTAGTGGCAAAGACATGGAACAGTGGCTGGGGGCAGAGATATGACACAGAGGCTGGGTCAGAGAGATGGCACAGAGAGGCTGATGGAAGAGAGATGGCACAGAAAGGCTGGTGGCAGAGACATGGAACAGTGGTTGGGGCAGAGAGATGGCATAGAGAGCCTAAGGGCAGAGACATGGCACAGAGGCTGGGGCAGAGAGATGGCACAGAGAGGCAGAGGGCAGAGACATGGTACAGAGGCTGGGGCAGAGACATGGTGTGGTGGCCAACCAGAGAGGAAAAGGGGTCTTGCCGCCAAGGATGTTCTTTTCCCCAATTCAGAGTGATGCTATCATAATCCAAAGCACGATAATCCAAAACATGGTATAGCTGTTCCCTACAAACACGAGATGAGACTCTATGTTGAGGGTAAGCAGGAACTGTTTTAATGGAAGCCACAGCTGGCCTTATATAAAAGGCTCCATGCAAGGGGTTTCTGCTGACATATTCCAAGGACATTCCTCACTGGACCTGAGAGGGGACTACAGTAAATGCACATACATAATTACATTAGCTCTCAGGTCCAGGACATACATAAAAACACCCCAAAATACATATTTAACAAGTAGGTACCCCCTCAAGTCCTACATCCCCGGATAGCCTGGATCTGAGCACCCAACATATCCAAAAAGCACTCATATCCCACAAACGCAGCTTAAACGCCACCGCGGTAAAGTTTAGACTGACAGCACACAAGGCTCCTGCTCAGAATAGTTCCATAGAATTAGGCTGTGCGTCCATTCTCCTTCGGGGTACGAAACACACAAAATATGCAAATGAAACTGTTCGTACATGCTCTCAATCTGTGTCTCTTGTTCGGGAGCTTGTTCCCACCGAACGCCATCGAGTGTCCAATTATAGTTCCATGCACTTGATGACCAAACACCGCTGTCTGTGTTCGCTAATAAAGATGGCTGCCACCACGTGTTGGTACATACAAACGGCGACCACTCAGCCGACCGCTTAAAATGTTGTGGTAATTGCGGTTACCGAGGTGAGAACAAGGGTCAAACGGGTCAATGTGCAACATACGACTTTTCTGGGTGGTCTGGCCGTTCGGTAGTTTATTCGGTATTCGAACTCCATAGGTCCCAGGTGTTCGGTGGATCCCATACACCAAACCAACCAGTGTAACAAATAAGTAAAAATAAAGGGGATGACAATCCAGGTATAGGGGAATCTGTCACACATGGCACAGAGAGGCTTAGGGCAGAGAGATGGCACGGAGAGGCTGGTGGAGAGACATGGAACAAAGTGGCTGGTGGCAGACACATGGAACAGTGGCTGGGGGCAAAGAGATGGCACAGAGAGGCTGAGGACAGAGAGATGGCACAGAGAGGCTGGGGCAGAGAGATGGCACAGAGAGGCTGGTGGCAGAGACATGTAACTGTGGCTGGGGGCACAGAGATGGCACAGAGAGCCTTAGGGCAGAGACATGGCACAGCGTCTGGGGGGAGAGAGATGGCACAAAGAGGCTAAGTGCAGAGAAATGGCACAGAGAGGCTGGGGGCAGACACATGGAACAGTGGCTGGGGTAGAGAGATGGCACAGAGAGCCTTGGGGCAGAGAGATGGCACAGAGGCTGGGGCAGAGAGATGGCACAAAGAAACTAAGGGCAGAGACATGGCACGGAGAGGCTGGGGGCAGAGAGATGGCACTGAGAGGCTAGAGCAGAGAGATGGCACAGAGGCTAAGGGCAGAGAGATGGTACAGGGAGGTTGGTGGTAGAGAGATGGCACTGGCAGGTTGCTTTGGGACACATGGCACTAGTAAACTCTTTGGAGGTACATGTGGCTCATTGGCATGATATACAAAGTTTAAGAATTGACTGCTCATTGGTATTCAGGATTTATGCATTTACTGCTCAATGGCATGAAATACTTAGTTTATATACGTATAGCTTCATTGGCATGATATGCCAAGTTTATTAATTTAATGTTAATTAGCATGATATACCAAGTTTATGCATTTAATGTTAATTGACATGAAATACCAAGTTTATGCATTTACCGCTCATTAGCATGATATACAAGATTTATGCATTTACTGCATTAATAGCATTCCCTTACCCCCAGGGTGTTAGCATTCCCTTACCCCCAGGGTGTTCTCCCCAGGCATCGATGTGCTTGTCTGTGTGTGCGTGAATGACTGTGGGGGTTGGAGTCTTGGTCCCAGGCAGCACAAGACTATGCAGAGAGTGTTGCTAGTACTAGTGCCGCCGCTGTCTAATGATCTTTGTGCTGTGCTGCCCGAGGATATGACAGGAAACTAAATGAGAATGATAAAACAGAACCGTAAAGTATGGTTGTCCTGACAAAACTGGGACAGTTGGGACCCCAAATTTGCAAGGCAGTAGGGTGATGTTTGGCTCTGTCCACTGTGTGCCATTTGCCATTTTCCTTTCCAGTCATCATACCGCTCCCTGATTTTATGTGATTTCATCAGCCACCACTTTTGTGGCACTTGGGTGGACCCATCCTTCTCTTTTGTGGATTCTAACTTTTGCAAGTGATTCCAACAAGTTTCTGGGCAAAAACTATACATTTTTCCGAGGAACTAAAGCCTCACTGGCACACGATATTGTGACATGCCAGAACACATTTTACAGGAAGCTATTCCTATTTTCATTCTTTCATTTCCTGTTGTGTTTTACAAGTTTTACATACTGTAACAACAAATTAAAAAATACGTTCCCCAGCACTAGACAATCATTAATTTTATATAGAGAGCATGTTAATGATAATTATGATGATGATGTTTTTTTTATATTTTTTATGATTTTTACAATATGTTCTCATTTAAAAATTGTCTATATCCTCAATCTAAATAAGGGTGTCAAGTCTACAACTGCTACGTTTTTCTCTCTTTATCTTTGTAGGGTTATCCCTGGCAATGGAAGTATTTTACAGGAGTTTCATTGAGTTCTACTAAGCATTATTCCAACCTATCTAACCGGTTCTGTAAGATGTGGGTACATGGTGTGCGTGGGATCTGACCTGCAGTACTCAAACACATGGGCAACAGACCAACTTGTGTCTCAGTAAATAAAGGTTAACCAATGACTTCTATCTAGTGTGGCAATGCATAATCATGCCACACCCCTATTTATCAAGTGACTCATGTAAATGGTGGCTTTGGGACTAAATTGCTTTGAGTGTGATCCCTTTGCACCTAGATTTTTTTTTTTCATTGAGATGAAATGGGCTTGGTGCCTATAGTGTCCTTTTAAAGGGGTTCTGCCACTTTTCATAACGATATAACCTTTATGAAATACAGATTAAGACTTCTTTGGAATTTCATTGAAATTCCTACGCAATCCAAAGATACTATAAGACAAATTATGGAGTACTTTGTTGAATGGTAAAGCCTGATGGCTTTAGGATGATGGCTTTAGGATTCAGACTTTGTGTATGGAGGGTCCCATGGTCATGAGCACAGTTGTGGCTTCTGGAAACTGAAACTTTTGGGAATCTTTGCAAAGGCCTCTGAAATTGACAGATCCGTTTTAAGAACAAGGGTTAGGTAAATGTCTTGTCACCATAGGCCTCCAAACAATTCCAATCTAGGTGTGCAGGCCCTCGTCCTGTACCATAATTCTGAGTTTGTTCCTCGATTTGTCACGTCTGTCTATGTGTCACACAGAGATAGCTTCAGCAGTGCTTGGGCATTTGTTTTCGTCAAAAATTCGGCTATTCATCTGAAAAGACAAATGTAACTCTAAAAAGTAAAATAATAAACCAAATTTTGTCTGAAAATTAATGAACAAACGGATGAAATTTAGTTTGGGCAAAACAAAAAAACATTCTCAGCAGAGTCCACTTTGGCTAATACAAATGACACAATTAGTGTCACTGGCACCCCCCTTCAGGCCACCCATCATATCCTAATCACATACCTTCCAAATGTAGGTATGCCATTGTCACATTTTGATTTTGATGCATTGAAAGTGGTACTCTCAGAGTAACATACTAATAAGAGACCCCAACAGGGAGGTTTATTTATCAGAAAATTGACCTTAATGGAATGAGCTAGGCACTATATCACTCCCAAGAATCTGTCCCCTGTGATTAAAGGTCAATAAATAACTTCCCAAAATAGATGACAGGGGAATAGAAACACGTGGGAGAAATTATACATTACAGAACTGTATTTGTTGCCAGAAAGAAAAAATGAATCTGTAAGAAAGCGAACAGCAGAGACAGAGATATCTGCTTAGTGGAGGGTGTGGAGTACTGTACAGTTGGTTGTTACCTTATCTAATTTTCATAAGATTTACATGCTTCTGATTAAACTTTCACAAGATCATATCACATGAGGAGTGCGCCAGCCCTTCAATGCACTGCCAGATCTGGGCACAGCTGGTACGTTCACACCGTTGCTAGGCACTAATAGTGGCACGATAAATGGAACACTGAGCTTCATATGGGGAAAGCAAAATGTTTATGGTTTTATAATATTTTCCCTCTTAATAATAGTTGTGAGCATGGGGTTACCCTGTTTCAGGTTTGGGTGTGACCACATCACACACAGTGTTTGCCAGATCACTGGTGTACAGTGTTATCACAGGGTGTGGCCCCAGTGCATGCTGGGAGGGCTCTCTCTCTCTTTCTGTGTACAGACATGTTCCGGCTGTGGAAGACCTGGCAGCTTGTGGTTGGTGACACTCACCCACTCTGACTCCAACCATCCTGGCCCTCTGTCTCTCCACTAGCCACAAGCCATCCTATTATTTTTTCTTCATCGTTGTGAACGTAGCAATAAGGAAACGTGCACACGACATGGGGTATGCAGTGTGAGCAGGTGGCTGAGACTTGCTGTCTTCCTAGTGCTGGGGGGGATAGCTTTGCATTATATCCCTTCCCTGCCCTAACCTGCACCGATTGTGCTGTAGGGGGGCAATGGAGAAGTTATTTTAAGGCTGTACATTCCTAAGAGAAAATGGTCTATAAAACGCACAAAATGTGAGACAGCATACACGTCTGTTCTTTCCCGCTGTCTGCAGTAAGTTAGTAAACACCAATGCCACTCGCATAAAGCTCTCTGCTGTATCGACACGCAAGGAACTGTGAGGTTTGTTACACTGAAGGTAAAATATTCTAGCACAGGCTTCCCTAGAACAGGATTGTCACAGAAAAGGCTGTTAAATATTGACTGCAGAGAACAAAGTCCAAAGGGAGAGAGAGAGGAGGAGGAAAGGGGCCTCACCCTGAGCAGTGACCCTCAAAGGTGGCCAGTTACTTATTGCCTAAGGATCAATCACAGACTTTGGGACAGTAAAGCCCAGGTAAAAAAAAGGTCCTTTTGCCACAAAGTTGCTAATAACTTTCATTAGTCGCGAAGATTGTGCCCTGTAGTAAAAAGTAAAAGTTTAACTGTAACCGATACCAACTCACTCCATTAAATGGCAGTAGTTTATATGTCTTATGAATATTTCCAAGATGTGTGATACGCAGAGAAAGGAAGGAGTTAATTATCTGCTGTATCATAGTATAAATATAGCTGTGTTTGGCGGGAGGCCTGGGGCCTGGGCGAGTCTTTCATTTCCAGTGAAATAGCAAAAGAGAACATTCAGAAGAAGCAACTTATTATCACACATAGCACAATAATTAAAGGGGAACCATTACTCCTCTTAAAATGACATAACTGAATAAACCATTGAATTGACATCACAATACAGTTCAATTCAGTTCAAACTTGGCATAGTTAAGGCACACATAGAATGGGGAAGACAACCTGAACATTGTTTCTATTGCTTATCTGCTCTTTGTGCTATGTCTATGACGTTGACTTGACAGATACAAAAGCATAGCTTATAACATTGATTGACAGGAAAGCAAAATGGAGGTGCCCAGTTCCAGGATAAAGACAAATACGATAGTTTAAATGTCTATATTTAATCATATTTAGCAATCCTTATAAATCCATACATTTGTTTAAAGGAACACTATCGGCACCCAGACCACATCAGCTCATTGAAGTAGTCTGGGTGCAATGTCCCTGTATGTCAGGAATAGAGTTACCCTAACACGCAAACCTAAAGGTAACAGTAAAGGTACACGTACCGGTCCTTGGAGTGGCCGGGTTAGTGACTGAGACAGATATATGAAATGTCTTCAAGCAGACCGAGAATAAACGAGAGACAAGCAGAGGTCAGGAGTAAAGAAATACACAGAATCGATGGCCAGGCAAGATCAGCATAACAGAGAGGACCATTATGTCACAAGCCTGTAAACATTATCAAAAAGCGACACATGGGCTAACACTATAAAAGGAAACTAATGGGAGGGATTCATATTAAATATGATGTCATAATAAGGCACCAGGAAGTTAGGGATAAATGTGTGTGCATCAGAAAATACATAATTTTGAGGGGCGTGGTCTGGACGCCGAGGTGCATGGTCGCATGAGCGCTGAGCTCCAGCCCTGACCGGGGGACTTAGGGGTAAAACGGCAATACACCAACGCAAATGGCGACAAAAAAGCAGCGCAGTACGATGGGGAACCCCCCCGCGACCGACCAGCCGTCAGCCAAATCATCCCTGAGGAGATTGTTCGGCGAACAAACAGACCCACACAAACGGGACAAAATGGCGCCCGCGGCACATGTGCGTGGCAGCCGGCCATCCAGCCCGACGGCCTCAGACGGATCTAATGAGGATCAAGATATCAGGGCATTACTACACCAACTACCATCCAGGTCAGATATTGCAGCTATGTTCCAGAAACTGGAGGATAGCTTTGGGGAAAAATTACAGGCGGTCAGTGCAGAGGTACAGCACCTTGGAGCTAGGGTACAGGCCATGGAGGAGGAAATAGAAAATACTGACAAGCAATGGGCTGAATCATACACCACACAGGAGATGCATGCTGCAGCAATAAGGCACCTACAGAGGCAACTGGAAGATGTAGACAACAGGGGGCGTCGAAATAATTTGAGAGTGAGAGGCATACCAGAAGCCGCTGAAGGAAGTACTGAAAATCACATTCAAATCCTCACCACGCTATTCAATCATATTTTGACCAGACCCCCTGATACAGCCATTGCCTTTGACAGGGCACACAGAGCTGCTAGGCCCAGGAACTTAGCTCCGGATAAACCAAGAGACCTTATCTGCCGGATCCACAATTTACCCCTTAAAGAAGAAATATTTCATAAAGCCCGCCAAAATAAAAATCTATCAGTGAGTGGTCACACGGTGACGGTCTTTCAAGATATCTCACCTTCTACACTATTGGCGCGACGAGCCTTGAAACCCGTCACACAAGCCCTGATGGAGATGAAAATCAGATTTCGCTGGGGCTTCCCGTTCGCATTGATTGTGAATCTTCCGGAGGGGTCTCATGTCATCACCACACCAGCGGAGGTCCCAGGATTCCAGAAAGCACTGAACCTACCGATATCTGCCGTAGAGGACTGGACAGGACTTAACGGGATCACGACCAAGCAAATCCCACAAAAATCTAAATGGCAAAAGACGCCACGGAAGAGACGAAGACAAACCCAGCCTCACGCGGACAACACTGCACCATCCAGGGAAGAGCCTGACTGAGAAGCTCTACGGTCGTATGCCAAAATTATATAACTGTCTATATTGCCATATAATTGCAATAAGCTCACAAACTCTGATGTACTAGCCTATAACTCACCATGCTGCCAACTTTAGTTATACTTTTATTATGTTTTCTATACGCTATTTAATACTGTTATATTGTTTTACTGAAATTGCCATAACCAGGCCCAAAGCCTTAACTGTCATATGTTTGAACGTTTTGAATGACTATAGACGCTAAGGGCCCGGTCCACAGGGACTTACTTAACAACCTCACTAACCCTTGACCCACGAGTCCTTAGGACTAGAGGGACACGGAGACTATCAGTGTAGACCAGACAGTCCAGTGGAACCCCTGAGACCACCCCGGTCAGTCACCCGGACCACCACCCCAAGAGAGGCGCCCCGCAAACACTTGTGGCCACGATGGCGTTACCCACAAGTGCAGCGCCAATCTCGTCGCACGATAGGTATCTGCCCTATCGTACCGCTGTATATAGTTTATATTTACCCCTGGTACACCTTCCCCAAACCTATCCTGCCTATTTAGCCCACTTGACTCCCGTGCTAAACAACAAACGCTCTGACCCACCAGATAAGAGACTAGCCCATAAAACACTAAAATGACCCGGACTAAAATAATGTCCCTGAATGTGCGGGGACTGAATTCTCCTATGAAGCGCACTATGCTGGCGCAAGAGATAGATAGACAGGGAGCCGATATCATCTTACTGCAAGAGACACACCTTAGAGGTGACTTCCAACCGAAAATACGCACTAAAGGCGCCCACACAGCATACTACAGTAATAACACTCACAAGAAAACCAGAGGGGTAGCAATACTTATAGCGTCTGGTGCCGCCTTTGTGAAGTCAGATATTAAAACTGACCCCAAGGGCAGATATGTGTTTATCAAAGGAGTCTACAACGGTACACTAGTGACCATAGCGAATATCTATGCTCCTAATGCTGATCAAACCCCCTATATCCGCTCCTACTTGACCAAACTGGAGGGATTTGCCGAGGGAATGGTGATAGTGGGAGGGGACTGGAATATAGTACTTGATCATTCAATTGACAGCTCCTCTAAGGCTACGGATACTAGACGCCACCAAAGACTCTTGCTCTCCAAGCTGCTCCACTCACACCAGCTAGTAGACTGCTGGCGCACACTACACCCACAGGACAAGGACTACACCTACTACTCTCAAACAGCTGACAGCTACTCTAGAATAGATATGGTTTTTATCAGTCATAGACATCTCCCCTTGCTGAATGAAGCATCCATAGGGAAAATCACATGGTCAGACCATGCCCCAGTGTTCCTGACACTCACCATCCAAAATGAACCTAAACCTGCCTCTCACTGGCAATTAAACGAATCCTTATTAGATGACCCCAGGGTCCTGGTAGACCTACGACAGACTTTGAACGATTATTTTACTGAAATCAGGAACAAGGAGGTGTCGGACCCATGGGTTTGGGAGGCCCACAAAGGGGTCATCAGGGGCATCTTCATTAAGTGGGGATCTAGGATTAAAAAGGAACGATCACATAAAATTGATACCTTGACAGAGGCCATACAAGTAGCCGACACAAAACATAAACAAGACCCAACAAGCGACAACTTTCAGACCCTGACTGCACTACGCATAGAACTTAGATCGTTACTGACTGTAAAGGCATATAGATCGGTACAATTGACGAGGACCACTTTTTACGCCCAAGGTAACAAGAGTGGGAAATTATTGGCCAAAGCTCTGAAAGCTAAACAACAGAGATCCTTCATTGACAAGATCTCAGATGGCACAGGGAAGGCGTGTAACACCACCGATGACATAGCAAAGGCATTTAATGCCTTTTACTCAAATTTATACAACCTAGCCTCCCCAAGTGGCCAACTCCAAAACCTAAGAGAATATGTCACTGCGCATCTCCCACGCACTATCCCGACCGCTGACTCGCACACACTAGACGAACCGTTCACACAGGAGGAGATACTAGCAACCATTAAGTCCCTACCGAAGGGTAAAAGCCCGGGCCCAGACGGGCTAACGGCAAGGTACTACCAAACATTAACACAGGAGCTAACTCCTCATTTTCTACACACATTGAATGGCCTCAGCCATAACACGGTACTTCCACCCCCCATGCTCTGCGCCTCGATAACTATTATCCCTAAACCAGGCAAAGACCCCACAAAATGCGGCAGCTATAGGCCCATATCTCTTATAAACTTAGATCTCAAATTGATGGCGAAAATGATAGCGAACAGGCTTAAACCGTTCTTGCCGAATTTGATCCATCCAGACCAGGCCGGCTTTGTGCCGGGACGAGAAGCCCGGGACAATACCACAAAAATTATAAATGTTATCCATGGAGCTACTATCAATAGAACACCGACACTTTTAATGGCAATCGATGCTGAAAAAGCATTTGATAGAGTTGACTGGACCTACCTGTTCACAGTCCTGGAGGTCCTGGGAATCGGCCCAAGACTCCTGAACTGGATACAGACTCTATACAGAGGCCCCTCGGCCAGAGTCAGAGTAAACGGCCAACTGTCCACACCCTTCCTCATCTCCAATGGCACACGCCAGGGCTGCCCTCTATCTCCCCTATTATTTGTCCTAGCCATGGAACCATTCCTAACAGCAATCCGATCTAATACAGACATACACGGATTTGGGTACCACGGAGGCGAAGTGAAGGTCTCTGCATTTGCGGACGACGTTCTGTTCACACTCACGGACCCAATAAAAACCCTACCTCACATACAGTCGGAGATCCAAACCTTCGGGTCCCTATCAAATTTTAAGATTAATGCGGATAAGTGCGAGATCCTAGGAATCTCTGTACCCGCAGCACTGCAAAAGATCCTTCAACGAACCCACACATTTCCCTGGACAAGGTCAGGCCTGACATATCTGGGGGTTCGACTCACTACTAACATCACGGAACTATACAACATCAACTACCCTCCCCTCATAGAGGTCATTAAAAATTATTTGCACAGCTGGGATCTACCCCATATCTCCCTAATGGGCAGGATCAGTGTTTTAAAAATGATGGTACTGCCAAAAATCCTATTTATACTTCAGGCCTTGCCTATTCCACTCCCAGGGTCATTCTTTAAACGAATGAAGACTATCTTCGTTAAATATATTTGGGGAAACAAACCGGCAAGACTTGCCTTGACCACACTGACGTCCACCACGGACAGGGGGGGCCTGGGACTACCTCACATATATAAATATTACGTAGCAGTCTTACTCACCAGACTAAAAGAGTGGACAGACACAAGTAAGAAAAGATCGTGGTACGATCTAGAACAGAGCTTTGTACCGGTCCCTCTAACGACCCTCCCGTGGCAAACATGCCAACTCAAATACCTGACCCCCTCAAGACATCCACTCATTCACAACACGCTCACAATCTGGAGACGGCATAAAGATAAGTGGGGACTGTCCCCTGGAATCTCTAGATTTTTCCCCACGGCCTATAATCCTGACTTCCAGGGAGGACAGGGAGGGCCCTCACTTGCCCGCCTCACGGGAACGCATTCACCGGACATTACTGAACTACTAACTGAGGATGACCCACCTAAATTTAAAGACAGACAAGTAACACAGAGACATGCCACCCTCCTGGACACTATGACCAGAGCACAGCTTAAGGGTTTCCTGACGAAACACGTCCTCCCCCTCTGGACCAAGAGAGGAGACACGCACTTTGAACTCCTTTGTGGCCCAACGGGCGACCGTAAACGGCCCCTATCTAAAATATACCGCATCCTCCAGTCGGCAGACAAAGAACCTACGACTCCCACATTCCAACAGAAATGGATGACAGACCTTCACATACATCTCTCGGACAAAGACTGGTCCAGTATTATGGAGACGGGTCTCAAAACCTCGATCAGTGTCACGCGCAAAGAGACCTTCTATAAACGGGTTACTAGATGGTATAGAACACCGGCCGTGTTGCACGCTATATGCCCTTCACTTGACAATATCTGCTGGAGATGCTCAGCCAGTAGAGGGGATATGTTACACATCTGGTGGAGCTGCCGGGACATTCAGCGTTTCTGGCAACCCATACTCTCTGAGATTACAAAGATACTAGCACCAGCCACCCGCCTAGAGGCACCCCAAGTACTGCTTGGCTGGCCACGTACATTTAAGGAATCGCACAGGCAACACTTGCTGCACATTTTGCTAGGGGAGGCAAACGCCCTGATCCCACTGCACTGGCGTAAACCTAGCATTCCGACCATGGAGCAATGGGTACAAAAGGTAGAGGGAGTGAGGGAGATAGAGGACATCCACTGGTCGTTAATGGGGAAACGTAATAGACACCTCAAGACTTGGGGACCCTGGACAGAGTTTTGGACTAATACCAGGACATAACCGCCCAAGAGGCAGACCCGGGCAAGACAGAATCCTTAGCTGTCAGTTAAGAAGAGCGAGCCAGGTAACGGCAAATAAGTCAATCACGGGAAGAGCTTAAAAGAAACTACATAACATCTACCCCGACCTAGGCAGGGTCAAAAAAAAAAACCCCTTCCCCCTCCCCCCCCCATTGTTTGTTGATTTTATGGTTACTCACACATACCACCATTCCCGAGACGGTAGGGGGACAACCTCTTACTAGCCGACCTTCATTAAAGGGAAAGTGTACACCCTGTGGTATGACCTTGATGCAACCCCGGTTAAGTTTTACGCTGGGATGCTTATGTTTATGCATGTGATGTGAAATGAACCATAGATGCACTGTTCATGTAACCCTGAAATGTGATCATTGAACACTCCCCTTCTTTTCTGTACCCCATTTTATTGTACACGAGAAATAAAAACATTTAAATTAAAAAAAAAAAAAGAAAATACATAATTTCTGTGATCGCACGGCTCCGCGAGGGACAGGTATCGTGACACTGTAACCCTTTAATCCTGCAATTTAAATCATTGTAGTTTTTGATAAACAGCAATAATTACATTGCAGGACTAAGACTGCCTCTAGTAGATGACAGCAATAAAATTAATGGCACATTCCAAGCACCATAACAAGTGACTAGCTTATGCAGCAATTCAGTTCATACTGTGTAGTGAACAAAATTACTGCCAAAACGTATTATAGGGCTGTTAATAATGACAAGTGCAATGGCAACACTTGGTGCTCTGCCCCCCAATGAAAGCAGTCAAAACTTTTGCTAACTTACCTGGGGTCAGCCGCTGTAGTTGGTTTCGTGCTTGCAGTCAGGGCCGGCGCATCCATTTCAGTGACTGGCAGGAGGGAAGCTCTCCCTCCTGCCATTCCACCTTCTGGACCCCCGGTGCAGCTGTGTTCTAATCAGACGCGGCGAGGGAGCTCTAACCTCTCTGCTCTGCTCCCTCGTACGATGTTTGCTGATGCTGTGGGAGCCGAAATATGACGTCATATTCCGGTTCCCGGCATCACTAGACAGCCCGCAAGTGAGCAGAGCAGAGCAGAGAGGTTAGAGCTCCCTCGCCGCATCTGATTAGAACACAGCTGCCTGCCGCAGTGAAGCCTCACTGGACACCAGGGACAGATCCATGCCAGCTCTCCAGATAGGGAGGCTGGGTGGACATTTAATATTTAAAATTTGTGTGTCTGTAAGTGTATGTGTGAGTGTGTGTGTTTGTCGGTGAGTGTGTGTGTCTGTAAGTGTATGTGTGAGTGATTGTATGAATGTGTGTTTGTCAGTGTGAGTTTGTGTCTGTCAGTGTGTGTTTGTGAGTGACTGTGAAATCAGTGAGAGTATGTTTGTCATTGAGTCTGTGTGTGACTATCAGTGTGTTTGTCAATCAGTGTGTGTCTGTCAGTGTGTGTGTGTGTGTGTGTCAATGAATGAGTGTGTGTCAGATCAGTGAGTCTGTGTCTGTCAGTGACGTCTGTGTGTTTGTCATTGAGTGTGTGTGTGACTATCAGTGTGTCTGTCAATTAGTGTGTGTCTGTCAGTGTGTGTGTGTGTCAATGAATGAGTGTGTCAGATCAGTGAGTCTCTGTCTGTCAGTGACGTCTGTGTGTTTGTCATTGAGTGTGTGTGACTGTTAGTGTGTATACACCACTGAGTGTAGCGTGGCGGAGCGGAGCACGGCACAGGAGCTTCTGTTTCCTGTACCCGGCCAGACTGACAGGAGGTGCTCACTGAGAGAGCACTTCCTGTCAGTCCAGCTGGGTACAGAAAACTGAAGCTCCTGTAGAGGATCTGCTCCGCTCTGCAATGCTACAAGAGAGTACATCAGGACCACTAAGGGGGTGTGGGGTTCACCAAGCGACAGGGAGGAGACAGAAACACCAAGGGACAGAGAAAAGAGGGGGGAGGGGAGAGGAACACTAAGGGACAGGGAAGGGAGGGGACCACTAATAGGAGGGGAGAGAGGCACACATGTAAAGATGTTATTTTTAGAGTTGGGGGGGGCGGAAAAATGCATCTTCGCCTATGTACCCAAAAATCCTTGCACCGGCCCTGCTTGTAGTGTTTCTTATTGAAGTTAAAGATGCTTAATCACTGACTTTTTTTTTCGAGAGAGAGTACCTCTTCCCACTTTAAAGACCTTCTTGATTGATTTTGAATATGTGAAGAGTAATGGGCATTCCCCCTATAGAAGGCATGTTGAGCTGAGACCTAAACAACATCTCCAACAAGAGTCTGAGTGCATTGCATTGATCTAATGTAGCAAATAAAGGAACACTGTCATCAAATATGTTTGATATCTCCATATAATACTTTTATGATTCAAGGAAAGTGTGTATTTAAAAAAAAAAAAAAAATCCCTTATCTACCTTTCCCACTTGCAAAATGTAGTGAATATGTCAGAACATTTACTGCTCTAGCTAGAGGTGTTTAATTGTTTCTTTGGAGATTCAGGCTTTGTTACTTTTAGTCTCCGATCAATCACTGGCAACAAATGGCTATTGGCTACATAAGTCTAAGCTAACTTTAGTTGCGTTTCTGTGCCATATGTTGGGGGGGTTCTACACAATATTTTTGATAAGCTGTTTTATTTCCCACGCCAGTTGTTAGAATGGTAAAGTGGGGAAAACAATACAAATCGACAGGATAAGGAATCTCTGGGACAAGACCCATAGTTTGTGGGCACAGAATTAACATTAGCCAGCCTGGAACTCTTTCATGGCGAAACAATGCACATATAGACTACAGTCACCATGAGCACTTCAAATCACAGAAGTGGTCATGATGCTTAGGGCAGCCCTTTAAGTCTGAGTCTACTGGGTCAGTTCCCCTTTCTAAAAAAGGGGATTGAGGAATCAGAAGAATATAATGTTTCATAGTAGGTTTATCTTGGTGGAATTATTTCTTCCAAACCATAATAACTGTGGAGATAACTGCATGTCTGCATGAGATGTTTTAAGTAGTAGCATAAAATGATTTTGATAGAAATGTGATAAGGCATAAGGAACCCAAATTGGGGGGAGGGGGGGGGTGCTGGCAAACAATATTTGGTATGGAAACATTTTCACTTTATGTTCGATATGCAACCTCTGAGTTCTAGAATATTAGGTAGTGAAGAATCCAAATAAAATGCATTTATTTTAATTCTAAGTTGGAACACTACAAAATGTGAAAATGTTCAAGGAGGTGAATATTTATGTAAGGTATTGTAACACGCCTACTTGTAAAATACTACTATTTTTGGGGTGAAAGTCTGCATATTCACTTGTAGCTACCCATACAGAGCACTTCTCTTCTTTTGGCATGCTCCCTCTTCCTTATTCTGTCTTGGACAGTTAGATATCCACTCCCTTCCCTATCAAGATGTGGGAGAGAGCATCTCCACAAATGGGTTTGAGCCTTAATTACCTAACAGTAGGATTAAGATAACCCAGAGGAACATGTTCTTCATGTATCCAGAAAGACCCTGGGTCTAGGAGGAACTGCATTGAGTATGAATAGCTAGGAAGCATCTTATGGGTCTGATTATATTTTGTCTCTACAAGCCATAAATGTTACATCTTCTTAACCATTATCAAATGTCAGTTATCCTGCTGAAACTTAAATCAGAACCCACACCAAAGTAATCTTTCATTCACATTTCTAGTGGCCTGATGAGTAAACCAGCTCCTGCAGTAAATTGCGGTGAAACCAAAAATGTATGTCTTTGTAACTACACTGCAGAGGAGGATCTAAATACTGCTACACACATAAAATGGTTTGTCCGAATCGCCCCCGTTAGTGGTCTTTCTACTCCTGTTGAAGATTATTCAGTCTTATTTTCAGCCTGTATAGCAAAATCCAGAGAGTGATAAATCTTTTGTACAATGTCCAGATTTTGCATTCCAAATGTCCCAGTACTGGACCGATTAGTTTTTCCCAATTCGATGTGGGTGTATTCAGACTTTAGTGAACCCTGTAGGCAGGGCCGGCCTTAGGGGTGTGCGAGCTGTGCGACCGCACAGGGCGCCATGGAACAGGGGGCGCCCTGTGGCCGACACAGCTCACTCATGGCCGGAGTGCAGGGGAGCTAAAAGAGGTACCTGGCTGGAGGATTAATTATTCTCCACCCGGGTCTATTTAAAAAAAAAAAAAAAAATCGCGGCAGAGGGGGCGGGGTTTACCGAGCGGCGGAGGCGGGGCTTATCGAGAGGCGGAGACGGGGCTAATACCTCCCGAAGCCCCTGCTGTACAGGAAGAGGGAAAGATGCTTCCCCATCAGCCAACTGCATCCACTGGAAAGAGGTAAGTGTGTGTGTGTGACTGTTTGCCTGTTTGTGTGACTGTCTGTCTGTGTGTGTGTGTGTGTGACTGTCTGTCTGTGTGACTGCCTGCCTGTGTGCGTGTGACTGTCTGTGTGTGTGTGTGTGTGTGTGACTGTCTGTGTGACTGCCTGTCCTTGTGTGTGACTGTCTGTCTCTGTGTGTGTGTGTGACTGTCTCTGTGTGTGACTGTCTCTGTGTGTGACTGCCTGCCTGTGTGTGACTGTCTGTGTGTGTGACTGTCTGTCTGTGTGTGTGACTGCCTGTGTGTGTGACTGCCTGTATGTGACTGCCTGCCTGTGTGTGTCTGTCTGTAACTATCTGTCTGTGTGTGACTGCCTGCCTGTGTGTGTGACTTTCTATCTGTGTGACTGCCTGCCTGTGTGTGTATAACTGTCTATGTGTGTGTTACTGTGTGTCTGTCTGTGTGTGTGACTGCCTATGTGACTGTCTGTCTGTGTGTGTGACTGCCTATGTGACTGTCTGTCTGTGTGTGTCGCTGTAGCTGTGCCATTGTTTGTGCCTGTGCCTGTATGTGTGACTGCCTTTAACTGAGTGTGTGTGTACATGCCTGTAACCGAGTTTAAATTTCCCCCACCCCTTCCTGTCAAGGCCGCACTTTGACTGACAGACGCTCACTCACTGACAGACGCACACTCACTGACAGACACACACTCTCATATACACTGACAAACAATGACATACACACATACACTATTACTTGGACACACACTGACAGATGCACACTCTCACTGACAGACGCAAGCACTCACTGAAAGATGCACGACTCCACTGACCGACACATACACACTGACTGACACACACTCACTGACCGACACACACTCACTGACCGACACATACACACTCACTGACTTACACACTCACTGACCGACACACACTCACTGACGACACATACACACTCACTGACGACACATACACACTCACTGACTGACACATACACACTCACTGACGACACATACACACTCACTGACTGACACATATACACTCACTGACTGACACATATACACTCACTGACCAACACACACATTCACTCACAGACACACACACATTCACTTACAGACACACACAATTACACACTTACAGACACACACACACACACACATTCACTTCAAAATAAACACTCACAGACACACACACAGACATTTCCACTAACACTCACAAACTAATATTTTTTACATTTATTTTAAATCCACCCAGCCTCCCTGGGAAAGCTGGAGTGGATTTCTTACCAGCAGTCCAGTGTGGCTGCTGGGCAGGCAGGCAGGGGGCGCACAGGCTGAGTAAGCAGCGCTTAGTGATGCCGGGAGCCGGACTGACGTCATATTCTGGCTCCCGGCTTCATTAAGCGGCGCAGAGGAAGCTGAGCAGGAAGAGCTCAGGTGAGTATGCTCCTTCGCTGCCCGCTGCCAGCCTTGGGGGGGCTCAAAAGTGGCCAGCCGGTCAGCTCTTGAGCCCCCCAGGATGCGAGGCAAGCAAGGGATCTGCCTGGGGGTTTGGAGGGATGCTTTTTTTTGCCGCCCCCTGCAAAGTGGCGCCCAAGGCAGATGCCTTGTTTGCCTCGTGATACACACGTCCCGGTGCCTGTGTGTGTTACTGTATTCAGGCAACTTGGTGGGAGGTGGGGGGGGCGCCGTGAAGACTTTTTGCACAGGGCGCCTAATTGCCTAAGGCCGGCCCTGCCTGTAGGAGTGCCTGGTACATTTAAGCCTTGCATTACAAAGTATCATTTCTTTTTCTATTTCTTTCCACATAACATTCCTTATTAAAGGGACACTATAGTCACCCTAACAACTTTAGCTCAATTAAGAAGTTTTTGTGTATAGGTCATGCCCCTGCAGTCTTGCTTCTCAGTTCATTGCCATTTAGGAGTCATGTTTGACGCCATTTCACTGTCTCACCTTCTCTGGCTGTGACTGACACAGCCTGCATGAAAAAAATGGTTTAATTTTTCAATCAGATGTAACTTACATTAAACGTTTTTATCTCCTATTCTGTAAATTGAACTTTAATTGCATACAGGAGGCTTCTGCAATGTATAGCAAGCTATTAAAGGACCACTCTAGGCACCCAGACCACTTCAGCTTAATGAAGTTGTCTGGGTGCCAGGTCCAGCTAGGGTTAACCCATACTGCTATGTTTGTGAATGGGTTAAGCCTTCCCCTATTTCCTCTAGTGGCTGTCTCATTGACAGCCACTAGAGGCGCTTGCGTGCTTCTCACTGTGATTTTCACAGTGAGAGCACGCCAGCGTCCATAGGAAAGCATTATGAATGCTTTCCTATGTGACCGGCTGAATGCGCGCGCAGCTCTTGCCGCGCGTGCGCATTCAGCCGACAGGGAGGAGAAGAGGAGGAGAGCTCCCCACCCAGCGCTGGAAAAAGGTAAGTTTTTACCCCCTTCCAGAGCCGGGCGGGAGGGGGACCCTGAGGGTGGGGGCACCCTCAGGGCACTATAGCGCCAGGAAAACAAGTATGTTTTCCTGGCACTATAGTGGTCCTTTAACAGAGCAGGCAGGGCCGTCTTTAATATTGATTGGACCCTGGACAAGCATCTGTTTGGGCCCCCTGGGCATGCAATCATCCCTCCACCCCAACCTAGAGGCGAAACTAATGTAGAGAGTGCCTTGGTGCAACAAAAAAAAAATTCAGGCCTGCCCTGTAGCACAAGAGTAAAGAAAAGATAGATCCCCATCTGTCATACAACTCCTGCGATGCTATGCCAGCTGGGGATCTACCATCCTTGCAGGGTTGTATTTTTGAGCAGTGTTTGTGCAAATGAATGTCAGCATGTTATTGTATAGAGTGTATGTGTGCATGTAGGAGTGTATTTGTATGTACTGTTACCATTGGAATGCAGTGGTGTACTTGTGTGTAGTGTTTGCATTTTAATGCAGGGATGTGTGATTGTTTGTAGTGTTGGCTTTTAAATGCAGGTGTACTTTTGTGTGTAGAGTTGGTGTTTGTATATAATTTTAGCGTTTTAATACAGGAATGTGTTTGCATGTAATGTTTGTATTTGCATGCAGGGGGGTGTTTGGATGTAGTGTTGTCTTTTAAATACATGTGTACATTTGTGTGTAGTATTAGTGTTTCAGCAAACTGGTGTGTTTGTAATGTTTGTGTTTGCAGGGGTCTGTTTGCATGTTGTGTGATTTCTATAACACATATACACATTAACACGCAGATACACACATGCTCACACTGACACATGCTCACACCTTGACACATACTGGCACATACACATACACACACACTCAGATACACACCCTTTGACACACAGATACAAGCACTTTGATATACACACACTGGCACATACACACACACACTGACACAGGTATATACACACACACTCAGATACACACATACATAAAGGTATAAATGCAGGGGTGTATATGTGTACAGTGCTAGAAATGGAATGTAGGAGTGTATTTGTGTTGGCATTAAAATGCTGGGATGTATGCATTATCACACACTCAGATGCACACTTACACACACACCGAAACACACACACAGGTGCACATACAGGTGTATGAGGTATACATACACACAGAAACACTGACACACAGACAAACACAGCCAGATACACACAAGGACATAAATATACACATATATATGTGTACATTTACATATTTTAATCTCTGCCTTCTAGCAGCTCTTGGACAGCAACTCCCAGCAACCTTGGCCAATATAATGTCTCAACTCTGTTCTTACATACCCTGGTCCAGAATTTGGCAAAAGTGACATTTCAAAAAATGGTGTACAGCCTTTGATAACACTTGATGCAATATGTTAAAATAAATACTTTTTAAATTTATATTTAATAGGGAACTGTCAGGTTCTTCTAGGATTTTTAACATGTACTTATTCCCTGTGTGTTACATTACAAACACCAACACACTTAAATAAAAGTGATATCAGAAATTAGCAAAACAAAACATATTTAGCCACCCTCCTGTCTCCTTACATTTTGGGTACAAAAGGTGGCTTCCCTGGTGTCCAGTGAGAGCTTGCTGGCCCAGGCTGATGGGAGGCTGCCATCAGCTTTCTCAGTCCCTCTCCCCCACAATGCTTGCATCCTCCTCCATGTGGTGTGTGCCTCCTCCCCAGCGGCACTGAGGAGGAAGTGATCAGTTCTTACTGGGAGGAAGCAATCTGACCTCACTTCCTCCCAGCATGCCCAGGAAACAAAGAGACTCACAGGGCAGAATGTGAGGGGGCTAGCTGTGAGTATGTAGTCAGCCACCCCCGATATAACAGTGGCCCGGGCCGGTCCAGAGCAGTATTAAAGGGCTGTGGCCCCTGATTACCTCAGGTGCCGCAGGGGGCCCATGGGGCAGCTGCCTTAGGGCCCCCAGGAGTAACTGGGCCCGGGGCAGCTGCCCCTTTTGCCCCTCCTTAAAGACGGCCCTGAGAGCAGGAGATAAGAAATTCTAAATTAAACAGAATATAACAAGTAGTTCCTGTTATAATGATCCAAGTTGTTCACTAAAAGTTAAAGGGACACTGAAGTCAATAAAATAATTTAAGAAATAAAGTGCATTGAAGTGTGTGTGTACATCATAGAGAATATAAAAAATTAGCAGGAAAAGAATATCATATCAAGCATCTGTAAATAACTGAAGATCAATATATGCAAAAAATGCAAAGAAGTACGGTAAGGTAATCCACCTGCTTGGTGCTTCCTCGTGGGACTCTCTGTAGTGCAAGGTCAAATAAGTCCCCGGGTAGTTCTGTAATTGTTGAAGAATTTATATTATCTCCGTCCTTAACATGTTGATTTTTACATTTAGACAATTAGTGGATAATTTAATTAAATAAGAGTTTTTTGTTTTCAATTTTTATTTATCAAGTTTTATCAATGAGTTACAATCAGTTTAATAGGGATACTAAGGAGTCAACAACAACCAGGTGAAAAACTGGAGAGCAGTTCCACCACAACAAGCTATATTGGTACAAATCATAAAATGAATATTTGAACAGATTAAGTACATAAATGTAGGATAGGTTAGGTGGGATTTCATCTCTCTCGTTTGCATGGCAACAAGCAACTGTCTCAGCAGTCCAAAATGTCCATCCTTTGTGTAAGGTTGTAGAGTAAACTCCTCAATGTACTTAAGCTAAGACCTTTGTCCAAGCCTGCTTGAGGAAACTCCAAAACCTGAAGATGAGAAGGATTTTGGAATTCACATGCTCTTTCATCTGCCCTGTCCTTCAATGTGTCTGAAATACAATAGTAGAGAGAGAAGGTGGAATGTTTTCTTGCTTTAAGCAGAGTATTATTGCTTATTAGAGGGGCAAAGGTTTAAAAATAATATCAGGAAGTATTACTTTACTGAAAGGGTAGTGGATGCATGGAATAGCCTTCCAGCTGAAGTAGTAGAGGTTAACACAGTGAGGGAGTTTAACCTCTTAAGGACCAAACTTCTGGAATAAAAGGGAATCATGACATGTCATGTGTCCTTAAGGGGTTAAGCATCCATGGGATAGGCATAAGGCTATCCTAGACTTAAGATAAGGCCAGGGACTAATTAAACGTATTTCGAAATATTGGGCAGACTAGATGGGCCGAATGGTTTTTATCTGCTGTCACATTCTATGTTTCTAAGTTTCTATGTTATGATAGAGCTTGATTTGAGAATGACCTCCTTTGAAAAGCCAAGCCTCCAAGTTCAAGCTGGAAGGATTAGGGTGGGTGGCTGGGCCTTGAATCAGAAGATCTGGCATATGAGGTGACTGCCTCAGGAATTTACTTGAACATTTTCAGTAAAGTGGATAAAGTGGTCTTCTGGGCCAAATAGTAATCATAGCTATAATTTTCTACCTTCTTTCTATGTTTTCCTTAGGACTCTCATGATTAGAGGTAGGGGAGGAGACACATACCCCAGATCAGCATCCTATCCCAAGGCTTGTGGGTCCTGCATTGGGGAGAAGAAGCAGGATACTTGAGTGTTCTTCCTACCTTTGGGTTCAGACTCCCCTGGAAGATGTGCGTTCTGCTGAGAATGGATGGGAATCTGGTAATAGGCATCCTTTAGTCAATGCCCTTTATTGATTCATTGATGAAGGAAGTGATTGTGGATATAGATTTCATCTTGAAATATTGCTTTTTGTAAAAATGAATTGATTTCTTTGAAGTCTATTATTAGTCTCCTGTTCCCATTGGGTTTTGGGGCTCAAAACTCTATAAAATAAATTTCCTTGAATTTCTCGGGTGTAGGAACTTTTTTCATTACTTCTTAAAGAAGGTTTGCAGTGCTTTTTCTTATGGCTAATCCTTTTTCTATTTTTGGGATTGAGGATTTCTTGAATTAATTTATGGATGGGAAAGTTTCGAATTCTAGTCTGTATCCTTTGTTTAGAATTGATAAGACCCATGTGTCTGAGGTATGTTTGGCCCAGACAGAATGGAATAGTAGAGTCTATGTGCATATGGTTATGTGTGCATATGTATCCACATGTGTATGTTTTTAGTAAATAGCTTCTTAAGTTTATATCCTTAAATATGGCAATCCCACGTAAGGATAACAAATAATGGAGATATATACTAAACAAATGTAAGAAAAGGGCTTTTAAAGTTTTATTATATAAATTAATTATATTATAGATTTTATGTGCTCAAGGTAACCAAAAGGTTGGACACCCATGGTCTGGCAAATAAAGCAAGTGATACTTATGTACTTAGTGTTCCATATTAACCATCATGCGAGACATTACAATTGTTCAGCAACCACTAATTACCAGTCATTAAATGTTACATTTTGTAGTATGGAAACAGATGATAATTGCTAATGATAGTGACAGTCATTTTAGTGATTACCAACTTGTCATTATTTCCAGTCAGAGTTCCTGTATGTATGTAATATTCATGTTTCTATGCAGAAGGTTAGAGTAAAAGGAGTCCAGTTATGTATGGTGCCAGATAATCTCATTCAGTTATATAATTTAAGCATACTTCCCAAAAGTACAGGATGCATCAATTTTGGAACTTGTTCTGCCATCCTGTTTTTTTTTTTGTTTGTTTTTTATTCTAGTATCCCACTTCTCAGGACACCAAAGAAAAGTCTCCCTAAAGCTCAGTAAAATTTAAATAAAATTGTACCTTCATACGATCACAGTCTGTACACACACCTGCACAATCACATCTACGAAAATTGATTTTAAAGAGATTCTAAAGTGTTAGGAATACAAATGGTATTCCCTATGGTGGGGAACCAAACTAACTAAAATGCGAGGGACATAGTGGCCCCCGCTCCCTCACCCATGACCCGTGGGTGGGGGCTGTTAATATAAAAGGGGGACCTAGTCCGATGGTGAGCCTAATTAATTAAATAATGGGGGGCCTAATGTCCTTTCTTTGGAATTTTCCCATTTTTGACTCATTACCCTCTGATTGGTTGCTTTCAAAAAAGAGTCAAATTACCAAAAAAATGAGTCAAATTACACAGCATCGAAAAATTCCAAAGAACTTTCCCACGTTGTGTAAAATAACACAGAGCACTCTGATTGGTTGGATTTCAAGTCAACCAATCAGAGTGCTGTGACAGATAAATGTAGAGACTTACCTGTCAGTCTCTTCATTTACATGTTAGAGCACTCTGATTGCTTGGCTTAAATTACAAGGAGGGAGCTGGTTGTCCAAATGGAAGAAAACAAATGATTTTTAACCAATTTCGTTCAAAAACGAATGGTTTGCGGACAAAATTCAGGATTGACAAAATTTTTATTTAGTACGAAATCATTAATATCAACTGAAAATTTTACTGGTGCACATGTCTACGAGTTAGGACTAACCTGCATTGTAATTCTGTAAAAGTTATCAAAATGCATTTTCCAGAGAGATAACAAAGTCTACTGCAAACAAAGATTTACACAAATTTTAGATTCTATTCAATAAACTAACTTGCCAAATCCAAACCAAAATACCCACGTTGGAAAAAGGTTCTTCTGACATGGAGAATGTTTTCCAATTTATCTCTTTTGGCCCAAATTTTGCCAGTCAGTTAGGGTATTAACATATCTGCATGTATGTATTACTGATGACAAAAATTGCAGATTTGTTGTAGATTTAAGAATGTATATATGATCATTCTTATAATGTAGTTTATGAGTAAACTGATCATTTTTAGACATTTTATATTACTAACTATTACTCATTATTATCAACTACTACAATCCTGATAGCATGATACAGTGTACTGCCCTGCCCCCACTTGCATCTCTCAATGATGCCTCTCTAATGGTGCTCATTGCTTTCAATCCTCCCCTCTAATCAATAATACATCCTCGTGTCATCCTCTTGAGATCTGCATCTTTTATATTCCTATCCCATTTCTGATTATATAGTGCAATCTGAGAGCACTAACATATTCAGCCAAACTTGCTGCTTTCCAGGCAGTGCAAGGTTTGTTTTGTCGAGTCACTCAAAAGCGAATAGATCTTTTTTTTTTTTTGTAAATAATTTAAAACCTAATTAAGAAAATTACAACATCATGTATAGTCTAAATAACTTGATAATGCATGCTATTTACAAAATTTGAAAATGAAAAAAATAAAAAATCACAATATTACATTAATGGCTATTAACCATTGCTGTTTTGCTAACACTAGTCACGTTTTTATTGGTAGGCAAACTTTGCATTATCCAACAGGTTCTAGCAAAGAAACATATTTATTAATAAATGGGAGACAGAAATCCGCTGTTCTAAATTCAGAGTTAAATGCAACATCTGTAAGTTACTGAGAAAGTGTTGATACTACTTTGGCAGCAGGTTTGTTTAGGTTACTATTATTAGAATTTTAACAGGTTGGGATTTTTCCTTCTCTGATTAGCTCTGGCCGATGTATCCAGGTTTGGTTGGCTGGCTATTGAGCTGTGTTTCAGAACTGTCATATCCCGTTTTCACACCTTCCAAAGTTAGGAGGTATGCTTTGGGCTTCAAAGCAAATTCCTGGACATCACTGGCGTTATGCTCAATTGTTAATCAAACCAAACATCAGAAAAGGGAAAATGTGATCTAAGTGACTTTAACAGTGACTTTAACAGTGGAATGATTGTTGGTGCCAGATGTGGTTTTGTAAGTTTTTCAGATCGTACTAGATTTTCACGTCATTTCCAGTCCGTAATGTTTACAGAGAATTGTGCAAAAAACAAAACCATTAAGTGAACATCACTGTTGTGGGTGAAATCACTTTGAGTATACCCAAGTATTGTATTGCAACTCCTGGCAGATGAAGCCTGCAGGACCTGAAGTTCTTAACATGGCAGTACCTTGGAGCCAGAGGCTATGCTTAGTATATTTACCTTTTCATTTTCCTTCAAGGAGCTGCCTTGAATGTGACAAGTCATCTTGGGGGGTCTTTGCAAAAATGCAGACTTCTGAAGTGGCATTGGCATTGGAATTACAACTCCAAGCAGTGGCGGATCCAGAGCCTGATTTTGGGAGGGGCACTTGTAGATTATTTAAAGAAATAATCCAGACACAATAACCACTACAGCTCAGTGTAGTGGTTATGGTGTCAACAGTGCCGGGACCCCCTCCCAGAGTAAGTAGTCAAACCGTTTAAGAACAGTTTGACAACTTACCTGAGGTCTGCTGGGAAATGGGGCTGTAGTAGGGCATATGAGCAGTGGTGTGTGTGAGTGGTGCAATGTGTAAAGGGTGCAGTATGTGTGTGTGTTTGTGAGAGGGGGACAGTGTGTGAGCAGTGTGTGTGTGTGTGAAGGTTGTAGTATGTGAGTGAGGGCAGCAGTGTATGTCAGGGATGCAGTGTATGTGTGTGTAACAGTTCCATTGTGTGTGTGAGTATTGCAGTGTATGTGTGAGTGTGGGCAATGTGTGTGTATGGGGGGCAATGTGTGTGTATGGGGGGCAGTGTGTGTGTATGGGGGGCAGTGTGTGTGTATAGGGGGCAATGTGTGTGTGTGTATGGGGGCAGTATGTGTGTATGGGGCAATGTGTGTGTATGGGGCAGTGTGTGTATGGGGGCAGTATGTGTGTATGGGGGGGCAGTATGTGTGTATGGGGCAATATGTGTGTATGGGGGGCAGTATGTGTGTATGGGGGACAATGTGTGTGTATGGAGTGTGTGTGTGTATGGAGGCAGTATGGGGTAGTGTGTGTATGGGGGCAGTATGTGTATGGGGGCAGTGTGTGTATGGGGGGCAATGTGTGTGTGTGTATGGGGGGCAGTATAGGGGGGGCAATGTGTGTGTATAGGCTGACAGTATGTGTATGGGGGGCAGTATGGGGCAATGTGTGTGTGTATGGGGGCAATGTGTGTGTATAGGGGCAGTATGTGTGTGTGTATAGGGGGGCAGTATAGGGGGGCAATGTGTGTGTGTATGGGTGGCAGGCCAGCATGTGTGTATGGGGGGGCAGTATGGGGGCAGTAATGTGTGTATAGGGGGCAGTATGTGTGTATAGGGGGCACTATGGTTTGCAATGTGTGTGTGTATGGGGGGAGCAATGTTAGGTGTATGGGCCCGGCAGTATGTGTGTATGGGGGGCAATGTGTGTGTATGGGGGTGTATGTGTATAGAGTGTGTGTGATAAGGGTAGGGGGGATTTTTTTTTTTATTATTTTTATTTATTTAATTATTTTTATTATTTAATTATTTAATATTTCGATCCCTGGTGGTCCCAGTGGTGATTCCCTGTGAGTCCCAGTGGGGACAGTGAACTCTAGCCCGGCTAGAGTTCACTCTCGCGAGATTTGGAGCGTTGCCGTGGTAACCGCGGTAACGCTGCAAATCTCGCGAGAGGAGGACCCGGAGGAGCTGCAGCCTGAGCTCCCGGGTCCTCTCTCCTCCCTCTCCCTTCCCTGCCGGCTGTAAGCACAGTGCCTGCGGACCGGGGAGGGAGAACTCTGATCTCCCCTCCGGTCCGCAGGCACATTGCAGGGCTAGCACCTGCATGTGCTGCTGGAAGGGGAGAGGGAGACCGGCAGATTTCTCGGGGGGGGGGGCAATTGCCCCATTGCCCCCCCCCTCGATCCGCCACTGACTCCAAGAGTAAGCTAATGTGTGATAGTGACACTTTTTAACGATGTGTGCATAAAAGTATCAGTAAAATAGTTATTCACAATTTCTCAAACAGAACCAAAACTTTCAAAGTAAATACTGTAGAAGTAAATTGTGGAGCTCTGAACACAATGCAAATAGATGCTTAATTGTATTCTCGGTTGGCTGTGATCCCGTTCAAATTCTTTTACCGGAAGGCACCAGAGTCTTACTCAAAGTGGGCACTGCAGGCTGAGGTCAGTATAGTAAATGGATGGCAATAATTAAGGCTGAATTAGCGATTTTGCCGAGGAGCTACCATGAAATGTGCTTATCCAGTTCGGCAGTTAGTCCTCGCCCCCAATATTTGTTTTATTTTATATTATAAAATTTTACTATAGATCCAATTTTGGTTTGGCATTTTACCATAGAATGTGACAGCAGATAAGAACCATTCGGCCCATCTAGTCTGCCCAATTTTCTAATTACTTTCATTGGTCCCTGGCCTTATCTTATAGTTAGGATAGGCTTATGCCTATCCCACGCATGCTTAAACTCCTCTACTGTGTTAATCTCTACCACTTCAGCTGGAAGGCTATTCCATGCATCCACTACCCTCTCAGTAAAGTAATACTTCCTGATATTATTTTTAAACCTTTGTCCCTCTAATTTAAGAGTATGTCCTCTTGTTGTGGTAGTTTTTCTTCTTTTAAATATAGTCTCCTCCTTTACTGTGTTGATTCCCTTTATGTATTTAAATGTTTCTATCATATCCCCCCTGTCTCGTCTTTCCTCCAAGCTATACATGTTAAGATCCTTTTAACCTTTCCTGGTAAGTTTTATCCTGCAATCCATGAACCAGTTTAGTAGCCCTTCTCTGAACTCTCTCTAAAGTATCAATATCCTTCTGAAGATACGGTCTCCAGTACTGCGTGCAATACTCCAAGTGAGGTCTCTCCAGTGTTCTGTACAATGGCATGAGCACTTCCCTCTTTCTACTGTAATACCTCTCCCTGTACAACCAAGCATTCTGCTAGCATTTCCTGATGCCCTATTACATTGACTGCCTACCTTTAAGTCATCAGAAATAATCACCCCTAAATCCCTTTCCTCAGATATTGAGGTTAGGACTCTATCAAATATTCTGGACTCTGCCCTTGGGTTTTTACGTCCAAGATGCATTATCTTGCACTTATCCACATTAAATGTCAGTTGCCACAACTCTGACCATTTTTCTAGTTTACCTAAATCATTTGCCATTTGGCTTATCCCTCCTGGAACATCAACCCTGTTACATATCTTAGTATCATCAGCAAAAAGACATACCATCAAGTCCTTCTGCAATATCACTAATAAAAATATTAAAGAGAATGGGTCCAAGTACAGATCCCTGAGGTACCCCACTGGTGACAAGTCCAAGCTTCGAATATATTCTATTGACTACAACCCTCTGTTGCCTGTCACTCAGCCACTGCCTTACCATTCAACAATATTGGAATCCAAACTTAAAGATTGCAGTTTATTGATAAACCTTCTATGTGCAACAGTGTCAAAAGCCTTACTGAAATCTAGGTAAGCAATGTCTACTGCACCACCCTGATCTATAATTTTAGTTACCCAATCAAAAAAAATCAATAAGATTAGTTTGGCACGATCTCCCTGAAGTAAACCCATGTTGTCTCTGATCTTGAAATCCATGTGTTTTTAGATGTTCAACAATCTATCCTTTAACATGGTTTCCATCACTTTCCCCACTACTGAAGTAAGGCTTACTGGCCTATAGTTGCCCAACTCCTCCCTATTACCTTTCTTGTGAATGGGCACAACATTCGCTAACTTCCAATCTTCTGGGACTACTCCTGTTAACAATGATTGGTTAAATAAATCTGTTAATGGTTTTGCTAGTACACCACTAAGCTCTTTTAATAACTTTGGGTGTATTCCATCAGGTCCCATTGACTTATTTGTCTATACTTTTGACAGTTGAAATAAAACCTCTTCCTCTGTAAACTCACATGTAATAAATGACTCATTTGTCCTTTTTCCTAACTGAGGTCCCTTTCCTTCATTTTCATCTGTAAATACAGAACAAAAATATTCATTGAGGCAGTCAGCTAGACCTTTATCCTCTTCTACATACCTTCCTTCTTTTGTTTTTAATCTAATTAATCCTTGTTTTACTTTCCTTTTCTCATTTATGTATCTAAAAATGTTTTGTCCCCCTTTTTTTACTGACTGTGCTATTTTCTCTTCTGTGTGTGATTTGGAAGATCTTATAACTTGCTTAGCCTCTTTCTGCCTAATCTTATAGAATCATTCTGTCTTCCTCACTCTGGGTTTTTTTTATAATTACTAAATGCTAACTTTTTGTTTTTAACTATTTTGGCCACATCTGCGGAGTACCACAGTGGTTTCTTGAATTTTTGCTTTTACTGACAAGCCTAATGCAATTTTCTGTTGCCTTCAATAGTGCAACTTTTAAATAATCCCTTTTCTCTTGGACTCCATTTAAATTGCTCCAGTCTGATAATGACTCCTCTACACATATTCTAATTTTAGAAAAGTCTGTTTTTTAAAGTCTAAAACTTTTGTTTTTGTGTGGTGTGACTCAGTCACTTTTCTTATATTAAACCACACTGACTGATGATCACTGAATCCTAAACTTTCACCTACAGTAATATCTGATACCAAATCTCCATTTGTTAACACTAAATCTAGTATTGCCTCTTTACGAGTTGGCTCCTCAATGACTTGTTTTAGAGACAATCCCAGTAGGGAGTTTAGAATATGTGTGCTCCTGGCACAAGTAGCTAATTTTGTTTTCCAATTCACATCAGGAAGATTAAAGTCACCCATGATGATAACTTCCCCCTTCATTGTCATTTTAGCTATTTAACTCTTCTATTTGTACTGGGGACCTATAAATCACACCTACACTAGTTACTGTGTGATTACCAAATTCTAACGTAACCCAAACGGACTATATGTTCTACCAGTGACACTTATTGCATTACTGAAATGCTTCCAGGCTAGCTCCACCCCAAACCTATTTCCCTTCTTGGTCTTGTACCTTGCCAATGTTGGGAAGCATGCTGAAGTCCTTTGACAGTTAAATAGTTCTACCAATTGAAATTGAGTTTCTGACTGGTGTGGTTACAGAGATAATTAAAGGCTTACTTCAACCTCCACGACCACTTAGCAAGCAATCTGTATGTGCAGCATTTCTGCTTGAAACACTGCCTATACAGAGCAATCTGCACTTTTGTGCCAGGATCTAATTGCACCTCCTGCACATGTGACTTAAGCAGCCAGGAACTCTATTCTAGGCTGCCTAATGTTATTTCTATGCAAAATGTACCTCTGTTGTCGGGACACAGTGCGTTGGCGATAGATGTAATCAACTTCTGCCCCTGGCAGCAGGGAGATTGTGCCTGACAGAAGTCTGTACATCCTCCTCCCTTCTGCAATCACTCTTGATTTGATTGGACCACAGAGAGGGTAGCAGTGACACAGAATGACAATGGTGGCATCGAGGAGAACTTTTTCAAGTAAAATAAGAGGGGCATCCAAATGACTAATGCCCAATAGGGCATTATAAATAAAAATGATTAAAAAAAAGAAATAGTTTAAAAAACAAAAGGGTTGGCAACCCTTTAACTTCTTTTTAGAGAGATATTAACCCCAATTACAAGTCAAGCACCTTGCAGGCACATGCCCAGCACTTTGTGGGTTATGAGTTAACAGCCATTTTACCTTTGCATGTAAGTTCTTACACTGCAACAAGTACATGGTAAAATGTTGCCAGTAACTGATTTTATTTATGTAATTTAAAACTTTAATATATCTCAAAAAGAAAACATCTTAAGAAAAAAGGTGAAAAAATAGGGAGTTTCTCAATGCTTTATTCAATGTTTTAATTGCCAGAGAAGTGACAGTTCAATTTTTTAAATTTAGTATTTTTGTTGTGCATAGTGGTACATAGAAACTTGCTAAACCACAACAGCCATTGCAAGTGCAACAGAAGACATGAAATCACAATCATGTGGCTTCAATAAAACTGCACAACTTTTACAGAAAGCAGGCTAAGCACATATGTCTAGTGAAGACAATATTCAATCTGCTAAAAAGATTATGTAGACATGGTGTGTGACAGTTCCATTTTTAATGTGTAGCTAATCATAAGTAACATTGATACTCCAGAGGAACAGGTACATCAGATTAATGTGCACACCTAGCTGTCTCTGTGGTGTGTAGAACAAACTACGGGAACCATGTCTGTGTATTTCCTATGATTCTGTATACTTTGTATGTGTGTAAAAACCTACATGCTGCCCTCTCTTCAACCTTCAGCACGTTTGAATAGTAAACGTGGTGATGATTTATGAGCGTTGGCAGGGTTGGTAATGTATGATTTCAGTTATATATTTTTAAGGACTCTAGGGTGGAAAAACATTTTTTTTACGAAATAAAAATGGGTTTTGTTTTTTGCTATTGGTCTCAGATATTAAGTGTATTTTCTCAGTCACAATGCAACAGATAATTTACAGAACTCACTAAGCCCAGATGAGATGTTAACCAGAGTTTCTATTTAAAACAAAAGAAGTAAAACTACTAACAGATTCTTGGAGAAGGGAACTATGACAATGACCATAAAGGTTCCAAGAGATTAAAGGAACACTATAGTGTTAAGGATACAAAGTTATAGGGATAGGCAACTTTCGGCACTCCAGATGGTGTGGACTGCATCATGGGAGGTGTAGTGCCGAAGGTTGCCTATGCCTGCACTATAGTGTCCCTCTATTCCCGCCTCGCCGCACTCAAAGGGTTTAATAGCCCTTTAAACACTCACCTTATTCCAGCGCCATGGTCCCTTTGCTCTGGCTCCATCTCTTCAGATGTCATCACAAAAGAGAACCTAAAGTGCAGGTGGGGCAAGTGCTGTGCGAGCATCAGGCCTTCCCCAAAGGAAAGCATTGAATCAATGTTTACCTATGGGGAGTTAGAAACAATAAGATCTGTTAGTTTTGCCTTTAAGTCTAATGTTTGTAGGAAATACAGATTAAGGAACAGCACACACACAAAAATACAATTTGAAATTTTACAAGGAAACTTCCCTATCACAGCAAACAAATATGGGGATTCACTTCTACCATATGGCCATATTGTGTTAAGCCCACCACTATTTCACAGTATCCCAGTCTGCCGAACAGAACCTGCCATGTGGCTGCCATTAAACAGTTCCTCTTCGCCTCATGTGTGGAAGGGACAGCTATATTCACTCTGGGGATTGCTACAATCACTATACCAGTGGCGGATCCAGGGGGGGGGCAACGGGGCAATTGCCCCCCCCCGAGAAAATAGTGCAGCTGCCATCAGTTGAGGGACCTCATTAGGGGCTCGGTCGGGTGCTGCAGCCCTTTGGCAGACCGGGCCCCTTTAAAGTTGCAGGGAGTGCTGGGAGGAAGTGACTGTTACTTCCTCCCAGCATACAGACCGCGCGGGCTGAGAACACCCAGGATGCAGCTGGGAGAGAAGACACAGGCAGCAGGCAGCTGGAAGAGAAGGAGGAGGGAGGAGAGCTCTGCAGCTTCAGACTCCCATCAGGCTCAGCCAGCCTCAGGAAGTCACCTCCCTGCAAAGAAAAAGGTATTTAAGCAGAGGGGAGAGGGGAGGGTGCTTAACATTATGGAAGCTGCAATTTGTGTATGTTTAGGTATGTGTACATCTGTGTGTGTCAGTGTGTATGTTTATGAACTGGAGCTGTTCACAGACGCGTCTGGTAGCGTGGGCTTTGGGGCTTATTTTGGGGGACGTTGGTGTGCGGAGCGATGGCCGAGGGAGTGGCGACTGAGCCCCCTCATGCGGAACTTGGCTTTCTTGGAGCTGTTCCCGCTGGTCGTAGCGTTGGCCCTGTGGGGGGATAGGCTGCGGGACCGGAAGGTGGTCTTTTCTCGGACAATATGGCCGTGGTGCACGCTGTGAATAACCAATCAGCGGCATCGAAACCCGTGGTTAGGTTGCTACGTCATTTTGTTCTGTTGTGCATGTCGCTAAATGTTGTTTTTCGTGCACGCCATGTGCCTGGGTTCATGAATGATGTAGCTGACGCCCTGTCTCGTTTTCAGTGGTCACGATTCCGGACGGTGGCGCCGGAAGCCCAAGAAGTGGGGCAGGCTTGCCCAGACGAGATTTGGCGGCTCGGGGCGACCTGCTTGGGGGACTGGTGAAGGCTTCGCTGGCGCCGGCCACATGGGCCGCTTACAGTAAGGTCTGGGACTCCTGGGAAAGGTCATGGGAAGGGTTGGACCGCCTGCCGGCGGGGGAATCGCTCAAGGATGCGTTCCTCTGGTACACCTGTCAATTTCTGGCGAAAGGGGCATCCCCGGCGGTGGTTGACAGGTCCATGGCGGCGATGGCTTTCTGGTTCAAGCTACATGGGGAAGAGGACCTTACTAAGGCCTTTGTCATAAGGCAGGCACTGAAGGGGTACCGGCGGGGCCGCAGACGGCCTGACACTCGGCGCCCAGTATCGGTGCGAGTGTTGAGTGACCTGGTCGGTTTATTGCCTACTATATGTTTCGACAGGTTCGAAGCATCGTTGTTTCAGGCGGCGTTTCTGTTGGCCTTCTTTGGAGCCTTTCGGGTAGGGGAGTTGGTCAGTGCCACGAGGACTGCGGCAGGAGGGGTACAGGTGTCGGGGGTCCGAGTGCTGGAAGGGAAGGTGGTTGTACACCTGGCAAGATCCAAGACGGACATGTTAGGCAAGGGCCGAGATGTGACGCTGCGGGCCCTGCCGGGCTCCGCTTTGTGCCCAGTGGCCGCGGTGGCGGGGTACATGGCACGGAGGCCGGGGGTTGGAGGATCGCTGCTGGTACACGCGGACGGGTCTTCCCTCTCCCGGTTCCAGTTCACCAAGGTTTTTCGGTCTGGACTGGGAAAGCTAGGACTGAGGGTGGATACTTTTGGTACACACTCCTTTCGTATTGGGGCGGCTACGGAGGCAGCTCGGTTGGGTCTGGGGTATGACATAGTGAAACGGATTGGGAGATGGGAGTCGGTACGGTTCCGTTCATATGTGCGCTTGGGTTTATTGGAGTAGGAGGGTGAAGGGCCTTTGGGGGGATCCCCGGGGGCTGGGTGCATAAGGGGCTGTTATGACCTGTTTTCCTTCTCTCCCCCAGGCCGTGTCGCATGGATCGTGGGCCATTCATTTGTCTTCTGGGCCGAAAGGAGGGCTGCAGCTCGAGCTCAGGGCCACCAGCTGGGCTTTCATCGGGACCAGTTGGCAGTACAGTGGTTCGGGTACAGGGGGTTTTGTTGGGGGGAGGTCTGCGAAAGGGTGTTCCGGATGGTAGCAGGCGGGCAACGGCCGGACCTGCTGGTGCTCCATGCGGGGGGCAACGACTTGGGCCTCACTCCGCAGCGGCGGCTAGTGAAGTGGATGAAGCAGGACCTTAACGGTTTAAGGGACCTACTTCCGGGGGTGATGTTGGTCTGGTCGGAGATTATCCCTAGGAAGCGGTGGCGGCATGCTAGGGACCCGGAGGCTATTGACAGATGTAGGAAGAAAGTGAATAGCTTGATGGCAAGCTTCGTGCGGAAGCTAGGGGGTGTGGTAGTTCGACACAGCGAGTTGGAAGGTGGTTTGCCGGGGTACTACCGCTCGGATGGAGTTCATCTCTCGGCAGTTGGTTGGGATCTGTTGACCCTGGGCTGGCAGGAGGGCATAACTAAGGCTCTTTTTCTTCGGGGTGGCGGAGCTCAGACAGCTTAAGGAGTCAAGGTCTGAGCTTGTGGCGGGATAGGGAGCTGAAGGAGAAGAAATAGGCTCCCTAGGATGAACGTCATGGAGACGTAAAACTGTGGTCATTGGTGGTTGGTAGGTTCCGAGTCCTGTCGGTGGCTCAGAATCTGGTGGGGCAGGGGTATCCGGGTATACCCCTGCCATGGTTAATTTATGTTTGGCACTTTAAGTTGGTATGTTGGAATATGTTGATACGTATGTTATATGTATATGTATATATCTTATTTATATGGGGGTCATTGCCTGTTATATTAACAGAAGGATTCGGTTACGAGGGCGGAGTATGGGGGCAATGACCCATGTTTATTGTTAAAATTATTATTGCTTAATAAATTATTATTATTCAAGATTGTTTAAATAAAGCTGTGGACAAATTTTCCCATATACCTTTGTGTCAGTGAGTTATTGGGTTAGGTATGTGGGAGGGTTGTCCTGGAGTCCGACTGCCCATATGGCGACTATACACCGGTCATGTAGCCCCATGTAGCCAAAGCGCAGCTAAGCGAAAAAAGGCCTTGACAGGGGTTAGGAGGCGGGCATAGGAGGAGGGAAGGAAGTAGGGAGTTATGGGTAAGTAGGCTTGGCTATTTAAATAGGCAGCCATTTTAAAGCCTTCACTTTTAATTACTACCTTGCTGAGTTTGTCCCGCCCACCCTCCCTGAATTTGGTTCGGACTTGGGTTATCCCGTTTTTTCACAGCGGCGGGATAGGGAGCTGAAGGAGAAGAAATAGGCTCCCTAGGATGAACGTCATGGAGACGTAAAACTGTGGTCATTGGTGGTTGGTAGGTTCCGAGTCCTGTCGGTGGCTCAGAATCTGGTGGGGCAGGGGTATCCGGGTATACCCCTGCCATGGTTAATTTATGTTTGGCACTTTAAGTTGGTATGTTGGAATATGTTGATACGTATGTTATATGTTATATGTATATGTATATATGTTATTTATATGGGGGTCATTGCCTGTTATATTAACAGAAGGATTCGGTTACGAGGGCGGAGTATGGGGGCAATGACCCATGTTTATTGTTAAAATTATTATTGCTTAATAAATTATTATTATTCAAGATTGGTTAAATAAAGCTGTGGACAAATTTTCCCATATACCTTTGTGTCAGTGAGTTATTGGGTTGGGTATGTGGGAGGGTTGTCCTGGAGTCCGACTGCCCATATGGCGACTATACACCGGTCATGCAGCTGGGAGAGAAGACACAGGCAGCTGGGAGAGAAGGAGGAGGGAGGAGAGAGAGAGCTCTGCAGCTTCAGACTCCCATCAGGCTCAGCCAGCCTCAGGAAGTCACCTCCCTGCAAAGAAAAAGGTATTTAAGCAGAGGGGAGAGGGGAGGGTGCTTAACATTATGGAAGCTGCAATTTGTGTATGTTTAGGTATGTGTACATCTGTGTGTGTCAGTGTGTATGTTTATGTATGTGGACATCTGTGTGTGTCACTGTGTATGTTTATGTATGTGGACATCTGTGTGTGTCAGTGTGTATGTTTATGTATGTGGACATCTGTGTGTGCCAGTGTGTATGTTTATGTATGTGGACATCTGTGTGTGTCAGTGTGTATGTTTATGTATGTGGACATCTGTGTGTGGCAGTGTGTATGTTTATGTATGTGGACATCTGTGTGTGTCAGTGTGTAT
>OW240912.1:200547513-200769631 GCA_933207985.1 Pelobates cultripes | reverse complement strand
TGATGGCAGCAATGGTGAAGAAGCAGAAGTAGAAATTGAAGATAATTACATATGTATTTTATTGAGTCTTCTTGGCTAAACATGTTCCTTTTTTCACCTTTTTTCATGGGAATATGGTCTTCATACTGTGAATATGTCATAATCGTCTTACTAATATTGATGGTATCCTCATTTTTTCATTTTTTTTGTCTTTCCCCTTATTAAAGTTGAAAACTCTCCACCATTTTTTTAAACAATTGTAAATATTATTTAACTAAGCAATACTTTAATTTAATTTTATTTATAATTTATAGAAAACCAAGTTACACAAAATATGTTCCTAAAGTAAAAGTCATTTTCAATTAGCAAAAGGTGCTAATATTGCATTTTTGTATTATGTGTGAAAAAACATATTTTTTCTAGTCAAAATAAAAAAGAAGTTATTTTCCATGATTTCAAAATATCAATGTTCCAGAGGACTTCCTGTGGATACAGCTGGGACATAAATATGATCGGTTTAATTTCCTGGTGGGGAAAAAACCTGAAGTAGACTTGCAGAATGGGGTTCTTGCATGGACAAGACTCAGCTCATGTCTTTTGTGTATAGTTTGACAAGTCTTGGATTTAAGTAATTAACCAGAAATTTTACATTTAGCTTTCCCCAGTTCAGAATGATGTTTTTGGATTTAATTTAATGAACTTAGTTTACCAATACCAGTAGGATGAAAGGTTGATTTGACCACATAAGGAAAAATGCAGTGATCTAGAATTCTAAGAACTGGATTATACAGAATATAACTGCAATTTGTGTTCTGGATTCCTCAGTAACTCAAACATTTAGACAAACAGAAAAAAAAATCAGGCTTGATTGAATTTTACTTTGCAATTTTTTAGACAATACTCCACGTGATTGTTCAGCTGTGTTTATCCTATTTAAAACTATGGATTGTTTATCCAATTCTAAAATGTTGCAAACAGTTTTTATATAATTAAGGAGAATCAGCATGTGGTCTAATCTTATTTATATGCATGATTGTAATTCACAAATGTATCAACTAAAAATGTATACTTGCTTTTTGGAATCAATAAGCTGTAGTGATTATGGCACTAAAAATGGCTACTGGAACACACTAAGCAGACTAGAGCAGATCTCCACAGCCTTTCTCAGCTGCTATTCAAAGAGGAGGAAACAGCTTGTATACTGCCCGTCCTGCCAGAGAGACTCTGGAACAGCATCTCCCGGGAAGATTCCACGTTGCTCTGATGCGACGGAGGCACAGAGGCGTAAATTGCGACCTTCTCCCAGTCCTGGTCCACTTGCAGGCCGTGACCTGACATTACCTTTGAGCTGTAGTGATCTGTGGTCTGGGGCCACAGAGAGGCATCGCTCCAAGTTCTTGCCAGTGGATGTGGCTGAAGTGTTACCCTCCTTGCTTGTCGAGCAAGAAAAAAAGCTGATCTGCGGTACAGCGGCATATCAGGTGGTGGATGGCTGGAGGTCCTGTGATTTTGAGTGGTTACATGTTGAACTGTTACTGACCCAAAAAAGGGGAATCAGCTGATTGCTCATGAAGGGTTGCCCGTTGCTTATTGTCTTATTATACTCACGGTATACTCTGATGTGTTTCCATAGGCTATGCTATTTTATATCTTACTCACCTAATGTTCCTAGTTTGCTGTTATTATGTTCTCTAATTCTTATATGTGCCTTCTTTGCATGTTATCAAAAACAGTGCAGTATCTTTGTAGTCATGTATCTATAAGCGTGTATGTTTTTTCTTTGCACTGCAAAAATTCCCGTGCATGCGCATTGGGTCCCTCAATGCTCCATTATAAAGACCATTGAATTGGACTGACTCCAGAGGAGGTCCTGCCCCTTCCATGATGCAATGAGAGGAGGAGAAGTAAGCATCACCAAAGGAGCCTCAATGCTTAAGTTAAACGCAAACCCTATAAGTGTGTTAAAAAACAAAATAAACATTTATTGATCCTGGTACTGCTGTTGGTCTACTTATTGGGCAGACTCCTCCACTGGACCCATTTACAAGTGGCCTGTTTTGCCTATACAGCAACTCTTGGCCATATCATACAGAGCTTGACACGTCTCTCAAATTCATGAGTCTAACCATTGAGTACATTTCTATTCAGCTTGTTCTACAGTATACACTATGTGTTGTATTTTCTTTCCGTCCATATAGGTTGTATCTGAGCCATATTACTATCTCCAATACTGTGTTTATAAGTTTATATATTTATTTTGGTTTTGGTTTTTTTAACACACTAGTAGGGTGTATTATACATTGTGGTTGTACATGTTGTTTGTTTGTTTGTTTGTTTTGTTTTATTTTTCACTGTTTAGATGTTGGGGAAACACCTATTTACACACTTAAGGCAATTTATTCCCTTTAGAAGTGCCATACTTACATTTAATCTGCTAATTATGTTCTCCTGTTTTTCATCTAAAATGCTCCCAAAGGTCCATATACACAGATATTTTGATGCTCACTGTGAGTTGTTTGAATGACTGGCGTGTTGGTGCCAGCTACAGGGAAGGGGATATACACTCTCTTGAGCACAAAATTCATCCAAATGGTTTTCTAAAATCCCTGTCAGGGTCATTTGTAAAGAAAGATGCTGGAAGCAAAGTTTGTAGGCTTCAAGAATTAATATTTATTTTTACCTTTTACATTAAGCATCATTATTAAATTTGCTATAGAAATCTGAAGTTGTTGGCAAATTTTGGAACTGCCCAAATGTTTTTAAAATGCAAATAATGAAAATTACATGGGAAGTTAACTTTTTCACCTTGAGATTATTGTCACAGTTACTTTTTAATTTGCAGTTGCAAAAAACATGTGGAAAGTAATATGGTTAGGGTCCAAGCAGGTTTAAAAAAAAATCATAGTCAGGTATTCATAGAGTTAGGCAGACAATATGAAAGTAGATCAAATATGTCATATACAGAACAGGTGGGTTAAATTAATGGATCACAATAACAAACAAGAAGTAGGTTATAATGTCCTGAAGGTTTTTTTTTTATAGGACTACCTTGTGTTTTGTAACATCAACTGAGAAGCATTCACAGAAACATGGACTATAACAGAGAATTAATGCCAAAAACACATTTTGTTCTTGATTAGGATTTACGTAGTATATTTATGTATTTATTTTTTTAGGATTTATGTAGTATATGTATTTATTTATTATGTACTACAATCTTCTTCTATTGTATATAGTAGCTACTATACCTGCTTTAGGGCTATCTAGATATCACAAAAATGTTCTGTAAATTTGTCTGCCTCCAATCTGTCAGTGATTGCCTCCAATCTGTCATATTTTTTGCACATTCTTCATTCCAAAATTCTAAAAACAAAATCCAAAAAGAATACAACTTCATATGCTAGATGTTTTTCACATGACCTCCAGAGAAAAACAAATAGAGTCAATTGTAAGTTTATATTTTTTAACTTTATTTTTATTTTATTAATTTTTATTTAGGATATAACCAATTAAAATGCAAGTTTGATATTTATTTATTCATCAAGTGACTTCTACCCATTATCTTTCCAATCACTAGTTTTCACTCCCTAGTATATATTTTTTTCCATCAAGTATCTCATCACCATGGTCAGTTGGCTTTAAAAGACACTATTAATTTTTATTATTATTCATTATCATTTGATTATACTTTTTATGGCTGCACTTGACTGTTATTTATTATTTTTTCATTATTTTTTATGTGTGTGTTTTATTTGTTTTCTTTTTCCTTTCTCTTATTTAGTACCTTTCATATATAATATGGGTATTTAATCTATTCATCACTATACAATCCTTTGCAAGTAGCTGATTACATTAAGTATGATAGCCATCCACTCAAGATTTAATAGCTGTCTTTATATCTATACAAGTCGTGCAATTATGATTGCCAAACTCAATGTTCCTATAAAACTGATATTTCAAAAATAAAAAGGCTACATTTGCGTTGCAAAGGCCACAATATCCTACAATTTGGTAAATTTGTGCCCACTCATATATTAAGCTTGAAAAAATCTGCTGATTGATTTGCATGTTAAATTGCGAATTAAATCAGCTTCAACACATGGAACTGCTTGAGGCTGATTGGAGTTTTAGCCCATCACTCGCCAAAAAGAAAAACAGGTTGGAAGGGGACGTGACCGGAACTGAATGGAGCAAGATGGTCTAGTGCACAAGCAGATGATTTTGTTCATGCAACCTAAAATTTACTGTGTGTTATGTTAATAGGTTATGATGCTTCTCAGATGCATGAAAATATTCTTTAATATCAATAGTATGCAGCACCCCATGTAGGGGATGCAGCCAATGTAACAATATTTATGGTGATTGTTGGTAGACCTCCCTCCCCTTTGTTTTTTATTTCTGTATGCCAGGAGATATGATTAAACTTATCAAAACTTAATAAACTTTAAGTAAAAAAAAAAAGAAAAGAGAAACAGGTTGGTGCGTGGATCTGCAGAAGCTCATGCATTTATGCTTCATTAAAGATTTAAAAAGTGTAGTTATTATTAAAGGAACAATATAGTGTTAGGTATACAAATCTGTAGTTTTTTAATAGCTTGTTCCCCTCCTTCCCCAATTCCAGTGAAAAGCTGAAAAATTGCTTTTTGCCTACCTTTTCTCCAGCACCAATGCTCCCTTGGTGCTTCCGCCCAAGCCTACTCTTGCAACATCATCCAGCTCTTCAGCTGGCCAATCCAATGCTCCCCATATAAACTAGAAAGTGAGTATCGTGCACACATCTAAGTGCTTCTCATAGGAAAGCATTGAATTAAATTCTTTCTTATGAACTGCATCCTTACATAACCGAGTTTTACTCTGTAATTGTAGCGGAAGCACCTGTAATGGCTGTTTGGAGGACAGCCAGTAGAATTTACATTGCAAGGTTAAAATGCCAGGATTGGCATTTTAACTGGCATTTTTTTCACAACTTAAAAAGTGGAACAATGGGCTGTTGGATTATATTTTTAGTTTGTAAACCATACATAATGATACTAACACTATGAGCTAATGATACAAATATTCAAGGTATCATATTTGTTTGTTGACTTAGAGAGAATGCCAGTTGAGATAATTTTCTAGCATAATTTGTCTAACAGTACACACGGATGATTCATGTGCCACAGAATGGCACTACAAGTGTGTTAAATACTTTATTCTTGCTACGATTGCACACATTCCATACCTTGCAGCTAACACAATTTTTTTCTGAATGTAAAATTCACAGTCTTAAAAAAATAATGTTACCACAATTATCTGAAAAAGTGCCTACCTTTAACAGGGCACTGATGAGAAGTTTGCTGCCACGTAGAATGTTTTTCTGATTCACCCTAGCTAAATTGTCAAAGCTTTACGTAATCAGCATTCCAAATTTATTTGTCAGCTGAACTGTAATTGGAAATAGTGATTAGTCTGTTAATAGGTGTGTTAACATCAGCTGTATCAGGGGGATTACAAATAGACAGAGAAAACATTTGTAATCCAAGGCTTTGCAGCCAGTAAAATAATTCAGTCAAAAAATGAGTTGTTTTTACCTTCCCTTGGATCCAGTAATTTATTCAAAAACATATTTTATCGTAAGAGTTTCATTGGGGGGTAGGGAGAAGGGGGATATATTTCTGCCACATATGCTTTCTGGTACCCTAGGTCATATGAAGGATCAGTAAATCTCCACAAGACAACTTGTTCCTCTGTTTGCAAACAAATATATTCCTTTGTTTTTCACTACTCTTGATATGCTGGTTAATTCTTCCTCCCAGACCTATCAAACTATATACTAAAATAGCAAACTATGTAAAATTCCTTCCTTGTCAAACCCTATCACATTCCTCAATGAAATTCTAGAATATGTCCATGACATCAGTGGGTTATTTCACTAAAATGAGCATAGAGAAGATTGAATAATTGTTAAAGAATTGCAAATTTTAGGACAAAACAGTAGAGGAGGCAAAAATTGCTGTATTTTGAGATATATTGATCTAACATTCGCAATTTTCTTTTCAGTTCTCTATTTTAGATTTCCTTGTATATCCCAGCATACAAATCCCTCTTCATTGCCCAGTGTGTCTATCGTATATACTGTGACAGATCTCCCTGTGCCTGGATTTTACAGCCCTTTGTTCCCTTCGCCTTTTTGTTCAGTGAAATACATCCACCACATATGTTAACATTGCCCTGTTAGAATACAGAATAATTTTCCGAACGACAGACCACCCATATGTGGAGTTTGCCGCTTGTTGACCCCATTAACCTCTGCTAACACCTCTGTAACCGCAATTACCTCAACATTCTAAGCGGTCGGCTGGGTGGTTGTTGTTAGTATGTGCGAACATGTGGCGGCGGCCATCTTGGGACGCGAACTCAGACAGCGGTGTTTGGTCGTTGAGTGTATGGAACTAAAATCGGACACTCAATGGCGCGAACACTGCTGAGACTTCCATACCTCAGCAGTGGCGGCCATCTTGGGACGCGAACTCAGACAGCAGTGTTTGATCGTTGAGTGTATGGAACTAAAATCGGACACTCAATGGCGCAAACACTGCTGAGACTTCCATACCCAAATATGTTCGGTATTATTCATACGATCAAAGCGGCGTTCAGTGGAAACATCTCCCGACCCACAGATACTCTGTGAACAAATGTACAAACTGTTATTCGTATATAAATAAACGCCGGTGGCGTATCGGCTGCGTTCGTGGGATCCAAGCGTTTTCGGGATATGTTGGGCGCTCAGACTCAGGCTATCCAGGGATATAGAACTTAAAGGGATATCTCACTGTTAAATATATATTTTGAGATATTTTTATTATGCTTGTCCTGGACCTGAGAGGTAATGTAATTATGTGTTGCTGTCCCCTCTCAGGTTATAGTATCTTAGGTGTATTTATTAAATAAAAGCAAATTTTTGCATTCTAACATACATACTACCTCCCCTACACTCCTTTATAGTATCCTGTGAGTCCCTTTTCAGTTTTTATAACATTTTAAAATCTCATATGTTAATTAATTCCGGTCCCGATGTCATATGACCATTACATTAAAATTGTACTTCCCTATTTAAGCAGCATTGGTCCCTTTTATCTGTAAATACTTCTGATAAAGCCAGACTGTTGGTGAAACGTGTCAGTATATTTTATACTAATTTTATGTCTGTTTATTTTACTTTTTATTGTTTTATCTTTTGTTTTTATTAAAAAAACTACTTTTTTATTGGACCGTTTTGATTGCTGCTGGATTCATGAATGCCTAGATCCTTGGTGGTGACACAAAACCACCTATGCCTATTGGATTGAGCAAACCTTACTTTGCTCCACTACATGTGAGTAGATTTTTTGGCAAAAAAAAAAGCTGCCTTTTGAACTATACTAGTAATTTACAAGTGCTGAATCTCCTACCTTTGCATTCATTACATTTACACTCCATGTGATGAACTAAATCTGACATAGCACAAAGTATAGCAAAATGCAGTATGTACAGATACACCTATTAGTGAATAGAAACACATGGAGCATCGTAGCATTTAAGGAAACGAAAAAAGAAAATAATAGTTTCCTGTTTTTTCCTGTTCTTTTGGATCCTGAGACCGGAATACATGTGTAACCAGATTGTGATGTGCCTATTTGCCACTTTTATCTTGTAAGTGTGCTTTATATTAAAGAAATGTCATTCTTTTTGGACACTCTGCACTATTATTTTCTTTTTTCCTTTCCTTACATGCTACGATGCTCCATAAGTCCCGAGGCTACCAAAACATCATTTAGTGATATGCCTACAATCAATTTTGGTTTGTGAGTGCGATTTGTTATTCCATTTCCCCCACTCTCATCTCTTTAGCATTATTGCACTATGTCTTTTTCTGTTATTATTGTTTTGTAGATTACCTTTGGGTATCTTTTCTATAGTACAAACTATGCAAAACTAGCTGATTTGAATAAAAATAAAAAAATTCCACAGTCACAAATAATCTTATTATGAAAATAATTATTTGCTTTTCATGCTCATCATAGTGGGTAGTAATGCTGTGCTTGCAAAATTGTAAAAGGACAACTGAATTGCAGTTTCGGTTTTCAGCTCAACAGTGCAGAATAAGCTGGCGCTATATAAATACCAATAATAATAATGCATCACAAATCTTTGAGCAAGAGAGCAGGACACAAGTATAAATACAAATATCACTTTTAATGATCTTATACTCAGGTTCCATTAAAAAAAAATATATATATATATATATATATTTGTGTTCGGTGCTATTCTTGTAACGTAACGTATGTATCGTATGGTGTAACCATAAGTATGAACAAGTCAGTTGAAATGTTTAATATGACAAAATTAAACAAAAGCTACCAGTGTGGAAATGGCAAAAAACTGCACCAAGTTGTGTTCTATCATAAACCTCTTGTATAGTTTGAAGGCCCTATCGTAAGACCGTTTAGTATTGTCGGACAGGGCTAAACTAGCCAAGACGAGCCCATGCTTTGCCAGTTCTTTCAGTCCATCACCAGCTCCTGAAAACATGGTGCTGCAGTGGCTGTGGGGGAGGCCGTGGCTAACGTCTCTTTGAATGCCTGGTATTCGAAGCGAGACAATTTGTCAGCTGCAGTATTAAAGACCCCTGGTGCATGAGAACACACCAAATAAAAGTGATTGCAGGCCGCCAGCCAGGTCAGTCTTCTCATGAATCTCATGATCGTTAGAGACTCCGATCGGCCTTTGTTTATGATGTGGCAGGTAGCTTGGTTGTGGGAAAAACAACGTACCGAGCTACCTGCCCAAGACTGACCCCACACCGCCGCTGCCGCCACAATGGGGTATATCTCAAATAAGGCCAAGGTGCGTGAGAAACCTTCAATGTGTTGGACCTACTCTGGCCAAGCATCCCAAAGCCACTCGTTTCCAAATATGGCCGAAAAACCCGTTGATGCTGCCGCATCTGTCCAAATGACCGGAGAGTGGACAGACAATGGAGGCAAGAACATACTTCTGCCATTCCATTGCAAAAGGAATTTGCACCACATTAGCAAATCAGCTGTAGCCTGCGCCTCCAAGCTGATACGAGTAATGTCATTTGGTATGAGAGGGAGGAGGCAAAGGAGTCTAGAGATAAAGGACCTGCCTTGCGGGATGATTCGTATAGCAAAATTCAACGATCCCAACAAAGATTGCAATTCCTTCCTATTGCATGTCCTATTGACCAAAAATTTGTTAATGGATTGTAGTATGCTGTCAATTTTTTCTGGAGGTAAGCTCGCTTCCATGTTTACTGAATCGAGTAGGATACCTAGGAAATTTACTAATGTGTCAGGGCCTTCTGTTTTCTTGGGGGACACTGGCACCACCAAAGAATAAAAAAATGATATGGCCTTTATCAGATCACTGGGGGAAGAGGAATTATTCTCCATGAACAGAAAGTCGTCCAGATAATGTATAACGGTCTGGCATCTGCAATTGTTTAACAGCAGCCAACATAAGGTTTCGGAAAAGATGTCAAATATTTTTGGGCTGCTTTTTGACCCGAACGTGAGTCTTGTGAAAAAATAATAGACACCTTTCCATTTTAAACCATGCAGATGCCAGAGTGACGGGCGAATGGGTAGTAACTTGAACGCATTGACGATGTCAGTTTTACTGAGCCAAGCACCTACGCCAGCTGTGATGATGGCGTGTATAGCGTTGTCTATAGTGGCGTACTGGAGTGAAAATTCCTCGGATGGAATTAGGGAATTAAGGCTTGGTATGGCCAAGGAGTGAAGGGCTGATAGGTCTAAAATAAGTCTGTGCTTCCCTGAGGATTTCCCAGTGACTAATCCTATGGGGTTGGTTCTCCATTTGGAAAATGGGAGCTCGTGAAAAGGTCCCAATAAAAACCCATCCTCTAATTCTTTATGTAATAGAGCATCGATCATTTCCACGTTTGCAAATGCTGACTGTAAATTGTTGCATTCGTAAATGCCAGCAGGGGTATGAACCAACCCTGTATGGAATCCCTCCGTGAAACCATCTATCAAAAGGTCCACTAGGTGTTTGGATGGATGAGAGGCTAATGCGTGTGCCAAAGAACCAATCTTTACGGATGTCAAGTATGATTTAGTATGACTTTTATTGGGACACATAGACTTAGCGTGTGCCCTTAAACAATGTGAACACACATGTAACAACCTGCAGGCACTATAACCACATGTACCTACGTTAAAGTTATTGCAAACCTGAGACTTTCCCAGGTAAACAATAGGGCAACCAAGTTTGTCCTTGCCAGATCTGTCCAACCTGGTCTGTGGTTCGCAGAAAGTCCCAGGTGTGGACTCTGGCATAGTGGGACAATAGTCAGAGGAATGAGATGTTGAAGCACAAACTGCACAAGCTGGTGTCTTGAGACCGGCAAAATGTCTACAAAATAGCTCAGTATCCATGCGGTTCCAGTCAGTTTTGACGTTATACTGAGCCAATATTGCAGACCCTCTTGCCGAAAAGGATTGTGGAGTGTCATAAAAGGATGACCCACCATATTTGCTTCCCAAGTCCACCAGTTTGTGCATGTAGAGGTCGAGTTCCTCTCGTCTATGCGGATAAACAGAACAAATTACATCACGATATATACCAAAAGCCAAGACAAAATCAGTTATGGACAGTTTCTTAAATTAATCTAGGGTCCCTGGCTTTCAATACAACTGAAATATCACCATAAGCATAAGTGCGGTTATCAATGACATCGTGAGAAGCAATAAGTAGCGCCACAAGATTGACATCCTTCCCCTCCAAGATGTCTTTCTTAATTTTGTCTGGGACCATGTGCACAGGATTAATAATGTGAGTTTCGGAACCAGAAGACACATAATTACCCGATTGCAATAGTGGAGCATTGGGGAGTAAGGCAGTCGAGGGCCTGGGAGACCTGACAAGAGGGCTCCGAGCCTCAATCCTATCCAGTCTCTCGTTGACCTTGCTCATGGATGCTACTAGTGAAGCGACCATGGCGTGTAGGTCCGAGTTGCCCGTACCACTTGTGCCCTCTCACACCCCCGCGTTATCAGTATGAGTCCGCATTAATTTGTAGAGCTCAGCTTTTCTGGCAGTGGCAGGAAAAGGAATGCTGCGTCTCCGGAATTCTGCCGTAATGCGAGGGATGGTCCATGACCTTATTGAGGTTGGACTCCCAACGTCGCCTTTACAAGGATCTGGCAGGAGAACTGTGTAGAGATAAATTTTCTGTGTCATCCGGTAGATGTGACATACTAAAAGGAAATAATCAAACCATCAGCCATTATACCATCTTTTGGTTACTGGCTGGCTAGCTAATGCCGGATGGCGAAACAATTTCCTAGGTGTGGTGACAGGTGAGGCCCTGCTAGTTGCCAAGTGGCTTGAGAGGCTCTATCTATCGATTGGCACAAGGGAATTGTTGCCACCAAAACGTTGTGGCGGGGTGTTGGCCTCTCGATGACGATTAAAGCACATAATATAGAATGGGAGTGACAAGTGAGCCCCTCTCTATGCAACCGTGCGAGGCGGCTAACTATGATTTGGCATACCGTAGCATGTAACGCAATAGAATGTAACACCATTTGAACCTTAGTGATAAGCTCAGTAGTATGTAATACCGTAGAGCAGCTTAGTAGTGTGTTACATAGCAGTATGTACTACTGTAGTGCCGTACGTAGAATGTGGCAAGCTAGGATGAAATAATATACGTTAGTATGCAGCTTAATTGGTATATGATAAGTATATAGTGGTATGCAGCAAGTAGTATGAAAATAAAGTATATGTTATTATGCCGTTCAGTTAGAATGTGTTACGTATACAGTAGTATGCAGTAAGTAGTATGACAAAGCATACATTAGTACGCAGTTTAGTTAGTATGTGCCAAGTATACAGTAGTATATAGTAAGTAGTATGACAAAGTATACATTAGTATGCAAGTAGTATGACCTAAAGTATACATTAGTATGCCGTAAGTAGTATGACATAAAGTATACGTTAGTATGCAGGTTAGTTAGTATGTGCTAAGTATTCAGTAGTATGCAGTAAGTAGTATGACATAAAGTATATATTAGTATGCCGTTTAGTTAGTATGTGCTAAGTATTCAGTAGTATGCAGTAAGTAGTATAACATAAAGTATACATTAGTATGCAGTTTAGTTAGTATGTGCTAAGTATACAGTAGCATGTAGTACGTAGTTTGACATAAAGCATACATTAGTATGCAGTTTAGTTAGTATGTGCCAAGTATACAGTAGCATGTAGTACGTAGTTTGACATAAAGCATACATTAGTATTCAGTTTAGTTAGTATGTGCTAAGTATAAAATAGTATGCAGTGAGTAGTATGTCATAACAGTATACATTATGCAGCCCAGTACTTGCACTGTGGTATGTGATGCAGAATTTACAGTTTAACTTCCCCAGCAGCATGTAAGCTTTGTTTTAGTAGTGTACTAAGTAAGCTGAAACCTGTCAGCAGTGTGGATACCTGTGTGGTCTCTGGCTGCTGTGTCCGTGCGTTTTACTGCCAGCCCCCCCACCTCTGTGGACCATCAGACGTGTGGCAGATGGTGAGGGGACCGGAGTATGCAAGACTTTTTAGTGCCCCCGAGCGTGTGGGAAAACAGCAGCTGTTTGCTGAACTGAAACGCACAGACCGCGAGCCGGAAGTGATCGTAACCCGGAAGTCCGAAACCGGAAGTGATGCCTGCCGAAGTCAAAACTACACGGTGATGCAGAGAAAGGGGGATGAGTTTAAATAGGATCACCACGCCCCTCCCACAACTCCAGGCAAGCCTATATATATCATTGCCATAGTTACATTTTTGTTTTTAATTGCCATAGTCCAGATCAATAAAGATGCTCGTCCTGCATATGATGATGTAAAAACTATTTTTAGGTAATCTGGTAATTCAAGAAGTAACCTCAGATAAAGTAGTAAAATGGCAATCCATAATGGGGTCAAAGAGTAGAAATGTAAAGGTTTACTCCAAGCAATACAATCATTACAGCCAGTTTATATGCTTGGGGTTTAAGTCTAATTCACAGACACAAAACGACCATTGTGTAGTCTTTGTCCTTTTAAACGTGTGTCCATTTTTAACATGGTTTTTAAAATGTGCCAGATAAACAATGAAAAGTACACAGTAATCACAGTAATCAGTTGACCATAGAAATAATTGAAAGATAAGATAAGATAGGTCCTTTTAGATTACATAGTGAGCAGACAGTACTGAATAAAATATATGTTCTATGATGATATTAAAAAAATTGAACGAAAAACCCTGACCGAGATTGGAATTATATATTTAGTATTTAAAGAGTACAATAAAATGAGATACTTAGAGCAGCAAATTCCCATTACAGAGCTGCCACAGAGCACAGTGCCAAAGAAATTTTGACGGGCTGCTTTATTGAAGCAGAAATACATTTATAAACGTCACTGATACCAGGGCAGACTTAAATAGTACAAGTAATAACATAAAAATACCACGGGGGTTATTCACTAAAAAGTGATCTGAAAACCAACTCCAACCAACTTTGACACAGTGGGTTATGCACTCAAGTGAGTATTGCACGGAATTCAAAATAAATTCAAAGTGAATTTCAAAATCTAGGTAAGATACCAGAATTCGAAAAATTCGAAAGTTAACTCTGTTTTCAGTTAGGTTATTTTGACCTTGAATTTATAATTCCCTTTAAATTAACTTTTAATTCCCAGCAGTGCTCACTTCAGTGATTAAAGGGACACTCCAGTGCCAGAAAACAATCCGTTTTCCTGGCACTGCAGGACCCCTCTCGCTCCCACCCCCCATCCCCAGTTGCTGAAGGGGTGAAAACCCCTTCAGTCACTTACCTGAGACCCCCGCCGATGTCCATCGGTGGTGGTTTCTGCTCGCCGGCGCTCCTCCTCATCCTTACGTAAGCCGGTGGGCAAGACTGATCCCAATGTTCCATTTTTTTCTTCTCGTGTCCTACTGGTCGGCTACCTTGCTGAGTTGTATTCAAGTTAGGACAGCACACTTATTTTACAGTTGTAAGCAGAGCTGCCATCAGGGAGGGTCCGGCGGCCCTGGAGTGCCCAGCCCCCATATTCACGATCTGAATGTGTCGCAACTTCTACTGGTGCAACTGCGCCAGGGCCTGCACACAGATGGGCTGCATCTGCACTTAGGGCCACCTGATGGACATATTGTCAGGGTCTCTTCTGTGGTGGCCAAGGATGCCCCCCATTGTACTCACCTTTTCCATGAGGAAGTATGTCCTCTCAAGCTTTCCTCTTCTTTCTCCAGCCGTTTTCATGCCGACCGCGAGAGTCCCGGCCCCTTTTATGACGTGGAAAGGGGGCGTCAATGTCGTGGCACTAATGAAGTCACGTCCCGCCGAAACGTTCGGATTTGACTATTTTGGGGGCGTGGCTACCATCCTAACAAGCCACAGTATAAAAAGGATTCACATGGCTAGGTTCTTTGCCCTGTTGCGGTTCAATTTTGTTCACTATAGTGCTTGTTCTGTATTCTGTTATCCATTTTTTGACCTTGGCTCCGTTTGTTAAATACTCTTCATTCTATACTCCTTTGACCCTGCTTTGCTTACTCTTTTATCCTGATTTCTGTACTTCTTGACCTCGGCTTGAATTTGACTACCCCTTGTTCCTATTCGTTAGTCCGGACATTCTAAGGTCTGGTATATGTTACTTTTTATCTACATTCTGCGTGTTGGATCCCATTCCATTCATGACACATATGTCTTCAGGGGCCTGCTAATCTCTTCGGCACTTTAATAGCACAACTGGGCCCCTTTAAAAATAACAGCCACAGCCAGTGCATGGTGGAAGTGACAGCTGATCAAATTCTCCTGGCTTATTCCACAAGGTAGGAGGCAGAGAGTTGACAGTGAGGAGAGGAGAGCTAGCTGCTAGATTAACCGCCCCAACCACCTTTCTAAACCCAAACGGTAAAAAACAGGAGGGTGACTCCAATATGACATTCATGTGTGTGTCATTATTTATGTCTGTCTGTCAGTATGTGTGTGTATTCAATATATGTGTGTATTCAATATGTGTATATCTGTGTGTGTCTGTGTGTTTTAGTGTGTATGTCTATGTGTCAGTATGTATGTCTGTATTTCAGTATGTTTGTGTGTCAGTTTGTATGTCTATGTGTGTATCTGTTATTCAGTATGTGTGTGTAACACTATTTAATTTGTCTCCCACATTTGGATTTAGTGTAGGACACACCAATATTGGGGTACTGTGAAGTTGTGATCATATGGTTGAACTGAATCCCCATATTTGGTTACTGTAACTTAATCTGTATTATATATGAATTTTGGTCACTACAGCACCATTCATGCAAAACGCATGTTTCGAGTGTGCCCTCAATTCCTTTTTGTCTTTACTATGTGTGTGTCTGTGTGTCAGTATGTCTGTGTTTCTGTGTGTATCGGTGTGTCAGTATGTGTATCTATGGATCAGTGTATGTAACTGTGTGTGTGTGTATCTGTGTGTCTGTGTATTTGCATGTGTGTCTGTGTGTGTGTGTCTGTGTGTGTGTGTCTGTGTGTGTATCAGTGTGTGGAAGTGTGTACACTACACACAAATGCACGCCTGCATTCAAACACCAACATTCACACACATTCTCCATATAAAAACATACTTACATTCAAACACACATTTTATATATATATATATATATATATATATAAACACACAAATTGCATATTGCACCCACTACACAAACACACACTGCATCCACTACACACACATACTCTGCATCCACTACACACACGCACTGCATCCACTACACATGCACTAACACAGTGTGTTCACTTTACACACACAATGCATCCACTTTACACACACTACATCCAATACACAAACACACACACTGCATCCACAACACATCCTGTATCCACTCTACACACACTGCATCCTCGTGGGCAGACTTGGAGGTAACCCTGTGGGCCCTGAGGACAGACTTTAAGGGCTGCCCCCGGGGTATCTGACCTTGAGCTGTGTAAGGGGCCCCAAAATTTCTGATGACAGCCTTGGTTGTAAGCATGACTTGCCTACCACCATACAGGCCCTGACCTCTGCAACAGTAAATCTTAACATAATGCATCTTTAAACTACAATACTTGTGTGCAGATGTTAGACTTTGTAAATAATCCTCTTTGTTAGATGATTCTTAGTTTATTTTACATTTATGTAAGTGGTTATTTGTAAGCCATTAAGTTAACTAAAATATCTTATCATCCTCCAACCATACCCCCTAAATTAAAACTGCCTCTCTTTCAACTTTCAAAATATGAAGCAGTATGGCTTTCAAAGTAGCAGGATTTTCCACTAAAGCATAACATACGTGAAATTCAATGTAAATTTTAAAGCTATAATAACCAAATTGGAAAACTTCTTCAAACCAGTTATGTTTTCACATCAGTCAATCAATATTTTTTTTTTCTGTATTAAATCTGTTTTTATTGAGGTCAACACAATAGGTAGTTTTCCCTCGCAGGGGATAAAGCGTAAACAATGCATTCGTTTTGGAAAAACATGGATAGATATGTGTACAAGTTTATCGTAGCATGTTCTAGCACTGTAACGTAGTACACTTTGCATATATTTGCATAAGTAAAAAAAAAAAAAAAGGCCTCATATTTTACTACGTGGTTGAGTTATGTTTAACTAAGCATGCGGTGAAGCTTTCAGTATATTTAACCTTATATGTAAGTAAGTACCGTATATACTCGAGTATAAGCCGAGTTTTTCGGCACATTATTTGTGCTGAAAAACCCCAACTCGGCTTATACTCGAGTCACTGTCTGTATTATGGCAATTTACATTGCCATAATACAGACTGGGGGCTGGCAGAGCTGTTACTTACCTCTCCTGCAGCTCCTGTCAGCTCTCTCCTCCTCCGCGCCGGTCCGTGCAGCACCTCGATCAGCTCCCAGTGTAAGTCTCGCGAGAGCCGCGGGGTCATAGTGCGGCTCTCGCGAGACTTACAGTGTGAGCTGACAGAGGAGCTGCACGGACCGGCGCGGAGGAGGAGAGAGCTGACAGGAGCTGCAGGAGAGGTAAGTAACAGCTCTGCCAGCCTCCCTCCTCCCCCCACTGAACTGCCAATGCCACTGGACCACCAGGGAAGGAGAGCCCCCCTCCCTGCCATGTATCAAGCAGGGAGGGGGGACAACAAAATAAATAAATTAATAATATATAAATAATAATAAAAAAAATAATATAACAAAAAAATTAAAATATTAATTAATAATATATAAATATAAATAATAATAAGAAAATAATTAAAAAAATAATATAACCAAAAAAATTAAAATAATAAATATTTTTATTTATTTTTTTTATAAAAATGCCCACCCCCCACCAAGGCTCTGCAACACAAACACACATTGCATCACACACACACACACACACACTGCATCACACACACACACTGCGCACTCATACACACACACTGCGCACTCATACACACACACTAGGCACTCATACACACACACACTGCATACATATACACACACTGCACTCATATACACACATTGCACTCATATACACACACTGCACTCCCACACACACACTGCATTTATACACACACACTGCATTCATATACACACACTGCACTCATATACACACTGCATTTATACACACACTGCGCACTCATACACACACACTGCATTCATCATATAGACACTGTAAATAAATATTCAATTAATATAATTTTTTTAGGATCTAATTTTATTTAGAAATTTACCAGTAGCTGCTGCATTTCCCACCCTAGTCTTATACTCGAGTCAATAAGTTTTCCCGTTTTTTGGGGGTAAAATTAGGGGCCTCGGCTTATATTCGGGTCGGCTTATACTCGAGTATATACGGTAAGCTGTGCCTTTCTATTGTAAGCTTAATATAGGTCAGAAGATATATAACAAATTACAGCAGCGTACCAGATAGCCTCTGAATGCCGTAGGGCGCCAATATCTTATGTGCTTGCAGAAGCCACTTGTAACGTCCTATGACAATTTCAATATAGGTTGTGTCACGTATCTCATTTGCATTTGGTTTGCCAGTTAGTTGATTACAATGGCAGACATGAAGCCCGTGTTAGCTAGTTTGTGCAAGTGCATTGTGTTAGCTGGTTTGTGCAAGTGTTTTGTGTTAGCTTGTTTGTGCAAGTGCTTTGTGTTAGCTGGTTTGTGTTAGTCAGTTGTGTAGTTGCTTTGTGTCAGCTGTTTGGGTAGTTACCTTGTGTTAGTTGGTTTATGCAGTTGTTTTGTGTTAGCTGGTCGGTGTGATTGCTCTGTGCCGGCTGGTTTGTGCATGCGCTTTGTGTGAGCTGGTTTGTGCAAGTGCTTTGTGTTGGTTGGTTTGTGTGGTTGCTTAGGCCTAGTAACATACAATGCAGTAATTAGGCAGGTAAATAGGCAGTATTGAAACCTGAACAGCTTATGGTAGCAAATAAAAACATATCATCATGTCCTTGCTGCTAGGTCAGTTGCTCATCAATCTGTACTACCCTGCACAGATTCAACTAGAAGGAGTATGTATACAAACTCTTTATGCTAAGTGCGTTAGTATCGCCTAGTCTATTAAAACTCTGACATGCGGGGTAACATATGCTTATAAACAAAAAATTACTAATAAGAACTGAAACAATAGAGGAGCAGGGCTGTTCTGAATGTCTAAGCTTTCGGCTAAATGAGTCCCAGACGTTGTCGAGTTAGGTTGGGCCATCCACATCTGGGGCCCACGGGCACCTCCGTGACGGGGAGCCCTCTTTTGCCTCCACCCTGGGCAGACTCCGGTCCGCTAGTGGTCAGATCCGTGGCGCCGTGGGCACTCAGTTGCGTGGGCAGTCTAGCAGATCCCCACCCACGTAGAATCCACCTGCCGCCCATCCCCTGCACCTCCCCGGCTCCCCTGGATCCACCCCCGGTTCCCAGCCAGTCCATGCCTCACCTGGCTCCGGTCTCATACTTGGTACCAGTGCACGCCCCCCGGCCACCGGTCTGCCAGAGGGTCCACGTCTCCTGGCCCCACAGGGCTCACTGAGTCAGGGGCAAAGTCCTCTGAACCACCACCAAGTTCAAAGGGTCCGGCCGGTTCCTTACCAGCACACCGGTCACCCGAGAGCGTGAATTTGTGGGTCCGCCTCTGCAAGGGGTCCGCGGTATCCCAACATGGTATGTGTCTTTGTTGGTGCTCAAGCCTCTCACCCGGTTTCCTGGGGGATAGTAGTAGCATTTTAAGTAGGATCCTCATCGGCAGCTTTCCAAATTGGGGCTCTGTGTGGGCTGTAGTGTCCCATCAAATGGTTGCTTGCGTCCCTTTATTCTTTATTAGGGTGCGTTCCTGGCAGCTTCCATATCTGCTAGCTGGCTGTTTTTTCTTGCAGCCGTTGCTAGTGTAGGCGGGCGGCATAGGCCGAGTGTGGGATCTCCCGCCGCTGTGCGGGCGGCCGCCTTGATGCCGGGATAACCCCCACCGGCCTGGGGGGGAGCGGGGCCATGCCCCGAGCCGGGGTTTCCCCCCACGACCAGAGGCTTAGTTCATGCGGCCTCTCCTGTCCCTGCAGAGTGCGTCTCCGCGGTGTCTGGTTGCACACCGCGGGTGCACGAGGTCGGGTTTGTGGCGGCGTGCGGGCCGAAGGCGGCCGTTTCTGCTCACCCGGTGTGTGGTGTGCCTCCTGCCGGGTATCAGGCTGAAGCAGGTAACCCTCTCCATGCAGCAGTAGCGATGGTTTCGGCATTGCAGCAGTCTATGTTGCCTTTTTGACCCCATTTCACGAGCCTAGAGCTGGAGCTCATGCATATGGCGTCCAGTCGGCTTGGCGGCCGGCCCCGCCTCCCCCCCCCCAGTCAATTAATATAAACTCACTTTGAATTCCAGACTATTCACTCTTTAGTGAATAACCCTGTAGGTGATTTTAGATTATATATTATAAATCCATTGGTGAAGTCAATAATTAATGAGCAGATCTCCATAAACAGTAGCAGTGGCAGTAAGAGAGTGCAGAATTTGAAAAGTAATTTAATAATGCAAGCCCAAGAAAAAAAAATGTAAAAAATTATTGTAAGCAAAGAGCATCGTCATGCAGGAGAGAGGTAACTGAAAAAGAATGCTACAGATGTCTCTCTAATCCAGTTTTAGGCATAAAATAAATGCCTCTGTATTGGACATATGCCAGTTAAAACAAAGTGATTGGTCTGTTTGGATCCACAAAGACTCCATGCAAACAGGTGCACATTGAGAATCCATGATTCAAATTATGTTTGGCTATGCACATATAATCCTTGGAGTGTCTGGTGTCTTTTTGAGTCATTGGTCCCAAAAGAAAAATAACATATATATATATATATATATAGAAATATATATATATAGAAAGGAAAAAATTAAAACATAATTATACATTATCAAAGTTCTTACAACTTACTGTCAGAAAACAGTTTTTATTTCTGCAACTTTCACAGCCTGATATGTGCCATTTATATTCTGAGAGAGTCTAAGTACAGGGAGGATGTTCTAGCATACAGCCCAATATTTCAAATCAACAAAGAGGGACACTTTCATTTTAAGAGTGTAGTGGCCGGGTGGCCAGGTGCAGGGCTGCTCTGAGAAAATTTAGGTCACTTACTAAAAAATGTATGTAATTCAAATGCAATTCATATCAAGAACTGTAGTGAAATGGATGCTCTAGCTACACTTTTATTCCCTTTTTGTTAGGCTATCCGTACAGCTCAGTTCGTTTACGAATCAACTCTGTGTAGTCCCCTTGTTTGCACCTTCTAATTACTGACCGCCCCTGGCTGTTAACCACAAATTGGATATTATTTCAAGTGTTCCCCTGTGTGGCCATCATTCAAACAATTGGCAGTCATCTTGTCTCCCGAACGCGATCAGGGATGTTCATCGATAGCGTGGAACTCATTTCGGATACACGTCCCTGCGAAAGCCCGGGAAACTGGTACCGCTGCCCATCCAACTTCCCTAACAGTTAGGAGAACGACGTTCAGGATGCAGAAACTACCAAACAGGGGGAGCATTTGTATCCTTACAGCCAGGGGATGGATTCATCAGTGTTCATGCGAGAACTCGGCCATTGCCCTTGTAACGGATCACCTGGCACCCCAACTGGGTACCTCCATTGAAGGATGCTCCTAGCGTTTCCTGAGGACTGCAAGCACTCTGGCAGACACCACAATCACCGAACTGGAGAAGCATATGAGTGCTTTTAAGCATATGACTGTTGTATACAGTTGAATAGGAAAAGCCATGCGAATAGGTTTACACTCCTAGCAGTCAAACTGGAACAGCATACATAAATCCTCCCCCAATAATGAGACGACACTTCACTTTGAGGGTTAAGCAGGAACTCACTGGACTGGCACATACAGCCTCTTTTATTCCCAATCCACAAACTTAGTACTGCCCACAGGGTTTTACATAACAACCAATAACACACGTACATTACAGAAAGACACTCCCACACAAAATCCTCCCCTCTGGCTGATTACTGAACACAATGGTTAATCTAATTATCACAGCCAGAGAAATACAGTTTTTCCACATTATTCATAACTTGAAAAGTATGCATCACATTCACATAAAACTTAAATTTTCAGAATCAGCATACTCCAAATACAAACATATGTCAAAAATCATACATATTGGTCCAGTGGTTCAAAAGTTAAGGAAAAGTCCTATTTGACCAAATGCAGCATGGCTTTTCTGCCCAAAACCAGTTCCACAGAGTCTTCTATCCTGGAGATAATTGGGGAAGTAATCCAATTATCTCCAGGACAGAGGCAAAACTCCATTAGCCACATGGCAGCAAAAGACAATAAAACACATAAAAACATATAACTATGCAGCCATTGCACAAAACAGGTACATTCAACATATCCCCAGATAGCTCAGATCTGAGCGCACATTATTACTGAATGGCGCTCAGAGCACACACATACAGTTCAATTGCCATGGAGCCAAAGTCTTTCCCATAGTCTTTCATTATACAAATGGGCTCCATGGCATAGCTATCTGGGTAACACTGCTCACATAGGGAAAGTACCAAAAGACCCAGCTTTTGGGTCTTTGCAGGGGAAAATCCATCCTTTCAACATGGGGCCATAGTCACAGGGCAGGAGGCCGGCAATCAGTCTTCTCCAATGCCCAGTGGCGAGGCTGGTTCCGCCATAGCCCTGTTTTCTCTGGAACTGTTTTTGGGCATCACCTTGTGGCAGGTCAAAACTTAATTCGAATGGCGTTCCCAAACCACCAAAGGGATATGAGTGATATTTTGGCAAAGTGTGCGCTCAGATCCAAGCTATTCGGTGATATGACTTTCGTGGGGTTATTAAAATGGATTTTTGGGATGTTTTGACATATTGTAGATTTTTCTGTACCTGAGAGATAATTAAGTTATAGCTTTTACTCATGCAATTATCTCTTGGGAAGAAAAGCCATGTAATGAAAAACCCCATGCAAGGTGAAATGTATAAAAGCCATGTGTTGCAGTAATAAAAGCGGTTGTACTCCCAGAACTACTGTGACAACTGTGTTGTCTAGTTGCTGGGGAGGAAAAGGTCTTGGATGGTTATACTGTTTCTTCTAGCTATGAGAACTGAAAAGCAGAGATACTTATGCTAGGTATTGGAGCTCCGCTACAAGAACAGTGCATGTTATTTACACAGACTGCGTTCTAAACCCCTCACCTCTTGCCCAGGTATGTCGTTAACCTCCTCCCTTACAATTGTATTTGTGTGCCTCTTAAACCACCTTAAACTCTTAACGACCCCATTCTAGTGTGCCTCCTACAAAAAAAAGGGGTCAGGGAGCAAAGAGCAGGCCACCATTGTCATTTTTATGAGTGTGTAGTGGATGTGCATTTGCGTGTAGAGGATGTAGTGTGTGTGTGTGTAGGGGTTTTAGTGTGTGTGTGTGTGTGTATAGGGGCTGCAGTGCACATGTTTCTGGGATGTAGTGTGTATGTGCATGTGTTTGTCTGTCTAGGGGATGTGAGGTGTGTGTATCTGGGCGTGTATAGGGGATGCAGTGTGTGTGTTTAATGTCTCTAGTGTAAGTGCACAGGAGATGTATTGTGTGTGTCTAGGGGATATTGAGAGTATTTTGGTATAGGGGGTGTAGTGTGTGTTTGCAGGAGGCTGTAGAGAGTGTGGTAACCTGTGACAATGCTCTGAATGGCTAAAGCTTGCAAGAGGAACAAACCCAGAAAAGGTGTAGATTACAGTCTTACTGCCCTCTCCGCCTGCTGAATTAGGTTATACTGGGCAGGTGGGAGAGATCTATGATCTCCCTCCCAGCCCACAAAATAGATAATGGTTTGCTGGCCACCCCTGCAATTGTTGCACAGGGTGCTTTGCACCACTCACATCCCAGATGGTGTGCCTCTGTGTGCAGTTCAGTTAAGCACACCAACAATATGGAACTCTTAGAAAAGAGGAACAAGAGGAGAGAAATGAGGAAGATGAGGATTTGAGCTTAAAATAAGGTCTATCCATCCTTAATAGGGACAAATGTGAACTTAATCTGCGCACTATCTCAAAGCACAGAACTTAATTTTGTGTGTTTGTGCTTTTATATTACCCAGCCATGTTACAGTGCGGCCACCCACACCGCATGTATTCTTTTAATGGTTAATACCTGTGTTGGGGTCAATAAGAATACTCCTTTCTGCCTTATTATATATTTAGCATTTTAGCTGGAAGCAGCAAGTTAAATTGTTAGTACAGGACTCACCTAAGAGGTTTGTTTTGATGGAGCCGGTGAGCTTGCATTTTTTTTTTTAAACATTCTTGTCCATTTTTGTATCAAACTGCAGACAATTGTAATTATAAACAAGTAAACCAAGTTATTGATATCGAAAAGTACAAAAAAAAAACCTTACCTCCTGGGGGGCCAAGGGCCATCACTCTTAAAACAGCTGGTGGTTATGGCAAACCCACCACTGAGATGAGCCACCCAAGATTCTTGACTTTCAAAAGCCCAGTGGACATAACACACTAACCGACACATTGTGATGTTTGCAACTAAAACACATCCTGAAGCAGACAGTCATCCCCTACTGGACACCCAGGGACTTGACCTCATTTGAGACCATATGTAACCCATCCAGCAAACACGTTCACTCTGCTTCAATCAGACCATGGGGTACAGGATGCACCTGCCTTCCAGAGGAAATGGATGGAGGGTCTACACATACACCTGACAACCCGACACTGGGCACATATCCAAATCTTTGACAAACCAATGGTGGCTTCTACAAATGCATCACGAGATGGTACCGAACCCCAGATGTTATTCACCAATTCTCGTCCGCGCTTAGTGATAAATGTTGGAGGTGTAACACAGTTTTAGGGAACATGGAACACATCTGGTGGTCATGCCCACACCCTCACAAATATTGGGACCGCATCATATCTATTAGAAATGAAATCCTGGTACTCCCGAACTCTCTGACCCCCTCCCAGATCTTATTAGGCTGGCCCAACACCTTTCAGGACACACAGAAACAAATTCTATTATGGTTACTGCTAGGGTAAGCAAACAGACTTATCCCAGTAGACTGGAGACAAACCAATAAGCCAACAGTCACACTATGGGTTGACAGAGTGGAAGTTATGAGAGAAATATAAGACCTATATTGGTCTACCCAGGGCAAAAAAGACAAATACTTAAGTATCTGGGACCCATGGCTGAGTATCTTAGACCCCACAGTATCCCCTCCCCCTTTCTTTGTCCACCCACTGTTTTTACCCTCCCCTCCCCCCATTTTTTACTTTCTGTACCCTGTGTTGTGAAGTTTACCACACATAACTGGGGACAGACATACCATGCATGAACAACACGGTCGATAGACGGGACCCACTCAGACCCACAGCATTAACATACGTGGTTATCTACTTCAAAAGATTCCTCTCACGGCCCATAGGTCCAGATCCCATAAGAAAATGCCGCTACAAAGGGTTCAAGTAGGCAAGGAAATGTTTTGATAGAATGGAACTGTTGGCCCATTGGAGACTGACTCGTTGCAAACATACCACTGTATGACTATGTAATGTATTGTGTACTTATGTATTATACACCTGTGTAATTGGCAACTTCCCCTGATCCCCCTGCCTCCCTTCTTTCTGTACCTCAGCTTTGAAATTGACAAACAAAATTTGAATTAAACAAAAAAGAAGTACAAAAAATAGCAGTTAGCTAAGTATACTGCGGTTTGATATTATAAATATATCACAATTTAACGAAAGGAGCATAATCATAGAGGATCAGGCATTTCCTATGGTAGAGACTACACTATATAGCAGACATAAGCTCTGGTGATATAGAGTGTGTATCAGGACCTTCCGTCTTACAATAACAGTGAAAGAATAAATACATACAATAGAGCTCATTTTGGTGTTCAGGGAGTCCCTAGTTTCCAGATTATCATGGTCTCCAGCCGAGGTTCAAGTGGTGACTGCTGAGTACGGATCTGGAGTGGACTGCCAAGTGGCAAAAGGGGAGATCTGGGCAGGCTGCGGCGCTGCTGCTTGTCTATCCTGGGTTGGTTGTCCCAGAGCTTGCAATAACTTGGTAGCCTCTTGGAGGTCAAGTATGGAATGTAGGTTGTTCCCTTGAATGATGATGTGTATGCGGGAAAGCTGCTATTGACGGATATTTTGATGTTGCAAGAGTGCGGTAATTGGTCTGAGAAACCTCCTCCAAGCCAAGGTGTCCGCAGAGAGGTTAGCAGAAATGGTGAGAAGCAGATTCTCAAAGTGGTAAGGAGAGTTCCCTTTCAGGGTGGTTAGAAACGCTGCTTTGTCAGACCAATTCTTAAATTGGACCACCAGGTCCCTTGGTGCGGTAGTCGCTGTTTTGAGAGGTCACTGCTTTTGCCTGTTGAGGTTGCAGTAAGGCCCCCAGTAAGCACCACACAAAATGTGGCACCTTGGCCTCTGGTATATCCATTGGTACCCCATGCTCCTTTAGATTATTCCTGTGCCTTGTATCCTCCGGGGCAGGAAAGCAGCCTTCATGCAGTGGTGGATCCAGAGCCTGATCTCGGGAGGGGCACTTGTAGATTATTTAAAGAAATAATCCAAACACAATAACCACTACAGCTCAGCGTAGTGGTTACGGTATCAATAGTGCCGGGACCCCCTCCCAGAGTAAGTAGTCAAACTGTTTAAGAACAGTTTGACAACTTACCTGAGGTCTGCTGGGAAATGGGGCTGTAGTAGGGCATAGGAGCAGTGGTGTGTGTGAGTGGTGCAATGTGTAAGGGGTGCAGTGTGTCTGTGTGTGAGGGGGACAGTGTGTGAGCATTGTGTGTGTGTGTGTGTGTGAAGGTTGTAGTGTGTGAGTGAGGGCAGCAGTGTATGTCAAGGATGCAGTGTATGTGTGGGACAGTATGTGTGTGTAACAGTTGCAGTGTGTGTGTGTGTGTGTGAGGATTGCAGTGTATGTGTGAGTGTGGGCAATGTGTGTGTATGGGGGGCAGTGTATGTGTAGGGCAATGTGTGTATGGGGGGCAGTGTATGTGTGTCTGGGGCATGTGTGTATGTGTGTATGGGGGTGTGTGTGTGGCAGTGTATGTGTGTGGGGGACAGTGTGTGTGTGGTGGGCAGTGTATGTGTGGGGGCAGTGTGTGTATGTGAGGCAGTGTATGTGTGTGTGTGTGTGTATGGTGTGCAGTGTGTGATAAGAAGGGTAGGGGGGGCTTTTTTTATATGTGTTGTTTTTTTTATTTAATTAAAATAAATATAGATTATGTCCCCCCTCACTTCTTACCTTTACTGGGAGGAGGGGGGGGGATTCCCTGGTGGTCCCAGTAGTGGTGAGGTGAACTCTAGCCCGCAGCTCCAGGGCTAGAGTTTACTCTCGCGAGATTTGGACCGCAGCAACGCTCCATGCTCGCGAGAGTAGGACCCAGAGCTCCTGGGTCCTCTCTACTCCCTCCCCTGCCGGCTGCCAGCATAGTGCCTGCGGACCGGGGTGGGAGATCTCTGATCTCTCCTCCGGTCCATGAAGGCACATTGCAGGGCTGGCGACTGCATGTGCTGGCAGGGGAGAGGGAGACCAATTGCCCTGTTGCCCCCCCCCCTGGATCCGCCACTGCCTTCATGTAACTGATTTTCATATTGTAGCTTCTACATTGCCTGTTGGAGCGATACTATGTGCTGAGTGCTCTCAACCAAAGCACCTTCAAGTGTCCCGAGGCAGCCCGTGAGTGGACCTGCAGGTCCCCGCGGATTGTTACTATGTTAGCCGAGATATTTTTTGGGAGTTCGCCAGTATCTCCTGGAAGTGCCTGAGACCTCCGCCTGCTTGTGTGTAGGTAGGTTCTCCTCCTTGGCCCCATATGATAGATCATCCGAGAAGTCAGAGCAGCCTCCAGATACAGAGGCCGTCTTGGGCCCAGCCACACCATGTGCTTGCCGCCACAGATCCCTGATTGTTAGCCACATGCTGGGCTTGTCTGGTCTCGATTTCTTCAATTTCCACCCCATGATAGTTTGGTTACATAGGGAGGTCCTCCAAAATGCTCTAAGTGTGCGTGGGTATGCAATACATTATATGAAAAAAGCTTTAATGCCACAATACGTATATAAATTAGTGGAGTGACATCACAGAAAGTGCTATGTGCTCAATATAGAGGTGGTATTTCCCCCAAATACAAGGATGTATACAATAATAAAATGTAATATATACAATTATACCAAACCAATAGTATTTTCTAGATCTAGAAAACAAAAATGCAGGCTGATTTTAGTTGTTTGTTACGGGGGCAAAAGGATTATGCAACCAGTCGCTTCAGCAGTCAAGCTCCACCCCCCAAGCTTGTACTTTAATGGTAATTGAAGTGATACTAAAAACTTCATGTTATTTAAATGTGTGTAGAGATTGGGGATAGTTCATAGATAACCTTTATTTCATTATTTTATTTTATTTTAGCTTAGTTTAGTTTTATCTCTATTTCTACATATTGGGAAAAGCAATAATATAGCCATAGCTGCCACTCTATTGTAGAGGGAGTTTGAGCACAGGCTTAATTGTTTGTGTGTTTTTATTCTGAACATTCCACCATTCCAATCCTGAAATATTATATGGGATTTTGCTTTGGAACCATTGTTGCCCAACCTGAACGTTCTGGACTATGCTTCTCAAATTGAATCTTCGAATAGCTCGCACTGTTTATCCTACCATCAGTTATGTGCCTGGTCTATAATCAGGCTTCCTATTGCACTCCCTAGCAAATGCATCATGGATCACACAGCCTGATTATAGACAAGACATAGAACTGAAAAATAAGTATTGAAAAGCACATTTCACATGCATTGTGTTAAATATCACAAAACACATTTTCTTATTGCTGTCAAAATCTTTAAATAGGATGATAATTAATAGTTGACTGTTGTTCTACTATATATCATACTATGAAAGCACAAATAACACAACATTAATACGCTGGAGTATATTGCAGGGGAAAAAAATCATCTTACAGAAAATGTTGAATTTTGACCCCTTTCACGAATTTCCCATAGCAGAGAAATATATTTTTCATTGGGGACATATAAACCATATGAGAAATTGACAAACAGAGATGAGAATTGATGAAATCTCAGATTAAAAATAGCCCATGCTCTGGCTACATTGTTTTACGGTTATTCAGGGAGTAATATTTTCTTCCTGTACAGGTTCCAGACATAGATTGGTCTTCCCATATTGTGCTATTTATTTTCTCCATGGATTGAACCTAGGAGATTTTGATGGAATACACTAAATCTTGGAATAGTTGCTGTTCTCATGTGCTAGATGACCTATACATGACCAGCTCAATGGTGTTTTAATGTCAGTGCTCTATTTGCTAAACAGTGAACTGGGTTTTAATTTATTACAATTAATCCAAAACAGCAAAGATTAACAAAATCTGAATTTTGTCCACTTTGCCTATTCTGGCCTACATTTTTCGATTTTGGATTTCAATTCAGTACTAGATATATGAAGGGTTAATTATTCATTACTAAATGTTTAGCTAAAGGCTAAAATACAAAATATCGTTTTAATAATCTTAAATAAATTCCAATTTGCTTATCTACAAAAGGCTGGATGCAAATTCTCCTGGAATCTCTCTCAACCAGGGGTTTTCCTGATAAATGGGATCTCCCATTCCATCACCCATTACATTGAATTGAAGATTGAAGATTAATTACAAAACACATTCAGCTTCTAAACTACTCATTCCTCCTTTGCTATGATGGAAGAATAATTAAGTTGATGCAGTTGGTCTAAGGAGTAGCCATTTAAATGAAATTGAATGCAATTTCCCTCCCTTTACTCCCACTCCCTAAATGAGTTCAGATGAGTGTTAATGAGATTTAGTAGAGCCCCCAGGATTCCCTATTAATTGTGGGGTCATGTACAATGGGTCCCCGACTCTCACACCCTTTTGTACAGCAGGATGTGAGTATAGAGAAAAGGCAGGAGTCCCCATAACCTCCCTTTTAATCATACAGGACCTTCTATTCACACCTTGTACATGGCAGAGTCAATGGAAAAGTTGTCCATTCAAAATCTATGAATTGTAAAAATTTTTGGTTACCCACAATTGTATTATAAAGATAGTAAAACAATTACAGTAAAGCAAACACACCTTAGTCTGCCCCATCAAACACACTACTACACAAAACAAGTGACCAAATAATAGGTAGTAGGCAAACTCTTAGTAGGCAAAATGTATACTTAAAATCTAAAAATATATTCAGCATTTTACCTACGTTGGTCATTATTAAGATATACCACAATATTGACCAAAACACCATCAGGGTTTTTCACTAAAGTGAGAATTCAAACTTAATTCAAAGTGAAATTTTAAATTTATTTTTAATTTAAAAGGAAAGGTTTTGACTATTTTGGCCTTATATTTGAATTCTCACTTTAGTAAATAATCATGTATGTTTCATGTGTTGATTTCTAATGTTTCTGACATGTTCATCTATTCTGGAATGGCAGTTTCTTAATTGTTTGGCCAATGCATTGAAATCCAAACCCACATTCCAATAAATAGGTGGCATTAGTAGTCTTATATGTTATTAATACTGTTTGTATCAGACTATTTTCTTGTTACATTCAATTGTCCAAAAGTGTTGTCATGTTGTCAGGTTGTTTTTAGGGAATATTTAAGGTAACATCTTGTGCAGGCACTTTTTATATTCGATGATCCTCTAATTATGATTATCATAAGATCTATATCGTTGTTTCATTTATATGCTAATGACTATATATTTATTTATTTTCATTTTCTTCCCTTGTTAAAATCCATAATTAAATTCACATTTTTCGGTTTCTTTGTTCGATCTCATTTATTTTTCAGGAGTTGATCAATCTTTTCAACGTATTTGTCATCTCTAAAATATTTTCTGCATAAAACCTGAATAAAAAAAGCAAAGGTTAAAACAATTGCCCAATAGTACCTGTTTAAAAATGGTATAATGTCCACTAAAGTGTCTTTCGCAATCAGTATACTATTAATAAATTGTCAAGCATGTTCTTTCTCCCAATGGACTTTCTAAGCTGAATAAGATGATAATTTTTTTGAAATTAAGAAAAAAAAGTATTATTTAAACTACATAAATTACCTTCTTTTACAAATTCTCTTTAATAAGATATTAGAGAGGTGACAATGATGTTACAAGGTTAGAACAGGTAAGAATTTAATAGGCAAACAATATAGGTACTGAGCACCCCAAGAGTCTTAATATTGATTTTAACCTATATAAATGGTTACAATAATGTTTACTACTACTTTTCTAACCTTTATTGCTATTTTGTTTTCTGTTGTGCTCATAAGTACTTTTGCTAAAGGATTTACTTTAAAATACTATATTTTTTATGATTTATATGATGAGTTTTAAAAAGAGTGAATACATTATTGGTAGTTTGATTTTTTTTTTTATTAATTTTCACTTAACATCATAAATGTATAGTTGTATATGTTTATGCTTTGTTATTTATATACTTGAAATTGTTCATTTGGGTTTATATTTATGGACCTTTAGAAATTATTTTAAGTTGGAGATTGAAAAATTGTCACTTTAAGACTATAGGCTCAAAATGCTTACCATACAGACTATAACTGTTATAATTCTTTCATCCATATTGATGGACATTGAATATTCCTGGGTTGATGATCGACATACTGGCATTTTAGTATTACAGACTTCAGATATTCCAAAGTGTCAAGAGACCTTTCTGTTTCACTTTGCTAAATCAGCAGGTGGCTACACTGACTCATCATAGCTGTAGAGTGTCCAGATGAACATTTATGGGAAAAATATATCACTAGGCTGAATTAAAATCATTGCTGTCCTTGAAATAAAGCTTTGCTGCATGTTCCAAGTTAAAGGGCAAATATTGACACTTCAATGCCTTGTCTAGACAAGCCAGTCTTCTGTAGTCAGCAGCTACAGTGATAATCACAGCTAGTTGCTCTGTCACAAGGCATCTAAGAAATCTGGATTGGTTTCATATCTGCCTGAAATATGATGTGCTTTCAATGATCTTTAAACTTTTAGTTTTCATAGTATGATATGCATCATGCGTATCCTCTTGGCAGAGCAGCTGCGACCATTAGATGAATTAGTCAGCCACCTAGCGTGCACCAGCCTGGGGGGTGTGCAGTCTCAGAGTGACCAGCAGGATGGGAGCGCACTGCACAGCGCTGCCCTCCTGCTGATCACGGCATATAGCGTGACCGAGCTGCGGACAGTGGTAGAGGAGTTTTTCAATCCTGTACCCAGTCTGACAAGAAGTGCTCACAGAGAGCGCTACACTTCTTGCTGTCAGACCAGGGAGAAGAAACAGAAGATTCTCTACTGCTCGGCCACGCTACATGCAGGAGGTAGGTGTGCTAGCATGGGATGGTGGAGGGAGATTCACACAGAGGGTTGAGTGGGCGGAGGAGAGGCACACAGGGCTCGGGGAGGAGGAGAGGCACACAGAGGGCTGGGGGGAAGCACACAGAGGACTATGGGGGGTAATTGCACTCAGAAGACTGAGGGGGAGAGGAACACTGAGGGTTGAGGGGGGAGGAGAGGCACACAGAAGGCTGAAGGGGTAAAATAGTGAACAGAAGGGGTGGGTGGATAGGACAAAAAGAAACACAGAGGGGCTTGGGGACAAAGAGACACATCGATGCTGGGGGACACAGAGAGACACACACTGGGGGGAAAAGAGAGGTTGTGGGAAAAGAGAGACACACAAAGGGACTAAGTGTGGGAGAAACAGACTGACAAATGTGTTGAAGGGGAAGAGATAAACAGAGGAGCTGGGGAATGGGAAAATGAGTCACACAGAGGCATTGAGGGGAGAAAATAAACACAAACAGAGTCTGGGAAGTGGAAGAGACACACAGAGGAGCTGGGGGAGAAAGAGACCCACTAAGATGCTAGGGGGAAGAGACACACAGAGGGGCCGAGGAAAGGGAAAAAGAGATACACAAAGAAGCTGTAGGAGAAAGAGACACACAAAGTTGTCAATCGTTGTGTTGGGGGTTTTTTTGGAGGTGGAGAAGTAGCTGATCTTGCCTAGAGTGCAAAGTAGTGTCATTCACATGGTGTCCTGGCACTACACCTTTCTTAAAACTTCACTCCACTGAATTACTTTCAGAGACTAATTAACTAAAGTGAGACTTGCAAAAATTACACCCAAATGGCTGAAAAAAAAGTTTGCCAATTTTCAAAAACTCTTAGGAATTCAACCATTCATTAAAGGACCACTCCAAGCACTATAACCATTGCAGTGTGGTGGTACCAATAGTGCTATGGAGCCCTCTCAGTTTAAGTAGTCAAATCAGTTGCATTGTGTTTATTTAAATAAACTTTGGAATCAGCATGAAATATAAAAATTTTGTCATCTATACTTTTATCTGTTTCTGCATAACTTGAAAAAAATAGCATTCACATTTTGCTGGGCTGGATCAGTGAGAAGACATTTTAACAAAATAACAAACATAATCATAATAGATATAGAAGATATATATTCAAGCTTTTAATATCAACGTCAGGAAAATGCTGCTCAAGCTGTTAGCATTGTGAACACAAATCAAATTTTACTAGGTTTGAAGCTCTCTAAGTATTTTACGAGGCCCCAGGGACATTTTAAGACCAGTGCAAAAGTTAAATCAACTGACAGGAACGTTATCACCTTTTTACCATGAGTGCACACACTTTGCCCAGCAGCTCAGAAGAACATAACTTATTCAGTTCAAAACATGCAGTAAATTAAGAGACTGGAATTACTAACCCAGAAATAACTCCACACACATTAAATGGTACATGAATAACTCAGTGGACGCAAGAACTGGAAAACAATCTGTGGCATAGAGAGTGTCGTAGGTGTGAACCACTGAGGAAAAAACTGTGAACAAGAATTGCTTATTTCCTAAAAGTATGGAATTGCACTAAAGGCATAGGTGAACGCGGTTGGATCTAATTTTGAACAAACTTTAATGGTAACCCACATACCTTCTCATACAGCACACACCAGTTCAGGTCTCTTAGGAGTAACTGTGGTCAATAGATGATACAATTGAATATGATATACTGGTTTTCTAGGTACTTCTAGCACACTTAGAAATCCTGTATTTTGTCTTTATTATTGTCTATATTATGGAACTGCTTGCTCTGCAACAGAAGGAGATCTCTGCTCTAGGTATTGTTTTGGATCTGGAAAGGTATACTGATCATTGATGTAGACCTCAATAGAACTGTGGACCCCTACTTGGACATGTCCACTGGTACCACCTGCCTTACCCTTTAAATATTCCACATATTAATCTTGTACGTGTAGGTGCACTATATTCTGGCACCCGGGATCACTACAGAGAGTGTGCGAGAGGGAGCAGTAAGGAGCAGGAAGACTTAGCTCCCTCGCTGACGCCAGCGACCTCTCCTCCCCGGCCGTGTAAATTTGGGCAGAGCTGGCACCTGCAATGTGGGGAGAGCAGGTGCCTAATCTGCCTTAGTAAGCATGGCAAACTAGCGGCTCGCCGGGCCGCAAAGATATTCATTGTGGGTCGCATGCTTTTTTGAGAGTTTGACATTCTTGCTCTACTACAACAGGCCTCATTAAATTAGGAGCAACCACATTTATCTGCAGAATATTGGCTCCCAATAAGCCTTTTAATGGTTTGGATTGATTGCATTACAGATGTTAAAGGTTTATCAGGAGCCGATAAATATCAATTCAAATATAGAAACTGATACCTAGATTTTACAGTGAAAATATCGGCAGCAGTGATTTAATTCTATCTATCGGTCACATAAACCAATATACATGGCCTCATCAAATTTTGCACCTAAAAGTAGTTGATAAATGTTTTTTATTACTAAAATAAAGAGAAGTCTCTGTTACAAGATATCCTACTCTAGTGGTACACTAATGTTGCACTGTATATATATATATATATATAGGATATGTATAAAAATATCTATATAAAAAACAATATATACAATGAACAATGTCGCTTATTTCAATGAACAGTGAAATAAGGTCCCTCATAGCTCTTGGAGCTATATATACTTAAGGATAATCCATCTCTGGCTTTATTATAATCTGCTTCTTTGGTGAGAATTGGCAGTATAAAACAGCTACAAATACAGAGCTTTTCTGGAAACTGACTATCAAGCTCAATAACAGCAATTACTGTGCTATTTAATACATCTTGTAAACATACTGCATTAATCAACTACTAATGAAATTGTATTGTTTCCACCTCGTTATTAATAAACAGTTCAATATCGCTATTTAGTCATAGAACACAGTAAAGAGCGAAGGAGAAAATGATGATAGTTGAAATAGAAGAAAAGAGAATATAAACTCAAAATGTGTAACTATCATAAATGATTCTGCCATATATGGGTAATAAATAAATGGTACCGCTGTATATGGGTGGTTTGGGGTTCTAGGCTAAAGGGAGAAAATCTGTAAAATCTGTAGCTATCATTTACAGATTTTCCTCCTTTATCCTAGAACCCCTGTCACCAGACCCGGACTTGGCACCGGGAAAATGCCCTGTGGGCCACTGTGGCCATTGACTGAGGCCGGCAGGGGAGATTTATTGAGGGGGGAGAGGGAGGGAGACAGGAGGGGAACCCGGAGGAGCTCTATCTTGCAGCTCCACTGGATTACACTCGCGAAATTTGGAGCGTTGCCATGGCAATGCTCCCAGTCTCACGAAAGTGAACTCTAGTCCCACAGGCTAGAGTTCACTCACTACTAGCACCACCAGGGATGACAGCACGGTCCCCCCTGATATAATCAATGCCTTTTTTTTATATTAATATATAGATAATAATCTGCCCCCACAACACACAAGCCCTCCAAACATATTCACACACCAGCAACCTCACTCAAACACACACACACACACTGCACCCCTGACACAGCACCCTCACTCACACACACACACTGCACCCCTGACACTCACAGCACCCTCACTCTCAGACACACACACTGCACCCCTGACACTCACAGCACCCTCACTCTCACACACACACACTGCACCCCTGACACTCACAGCACCCTCACTCACTCACACACACACACTGCACCCCTGGCACTCACAGCACCCTCACTCACACACACACACTGCACCCCTGGCACTCACAGCACCCTCACACACAGCTCCCTCACACGCACACACACTGCACCCCTGACACTCACAGCAACCTCACTCACACACACACACACTGCACCCCTGACACTTACAGCACCTTCACACACAGCTCCCTCACACACACATAGCACCCTCACTCAAACACAGCACCCTCACACACACACTGCACCCATCACTCACACAAAGCACACACACTGCACCCCTCACGCACACAGCACCCTTACCTATACAGCACCATCATACACACACTGCACCCCTCTTGCACATACACTACACCCCTCACACACACTGCATCCCTCTTGCACACACACTACACCCCTCACACACACACACACACACTACACAATACTCTTTCCTGGCATTTTTGACTCCTGGTATCCCATCTATGGAGACACCAGATACACATTTCAAGCAAACACATTGAACCAACATGTTCACTTTGTGATGGGGCGTGCTTGTCATTGGTGATGACAAAACACACCCTATCTGGCCCCGCCCCCTTTTCAGTGGGCTGCTGTAATTATGCCGAATTTTCTTCCCAGTCTGGCCCTGCCTGTCGCTGTCATAACAAAACTAGCAACTGGGCAGCTACCAGGGGGTACTAGTGCCCCCCCCCCACACCCGAGCCAACATTGGCAAATGGGGGCTATCAATTTAATAACTAGACGGGGACCTAATGTCTGTCATCATCCCCAACCCATGAGTGGCAGGTGGGGCTACTAAGAAAATCTAGAATGGAGGTAGACATGCCATTGTCCCTTAAACCACACACAAATTTTGGCCAGTTTCCTACACCCCCTCAACCCCCCGACCTACACTAGTCTCTAAAGAAATTAGATGGTTTAAGAAGACAGAAAATATCTCATGGTAAATACAGGGAGTGCAGAATTATTAGGCAAATGAGTATTTTGACCACATCATCCTCTTTATGCATGTTGTCTTACTCCAAGCTGTATAGGCTCGAAAGCCTACTACCAATTAAGCATATTAGGTGATGTGCATCTCTGTAATGAGAAGGGGTGTGGTCTAATGACATCAACACCCTATATCAGGTGTGCATAATTATTAGGCAACTTCCTTTCCTTTGGCAAAATGGGTCAAAAGAAGGACTTGACAGGCTCAGAAAAGTCAAAAATAGTGAGATATCTTGCAGAGGGATGCAGCACTCTTAAAATTGCAAAGCTTCTGAAGCGTGATCATCGAACAATCAAGCGTTTCATTCAAAATAGTCAACAGGGTCGCAAGAAGCGTGTGGAAAACCAAGGCGCAAAATAACTGCCCATGAACTGAGAAAAGTCAAGCGTGCAGCTGCCGATGCCACTTGCCACCAGTTTGGCCATATTTCAGAGCTGCAACATCACTGGAGTGCCCAAAAGCACAAGGTGTGCAATACTCAGAGACATGGCCAAGGTAAGAAAGGCTGAAAAGGCGACCACCACTAGACAAGACCTGACTGAAGCGTCAAGACTGGGCCAAGTATCTCAAGACTGATTTTCTAAGGTTTATGGACTGATGAAATGGGGAGGTGAGTCTTGATGGGCCAGATGGATGAACCCGTGGCTGGATTAATTATGAGAGCTCCAGTCTGACAGATGCCAGCAAGGTGGAGGTGGAGTACTGGTTTGGGCTGGTATCATCGAAGATGAGCTTGTGGGGCCTTTTCGGGTTGAGGATGGAGTCAAGCTCAACTCCCAGTCCTACTGCCAGTTCCTGGAAGACACCTTCTTCAAGCAGTGGTACAGGAAGAAGTCTGCATCCTTCAAGAAAAACATGATTTTCATGCAGGACAATGCTCCATCACACGCGTCCAAGTACTCCACAGCGTGGCTGGCAAGAAAGGGTATAAAAGAAGAAAATCTAATGACATGGCCTCCTTGTTCACCTGATCTGAACCCCATTGAGAACCTGTGGTCCATCATCAAATGTGAGATTTACAAGGAGGGAAAACAGTACACCTCTCTGAACAGTGTCTGGGAGGCTGTGGTTGCTGCTGCACGCAATGTTGATGGTGAACAGATCAAAAACACTGACAGAATCCATGGATGGCAGGCTTTTGAGTGTCCTTGCAAAGAAAGGTGGCTATATTGGTCACTGATTTGTTTTTGTTTTGTTTTTGAATGTCAGAAATGTATATTTGTGAATGTTGAGATGTTATATTGGTTTCACTGGTAATAATAAATAATTGAAATGGGTATATATTTGTTTTTTGTTAAGTTGCCTAATAATTATGCACAGTAATAGTCACCTGCACACACAGATATCCCCCTAACATAGCTAAAACTAAAACAAACTAAAAACTACTTCCAAAAATATTCAGCTTTGATATTAATGAGTTTTTTGGGTTCATTGAGAACATGGTTGTTGTTCAATAATAAAATTAATCCTCAAAAATACAACTTGCCTAATAATTCTGCACTCCCTGTAATGTGTAAAACATAATATTCCTTGCAAGGTGATTGAACTAAATATTATCTTTCAAAGACATACAGGCATGTATGGATTACACTTAAAAACATTAAACATTCTCTGTTTTTATTTTGGTAATGATATTTGTGTTTTATTGGTGACTTGATAGTGCTCTTTCCTCTGAGGGTTCAGATAACAGCATGTGGTAGTCTCTGTGCTGTGGTTTTAGTTATGTAGCACTATGCTTGCACAAATAATTAGTTTATATATTGTTACTACTAGTGTTGCTTCAGACCCAAGGAAGAGAGGAAAACTTGTGAAAGCTTATATTTTAAGTATTATGTTGGTATTATGTTAGTCTAATAAAGTATCACTTCATACTGCAATGCTCTGGTATTTTGGCATCTTGTCTACTGGACTAATATACAGCTACTTTAGTCTACACTGTTACTATTAGGTAACACCAAAAACAAGCAGAATACTAAACTTTGGGTTAATTACAAGATATTTGTTTAGATTAGAATGTTACATTTTCAATCTATAAAATGAACTTGGCTAAAGGATCAAACTTGGTTTTAGCGATATTGCCCACTTGAGGGCGCTCTCTCCCTGCACAAGATGTTTGTGTTGGCACAGTTCACTTGATCAACCACTCCCAAACAAAAGGATTTTCTCTGCCTGGTACCTGAAGAGTGTAGTGGTAAGAGTTATGAAGGGGAGGGGTGAGGGTGAAAAAGTGACATCCACTCAGAACTGGTTCTGCCACGTTCAGCTGCTCATTTTTATGGTACATTAGGAAAGCAAAACAGTAAATCAAAATGGTAGACATCTCTGCACATGCTCATGGATGAATTATAAAAGGCATTAATAGTTTAAAATATAATTTTACAGAAATAGATATCCACAAATACTTATTAGGATAAAAGCAAGGTCCTGCATTATCAGATACTCTTTATGTACATAGATTGTTGCAGTGGGGGAACTAATGTAGAAAGGGCCATGGTACAAGAATTTTTTTGGGTGCCCCAGTGTACTGCTAGAGTGGCCAAACAGTATATACCTATCTGTTGTTCCCATCCATGCCGAGCTGTATTTGTGAGCAGTGTTTGTGCATTTGAATGTAAGCATGGTTTTTGTAGAACATGTGTGTGCTTGTAGGGGTGTATTTGTATGTACTGTTGTAAATGGAGGGGTATGTTTTTATGTAGTATTGGCTTTTAAATGCAGGTAAACGTTTGTGTCTAGCGTTGGTGTTTAAATGAAGGGGTGTTTGTCTATAATTTTAGTGTGTTTGTATGTTATGTTTGTCTTTGACTGCAGGGGTTTGTTTGCATGTTGTGTTGGTGTTTGATTGCTGAGATGTTTGTACATACACACATACACTGCCACATTCATACACAGATATACATACACATCAAAACGCACAGTTACACACATATAAACACACTGACAAATATATACACCAGGTATGTATACGGCGGCTCCGAGGACTCAGCGACCTATGTGCCTTCACAAACTCTATCTCTGTCTGTTTTGGCCCTCCCAGCAGGGAGATGAACAGAGACTGCAGGGTGGCAGTAAGTTTGGTGGGTGTATCACCCTCCCCAAATGCGTATATTGTTCCGGCACCCTCTATTGTCGAGGTCTTCAATGTGGAGCACCATTGGCTAGAGTTGCCAAATGGCCCTGTATCCAACTGCATGGTTTTACCCCATTCGGTATGGCTCCATTAGGACTTTAGTTCATAACTCTGATAATTAGCATCTCCTTAAATTATCTATAAAATGATTACTAACCATAAACAATACTACAGCATGTAATAATAATTATTTAGAATAAGTTTAAATAAAAAGGAATGGGTTGGTGATTATGAGTAAATCACCAAATACCCAGGATCACTAGTGCAGGATTCAAAAATATGTTTAGCAAAAACCAAATAGGTTATGGTGGGGGAGAAATTGTGATTGAAAACCCCTTTCACCTGAAGTCTGTGCATAGTTACTACAATGTTAAACAAAAATCTGCACACCAGTCAAGCCATAAGACTTTCTTTCCCCACAGAAATCGCAAATTTGCAGTGATGGTAATACCAGGAAGAGTACAGACTGGCCTGCTGAGCAAAATTAAATAGGGGTGATCCTTTATCATGATTGTATTAGTTACATTTTTAATATATGAGTGGATGTCAGTCTGTTTGAGTATGGGTCTTTATGTATGTGACCTCAGTAAGAAATCTGCCCAGTGAGTACATTCTCCCATTACTGTACATTAAGGGAATGCACTATTAAAATATGACTCGCATATAGAGGAATTAAAAAAAAATACAACTTTTAAGAGTGACATCATGTTTTTTGCTCTTTTAAGTCTAAGCAATGGTTTAATGCCCCTACAATGTTTATTATGTATTTGAATACAAATGCAGCTGTTTAATATACAGGGTCAGACTGACAGCTTTCTAGGCCCCTGGGAAAAATTACCTTTTAGGCCCCTTATACCAGTATTATATTTTAGAGAGAGAGAGATCTTTTTACATTTAAAATGTTGATTCTTGCACATACATGCTCACAGACAAGCTCACTACATATATCTACCAAAAAAAAGCTCACACTGATTTATACAACAAGTTCACTACACACAAGCTCACTGATGCACACACGATCACGCAGTTTACTACAGACAGCTCACTGACATTCACACAATGTCACTACAAACAAACTCACTGACACATACACAAACTCACTATCCACAAGCTCATTGACACACACACAAGCTCCCTACAGAACAATCATGACACAAGCTCACTGAAGAAAGCTCATTGACATATACAAGCCCACTACAAACCACTAACTACACACAAGCTCACTAATATACACACACAATATCACACAGCTCACTAAACACAAGCTCACTGACTCACACACACAAGCTCACTACACACACAAGGTTGCTGACACTCACAAGCTCACTAAACCCACATGCAAGCTCAATAAACACAAGCTCACTGACACACACACACAAGCTCACTGACACAAAAGCTCACTAAATGTATGCTCATTGACACTCACACACAGAAGGTCAGTACATACAAGCCCACTGACACACACACACACATACTCAGTAAACACAAGCTCACCGACACAGTCATACAAGCTCACTAAACACAAGCTCACTACATGCACACAGAAGATCACTGAACACAAGCTCACTACATGCACACGGAAGGTCACTAAACACAAGCTCACTACATGCAAATAGAAGATCACAGACACACACAAGATCACTGTCACTCACCCTTTGCTGTCGATGTAGAGCTGAAAGTTATCACAATGTCTCCCAGGCTGTTCTTGTCACCAGGCTCTGCTGGCTAGAGTTGGGGGCAGAGCTTAGGTTCTGCTGGCTCCTGCAGCTTGTGCTGCTCTTGGGAGAAACTGACAGGGGGCCGTATTGGTTTAACCCCATGTGTGTTGTGTTTACAGAGAGGAGGGCCTAAGGGAGGAGGACATTTCCAACTCTCTTATCCAACACCGAGTTCCTGCTGGGGAATGAAGAGATCAGGCAAGCAGTGCTTACAGCCAGTCTCACACATGTAAACAGTGCTGTCTTACTTGCCACTGGGCTGGTCCATGACCAATGGGCCTGAGTTGTCAGTCCTGCCCTGTTAATATATGATCCACATTATTTTTTACTATAATAGAAAGTGTTAAGAGCTTTTTTTTAATTTTTACTATTTTACTGCAGAGCACTGGCATTAAATCCAAACTGCATTTACTGCTGTTTTTTTTTTTGCCCCAGTGGGGCAATTAAGGAATTCAAAAATTAACTTTAAAAAGAAGTGTTGTAGAACTTGAATTTATCCAGAAAAGTCTCCCAAGTGAGTCATTAATGCACAGTGACAGAGCATCTACAGTATTCATAGGAAAACTAGCAATTTCCTGGAAAAGTACTAAAACCCGATACTACAGGGATCCGGTCAAGGAGTCTGACCGGGCTCTGTTTAGCAATACCCATTGGGTGGCCCTAAGTGCATTGGCCACCCGATGTGGAAATCGGTGCAGAACCCTTGGGAAACGCTGCTTTGAATGTTCATAACCTAATGTCAGCTTCTTACATTGCTTTTGTAACTGTTCTAATTTTACAGGTATTTTGGGAAACTCTTCACCATTTCCCTGCTACAGTTCTTGGTTGTAAATTTAATCTAACCCCTTTTTGGGCACTTTTCCGACCTCTCAGGTCCAGCAACTGGGCCGCATGGTAATCTCACTGGAGACACAGCACAGACGCTGCAATGTTCGTATAAGGGGCATCCCAGAGTCAGTGGGAAACGACACGCTGTTGCAATATACCCAGAGTCTGATTACCTCTATGTGAGTTAAGGGGTGTGCAGACCCCCCACAGATAACCTCCGCATTCCGGGTGCGAAAATCCGCTGCAGCACCCAGTGAAGCCCCCAGAGACACGATTGCAACAACCAGAGATGTCACAGTAAGAGCCACGATAATGAATCATTCAAGAATACTGGGGACCATACGGTTCGAGGGCTTCACACTAGCAATTTATGGTGACATCCCATTTATGGCCCTGGTGGTGAAAATGAAACTAGCCCCGGTGGCAAATAGGCTGCGGTACCACTCACTGAAATACCACTGGGGAGTAGAGGGATCCCTTCAAGCTGTGCTCGGAGAAGGGTACCTCACTCTCACCTCAGCTGAGGATCCAGAACCCTTCTTCCAGAAACTAGGCCTACCAGCTGTTCCACAAGTGGAAACGTCATCCTCGACTGGGAAGACAACTACCTCCATATCAGATGGGACCCCAGCAACATCATCCACTTTCTCTGGACGCACTGCCCGAAGATGGTAACCATGGTTCAGAGGCACAGCACCTGACACCCTGCCTACCTATGCAAACACACATCTCCACATATAGTCTCACAAGCAAAGCCAGCTACAGTAGCTTGATGGACTGAACCTGTCTGCTCCTTATACTGTTTTGCTTTGTTTCCTGATTATTAAGAGTGGTTTTTTGACTGTATTACTCTGTAGCATGTACAACATCTGCTAATGGAGAAAAAAAACAAAGAAAATCTCCGGAAAGATTACACCCGGTGTAACATACAAACAAGATCAGACAATCCACGTATATATGACATAATATGCTTGATAGGCAACACATTAAAGGGACACTTCAGGCACCCAGATCACTTCTGCCCATTGGAGTGGTCTGGGTGCCAACTCACACTACCCTTAACCCTGCAAGTGTAATTATTGCAGTTTTTTATAAACTGCAATAATTACCTTGCAGGGTTAACTCCACCTCTAGTGGCTGTCTACAATACACATTGCCGCACATGCGCATTAGCTCTCCCTGACCAGCGAACGGGATCGGTCTCGCCCACCGGCCGACGTAATGCAGAGGAGGAGCGGCGGCGGAGGAAGAAGCAGCGACATGGGACATGACGCTGCCTCTGGTAAGTCATGAAGGGTTTTTCACCCCTTCAGCAACTGGGGATTGGGAGGTGGGAGGGAGAGGGGACCTGCAGCGCCAGGAAAACGTATTGTATGTTGAGATTAATACCACTGTCTTTTTTTCCCCTGCTGTTTCCCTCTTTTTTCCCACTGTCACCTTCCCAACATAATACCTCCCCCCACTGTCACTTTCCCCACACACTACCTCCCTCCAACTGTTACATTCCCCCCACACTACCTCCCCCCACTGTCACCTTCCCCACACCCTACTACCCCCCACTGTCACCATCCCCACACACTACCACCATCCCCACACTGTCATCGCCTCCCACAATGTCACAATCCAAAACACTGTCACCACCTGCCACACTGTCACCATCCAAAACATTGTCACCATCCAAAACACTGTCACTATTCCCCCAAACTGTCATCAACTCCCACACGGTCACCTTTTCCCCGCACCATCACCCCCCTAAATTATCATTCCCACACTTTCACCACCTCCAATACTGTCACTATACCCACACTGTCGTCACCTCCAATACTGTCGCCACCTTGCAAATTGTCACCATCCCCCCACACTGTCACCATCCCCACACAGTCACCATCCTACACACAGCGTCACCATTCCACACACACCTCACCCTCCCACACACACTGTCACCTTCCCATACATACACTGTCTCCCTCACTGGAGGCAGAGAGATGGCACAGAGAGTCTAAGGGCAGAGACATGGCAGAGAGAGGCTGGTGGCAGAGAGATGGCACAGAGAGGCTGGGGCAGAGATATGGAACAGTGGCTGAGGGCAGAGAGATGTCACAGAGAGGCTAGTGGCAAAGACATGGAACAGTGGCTGGGGGCAGAGATATGACACAGAGGCTGGGTCAGAGAGATGGCACAGAGAGGCTGATGGAAGAGAGATGGCACAGAAAGGCTGGTGGTAGAGACATGGAACAGTGGTTGGGGCAGAGAGATGGCATAGAGAGCCTAAGGGCAGAGACATGGCACAGAGGCTGGGGCAGAGAGATGGCACAGAGAGGCAGAGGGCAGAGACATGGTACAGAGGCTGGGGCAGAGACATGGTGTGGTGGCCAACCAGAGAGGAAAAGGGGTCTTGCCGCCAAGGATGTTCTTTTCCCCAATTCAGAGTGATGCTATCATAATCCAAAGCACGATAATCCAAAACATGGTATAGCTGTTCCCTACAAACACGAGATGAGACTCTATGTTGAGGGTAAGCAGGAACTGTTTTAATGGAAGCCACAGCTGGCCTTATATAAAAGGCTCCATGCAAGGGGTTTCTGCTGACATATTCCAAGGACATTCCTCACTGGACCTGAGAGGGGACTACAGTAAATGCACATACATAATTACATTAGCTCTCAGGTCCAGGACATACATAAAAACACCCCAAAATACATATTTAACAAGTAGGTACCCCCTCAAGTCCTACATCCCCGGATAGCCTGGATCTGAGCACCCAACATATCCAAAAAGCACTCATATCCCACAAACGCAGCTTAAACGCCACCGCGGTAAAGTTTAGACTGACAGCACACAAGGCTCCTGCTCAGAATAGTTCCATAGAATTAGGCTGTGCGTCCATTCTCCTTCGGGGTACGAAACACACAAAATATGCAAATGAAACTGTTCGTACATGCTCTCAATCTGTGTCTCTTGTTCGGGAGCTTGTTCCCACCGAACGCCATCGAGTGTCCAATTATAGTTCCATGCACTTGATGACCAAACACCGCTGTCTGTGTTCGCTAATAAAGATGGCTGCCACCACGTGTTGGTACATACAAACGGCGACCACTCAGCCGACCGCTTAAAATGTTGTGGTAATTGCGGTTACCGAGGTGAGAACAAGGGTCAAACGGGTCAATGTGCAACATACGACTTTTCTGGGTGGTCTGGCCGTTCGGTAGTTTATTCGGTATTCGAACTCCATAGGTCCCAGGTGTTCGGTGGATCCCATACACCAAACCAACCAGTGTAACAAATAAGTAAAAATAAAGGGGATGACAATCCAGGTATAGGGGAATCTGTCACACATGGCACAGAGAGGCTTAGGGCAGAGAGATGGCACGGAGAGGCTGGTGGAGAGACATGGAACAAAGTGGCTGGTGGCAGACACATGGAACAGTGGCTGGGGGCAAAGAGATGGCACAGAGAGGCTGAGGACAGAGAGATGGCACAGAGAGGCTGGGGCAGAGAGATGGCACAGAGAGGCTGGTGGCAGAGACATGTAACTGTGGCTGGGGGCACAGAGATGGCACAGAGAGCCTTAGGGCAGAGACATGGCACAGCGTCTGGGGGGAGAGAGATGGCACAAAGAGGCTAAGTGCAGAGAAGTGGCACAGAGAGGCTGGGGGCAGACACATGGAACAGTGGCTGGGGTAGAGAGATGGCACAGAGAGCCTTGGGGCAGAGAGATGGCACAGAGGCTGGGGCAGAGAGATGGCACAAAGAAACTAAGGGCAGAGACATGGCACGGAGAGGCTGGGGGCAGAGAGATGGCACTGAGAGGCTAGAGCAGAGAGATGGCACAGAGGCTAAGGGCAGAGAGATGGTACAGGGAGGTTGGTGGTAGAGAGATGGCATAGAGAGGTTGCTTTGGGACACATGGCACTAGTAAACTCTTTGGAGGTACATGTGGCTCATTGGCATGATATACAAAGTTTAAGAATTGACTGCTCATTGGTATTCAGGATTTATGCATTTACTGCTCAATGGCATGAAATACTTAGTTTATATACGTATAGCTTCATTGGCATGATATGCCAAGTTTATTAATTTAATGTTAATTAGCATGATATACCAAGTTTATGCATTTAATGTTAATTGACATGAAATACCAAGTTTATGCATTTACCGCTCATTAGCATGATATACAAGATTTATGCATTTACTGCATTAATAGCATTCCCTTACCCCCAGGGTGTTAGCATTCCCTTACCCCCAGGGTGTTCCCCCCCCCCCAGGCATCGATGTGCTTGTCTGTGTGTGCGTGAATGACTGTGGGGGTTGGAGTCTTGGTCCCAGGCAGCACAAGACTATGCAGAGAGTGTTGCTAGTACTAGTGCCGCCGCTGTCTAATGATCTTTGTGCTGTGCTGCCCGAGGATATGACAGGAAACTAAATGAGAATGATAAAACAGAACCGTAAAGTATGGTTGTCCTGACAAAACTGGGACAGTTGGGACCCCAAATTTGCAAGGCAGTAGGGTGATGTTTGGCTCTGTCCACTGTGTGCCATTTGCCATTTTCCTTTCCAGTCATCATACCGCTCCCTGATTTTATGTGATTTCATCAGCCACCACTTTTGTGGCACTTGGGTGGACCCATCCTTCTCTTTTGTGGATTCTAACTTTTGCAAGTGATTCCAACAAGTTTCTGGGCAAAAACTATACATTTTTCCGAGGAACTAAAGCCTCACTGGCACACGATATTGTGACATGCCAGAACACATTTTACAGGAAGCTATTCCTATTTTCATTCTTTCATTTCCTGTTGTGTTTTACAAGTTTTACATACTGTAACAACAAATTAAAAAATACGTTCCCCAGCACTAGACAATCATTAATTTTATATAGAGAGCATGTTAATGATAATTATGATGATGATGTTTTTTTTATATTTTTTATGATTTTTACAATATGTTCTCATTTAAAAATTGTCTATATCCTCAATCTAAATAAGGGTGTCAAGTCTACAACTGCTACGTTTTTCTCTCTTTATCTTTGTAGGGTTATCCCTGGCAATGGAAGTATTTTACAGGAGTTTCATTGAGTTCTACTAAGCATTATTCCAACCTATCTAACCGGTTCTGTAAGATGTGGGTACATGGTGTGCGTGGGATCTGACCTGCAGTACTCAAACACATGGGCAACAGACCAACTTGTGTCTCAGTAAATAAAGGTTAACCAATGACTTCTATCTAGTGTGGCAATGCATAATCATGCCACACCCCTATTTATCAAGTGACTCATGTAAATGGTGGCTTTGGGACTAAATTGCTTTGAGTGTGATCCCTTTGCACCTAGATTTTTTTTTTTCATTGAGATGAAATGGGCTTGGTGCCTATAGTGTCCTTTTAAAGGGGTTCTGCCACTTTTCATAATGATATAACCTTTATGAAATACAGATTAAGACTTCTTTGGAATTTCATTGAAATTCCTACGCAATCCAAAGATACTATAAGACAAATTATGGAGTACTTTGTTGAATGGTAAAGCCTGATGGCTTTAGGATGATGGCTTTAGGATTCAGACTTTGTGTATGGAGGGTCCCATGGTCATGAGCACAGTTGTGGCTTCTGGAAACTGAAACTTTTGGGAATCTTTGCAAAGGCCTCTGAAATTGACAGATCCGTTTTAAGAACAAGGGTTAGGTAAATGTCTTGTCACCATAGGCCTCCAAACAATTCCAATCTAGGTGTGCAGGCCCTCGTCCTGTACCATAATTCTGAGTTTGTTCCTCGATTTGTCACGTCTGTCAATGTGTCACACAGAGATAGCTTCAGCAGTGCTTGGGCATTTGTTTTCGTCAAAAATTCGGCTATTCATCTGAAAAGACAAATGTAACTCTAAAAAGTAAAATAATAAACCAAATTTTGTCTGAAAATTAATGAACAAACGGATGAAATTTAGTTTGGGCAAAACAAAAAAACATTCTCAGCAGAGTCCACTTTGGCTAATACAAATGACACAATTAGTGTCACTGGCACCCCCCTTCAGGCCACCCATCATATCCTAATCACATACCTTCCAAATGTAGGTATGCCATTGTCACATTTTGATTTTGATGCATTGAAAGTGGTACTCTCAGAGTAACATACTAATAAGAGACCCCAACAGGGAGGTTTATTTATCAGAAAATTGACCTTAATGGAATGAGCTAGGCACTATATCACTCCCAAGAATCTGTCCCCTGTGATTAAAGGTCAATAAATAACTTCCCAAAATAGATGACAGGGGAATAGAAACACGTGGGAGAAATTATACATTACAGAACTGTATTTGTTGCCAGAAAGAAAAAATGAATCTGTAAGAAAGCGAACAGCAGAGACAGAGATATCTGCTTAGTGGAGGGTGTGGAGTACTGTACAGTTGGTTGTTACCTTATCTAATTTTCATAAGATTTACATGCTTCTGATTAAACTTTCACAAGATCATATCACATGAGGAGTGCGCCAGCCCTTCAATGCACTGCCAGATCTGGGCACAGCTGGTACGTTCACACCGTTGCTAGGCACTAATAGTGGCACGATAAATGGAACACTGAGCTTCATATGGGGAAAGCAAAATGTTTATGGTTTTATAATATTTTCCCTCTTAATAATAGTTGTGAGCATGGGGTTACCCTGTTTCAGGTTTGGGTGTGACCACATCACACACAGTGTTTGCCAGATCACTGGTGTACAGTGTTATCACAGGGTGTGGCCCCAGTGCATGCTGGGAGGGCTCTCTCTCTCTTTCTGTGTACAGACATGTTCCGGCTGTGGAAGACCTGGCAGCTTGTGGTTGGTGACACTCACCCACTCTGACTCCAACCATCCTGGCCCTCTGTCTCTCCACTAGCCACAAGCCATCCTATTATTTTTTCTTCATCGTTGTGAACGTAGCAATAAGGAAACGTGCACACGACATGGGGTATGCAGTGTGAGCAGGTGGCTGAGACTTGCTGTCTTCCTAGTGCTGGGGGGGATAGCTTTGCATTATATCCCTTCCCTGCCCTAACCTGCACCGATTGTGCTGTAGGGGGGCAATGGAGAAGTTATTTTAAGGCTGTACATTCCTAAGAGAAAATGGTCTATAAAACGCACAAAATGTGAGACAGCATACACGTCTGTTCTTTCCCGCTGTCTGCAGTAAGTTAGTAAACACCAATGCCACTCGCATAAAGCTCTCTGCTGTATCGACACGCAAGGAACTGTGAGGTTTGTTACACTGAAGGTAAAATATTCTAGCACAGGCTTCCCTAGAACAGGATTGTCACAGAAAAGGCTGTTAAATATTGACTGCAGAGAACAAAGTCCAAAGGGAGAGAGAGGAGGAGGAAAGGGGCCTCACCCTGAGCAGTGACCCTCAAAGGTGGCCAGTTACTTATTGCCTAAGGATCAATCACAGACTTTGGGACAGTAAAGCCCAGGTAAAAAAAAGGTCCTTTTGCCACAAAGTTGCTAATAACTTTCATTAGTCGCGAAGATTGTGCCCTGTAGTAAAAAGTAAAAGTTTAACTGTAACCGATACCAACTCACTCCATTAAATGGCAGTAGTTTATATGTCTTATGAATATTTCCAAGATGTGTGATACGCAGAGAAAGGAAGGAGTTAATTATCTGCTGTATCATAGTATAAATATAGCTGTGTTTGGCGGGAGGCCTGGGGCCTGGGCGAGTCTTTCATTTCCAGTGAAATAGCAAAAGAGAACATTCAGAAGAAGCAACTTATTATCACACATAGCACAATAATTAAAGGGGAACCATTACTCCTCTTAAAATGACATAACTGAATAAACCATTGAATTGACATCACAATACAGTTTAATTCAGTTCAATCTTGGCATAGTTAAGGCACACATAGAATGGGGAAGACAACCTGAACATTGTTTCTATTGCTTATCTGCTCTTTGTGCTATGTCTATGACGTTGACTTGACAGATACAAAAGCATAGCTTATAACATTGATTGACAGGAAAGCAAAATGGAGGTGCCCAGTTCCAGGATAAAGACAAATACGATAGTTTAAATGTCTATATTTAATCATATTTAGCAATCCTTATAAATCCATACATTTGTTTAAAGGAACACTATCGGCACCCAGACCACTTCAGCTCATTGAAGTAGTCTGGGTGCAATGTCCCTGTATGTCAGGAATAGAGTTACCCTAACACGCAAACCTAAAGGTAACAGTAAAGGTACACGTACCGGTCCTTGGAGTGGCCGGGTTAGTGACTGAGACAGATATATGAAATGTCTTCAAGCAGACCGAGAATAAACGAGAGACAAGCAGAGGTCAGGAGTAAAGAAATACACAGAATCGATGGCCAGGCAAGATCAGCATAACAGAGAGGACCATTATGTCACAAGCCTGTAAACATTATCAAAAAGCGACACATGGGCTAACACTATAAAAGGAAACTAATGGGAGGGATTCATATTAAATATGATGTCATAATAAGGCACCAGGAAGTTAGGGATAAATGTGTGTGCATCAGAAAATACATAATTTCGAGGGGCGTGGTCTGGACGCCGAGGTGCATGGTCGCATGAGCGCTGAGCTCCAGCCCTGACCGGGGGACTTAGGGGTAAAACGGCAATACACCAACGCAAATGGCGACAAAAAAGCAGCGCAGTACGATGGGGAACCCCCCCGCGACCGACCAGCCGTCAGCCAAATCATCCCTGAGGAGATTGTTCGGCGAACAAACAGACCCACACAAACGGGACAAAATGGCGCCCGCGGCACATGTGCGTGGCAGCCGGCCATCCAGCCCGACGGCCTCAGACGGATCTAATGAGGATCAAGATATCAGGGCATTACTACACCAACTACCATCCAGGTCAGATATTGCAGCTATGTTCCAGAAACTGGAGGATAGCTTTGGGGAAAAATTACAGGCGGTCAGTGCAGAGGTACAGCACCTTGGAGCTAGGGTACAGGCCATGGAGGAGGAAATAGAAAATACTGACAAGCAATGGGCTGAATCATACACCACACAGGAGATGCATGCTGCAGCAATAAGGCACCTACAGAGGCAACTGGAAGATGTAGACAACAGGGGGCGTCAAAATAATTTGAGAGTGAGAGGCATACCAGAAGCCGCTGAAGGAAGTACTGAAAATCCCATTCAAATCCTCACCACGCTATTCAATCATATTTTGACCAGACCCCCTGATACAGCCATTGCCTTTGACAGGGCACACAGAGCTGCTAGGCCCAGGAACTTAGCTCCGGATAAACCAAGAGACCTTATCTGCCGGATCCACAATTTACCCCTTAAAGAAGAAATATTTCATAAAGCCCGCCAAAATAAAAATCTATCAGTGAGTGGTCACACGGTGACGGTCTTTCAAGATATCTCACCTTCTACACTATTGGCGCGACGAGCCTTGAAACCCGTCACACAAGCCCTGATGGAGAAGAAAATCAGATTTCGCTGGGGCTTCCCGTTCGCATTGATTGTGAATCTTCCGGAGGGGTCTCATGTCATCACCACACCAGCGGAGGTCCCAGGATTCCAGAAAGCACTGAACCTACCGATATCTGCCGTAGAGGACTGGACAGGACTTAACGGGATCACGACCAAGCAAATCCCACAAAAATCTAAATGGCAAAAGACGCCACGGAAGAGACGAAGACAAACCCAGCCTCACGCGGACAACACTGCACCATCCAGGGAAGAGCCTGACTGAGAAGCTCTACGGTCGTATGCCAAAATTATATAACTGTCTATATTGCCATATAATTGCAATAAGCTCACAAACTCTGATGTACTAGCCTATAACTCACCATGCTGCCAACTTTAGTTATACTTTTATTATGATTTCTATACGCTATTTAATACTGTTATATTGTTTTACTGAAATTGCCATAACCAGGCCCAAAGCCTTAACTGTCATATGTTTGAACGTTTTGAATGACTATAGACGCTAAGGGCCCGGTCCACAGGGACTTACTTAACAACCTCACTAACCCTTGACCCACGAGTCCTTAGGACTAGAGGGACACGGAGACTATCAGTGTAGACCAGACAGTCCAGTGGAACCCCTGAGACCACCCCGGTCAGTCACCCGGACCACCACCCCAAGAGAGGCGCCCCGCAAACACTTGTGGACACGATGGCGTTACCCACAAGTGCAGCGCCAATCTCGTCGCACGATAGGTATCTGCCCTATCGTACCGCTTTATATAGTTTATATTTACCCCTGGTACACCTTCCCCAAACCTATCCTGCCTATTTAGCCCACTTGACTCCCGTGCTAAACAACAAATGCTCTGACCCACCAGATAAGAGACTAGCCCATAAAACACTAAAATGACCCGGACTAAAATAATGTCCCTGAATGTGCGGGGACTGAATTCTCCTATGAAGCGCACTATGCTGGCGCAAGAGATAGATAGACAGGGAGCCGATATCATCTTACTGCAAGAGACACACCTTAGAGGTGACTTCCAACCGAAAATACGCACTAAAGGCGCCCACACAGCATACTACAGTAATAACACTCACAAGAAAACCAGAGGGGTAGCAATACTTATAGCGTCTGGTGCCGCCTTTGTGAAGTCAGATATTAAAACTGACCCCAAGGGCAGATATGTGTTTATCAAAGGAGTCTACAACGGTACACTAGTGACCATAGCGAATATCTATGCTCCTAATGCTGATCAAACCCCCTATATCCGCTCCTACTTGACCAAACTGGAGGGATTTGCCGAGGGAATGGTGATAGTGGGAGGGGACTGGAATATAGTACTTGATCATTCAATTGACAGCTCCTCTAAGGCTACGGATACTAGACGCCACCAAAGACTCTTGCTCTCCAAGCTGCTCCACTCACACCAGCTAGTAGACTGCTGGCGCACACTACACCCACAGGACAAGGACTACACCTACTACTCTCAAACAGCTGACAGCTACTCTAGAATAGATATGGTTTTTATCAGTCATAGACATCTCCCCTTGCTGAATGAAGCATCCATAGGGAAAATCACATGGTCAGACCATGCCCCAGTCGGCCCCTATCTAAAATATACCGCATCCTCCAGTCGGCAGACAAAGAACCTACGACTCCCACATTCCAACAGAAATGGATGACAGACCTTCACATACATCTCTCGGACAAAGACTGGTCCAGTATTATGGAGACGGGTCTCAAAACCTCGATCAGTGTCACGCGCAAAGAGACCTTCTATAAACGGGTTACTAGATGGTATAGAACACCGGCCGTGTTGCACGCTATATGCCCTTCACTTGACAATATCTGCTGGAGATGCTCAGCCAGTAGAGGGGATATGTTACACATCTGGTGGAGCTGCCGGGACATTCAGCGTTTCTGGCAACCCATACTCTCTGAGATTACAAAGATACTAGCACCAGCCACCCGCCTAGAGGCACCCCAAGTACTGCTTGGCTGGCCACGTACATTTAAGGAATCGCACAGGCAACACTTGCTGCACATTTTGCTAGGGGAGGCAAACGCCCTGATCCCACTGCACTGGCGTAAACCTAGCATTCCGACCATGGAGCAATGGGTACAAAAGGTAGAGGGAGTGAGGGAGATAGAGGACATCGACTGGTCGTTAATGGGGAAACGTAATAGACACCTCAAGACTTGGGGACCCTGGACAGAGTTTTGGACTAATACCAGGACATAACCGCCCAAGAGGCAGACCCGGGCAAGACAGAATCCTTAGCTGTCAGTTAAGAAGAGCGAGCCAGGTAACGGCAAATAAGTCAATCACGGGAAGAGCTTAAAAGAAACTACATAACATCTACCCCGACCTAGGCAGGGTCAAAAAAAAAAACCCCTTCCCCCTCCCCCCCCCATTGTTTGTTGATTTTATGGTTACTCACACATACCACCATTCCCGAGACGGTAGGGGGACAACCTCTTACTAGCCGACCTTCATTAAAGGGAAAGTGTACACCCTGTGGTATGACCTTGATGCAACCCCGGTTAAGTTTTACGCTGGGATGCTTATGTTTATGCATGTGATGTGAAATGAACCATAGATGCACTGTTCATGTAACCCTGAAATGTGATCATTGAACACTCCCCTTCTTTTCTGTACCCCATTTTATTGTACACGAGAAATAAAAACATTTAAATAAAAAAAAAAAAAAAGAAAATACATAATTTCTGTGATCGCACGGCTCCGCGAGGGACAGGTATCGTGACACTGTAACCCTTTAATCCTGCAATTTAAATCATTGTAGTTTTTGATAAACAGCAATAATTACATTGCAGGACTAAGACTGCCTCTAGTAGATGACAGCAATAAAATTAATGGCACATTCCAAGCACCATAACAAGTGACTAGCTTATGCAGCAATTCAGTTCATACTGTGTAGTGAACAAAATTACTGCCAAAACGTATTATAGGGCTGTTAATAATGACAAGTGCAATGGCAACACTTGGTGCTCTGCCCCCCAATGAAAGCAGTCAAAACTTTTGCTAACTTACCTGGGGTCAGCCGCTGTAGTTGGTTTTGTGCTTGCAGTCAGGGCCGGCGCATCCATTTCAGTGACTGGCAGGAGGGAAGCTCTCCCTCCTGCCATTCCACCTTCTGGACCCCCGGTGCAGCTGTGTTCTAATCAGACGCGGCGAGGGAGCTCTAACCTCTCTGCTCTGCTCCCTCGTACGATGTTTGCTGATGCTGTGGGAGCCGAAATATGACGTCATATTCCGGTTCCCGGCATCACTAGACAGCCCGCAAGTGAGCAGAGCAGAGCAGAGAGGTTAGAGCTCCCTCGCCGCATCTGATTAGAACACAGCTGCCTGCCGCAGTGAAGCCTCACTGGACCCCAGGGACAGATCCATGCCAGCTCTCCAGATAGGGAGGCTGGGTGGACATTTAATATTTAAAATTTGTGTGTCTGTAAGTGTATGTGTGAGTGTGTGTCTGTGTGTGTGTGTATTTGTCTGTGAGTGTGTATGTCTGTAAGTGTATGTGTGAGTGTGTGTGTTTGTCGGTGAGTGTGTGTGTCTGTAAGTGTATGTGTGAGTGATTGTATGAATGTGTGTTTGTCAGTGTGAGTTTGTGTCTGTCAGTGTGTGTTTGTGAGTGACTGTGAAATCAGTGAGAGTATGTTTGTCATTGAGTCTGTGTGTGACTATCAGTGTGTTTGTCAATCAGTGTGTGTCTGTCAGTGTGTGTGTGTGTGTGTGTCAATGAATGAGTGTGTGTCAGATCAGTGAGTCTGTGTCTGTCAGTGACGTCTGTGTGTTTGTCATTGAGTGTGTGTGTGACTATCAGTGTGTCTGTCAATTAGTGTGTGTCTGTCAGTGTGTGTGTGTGTCAATGAATGAGTGTGTCAGATCAGTGAGTCTCTGTCTGTCAGTGACGTCTGTGTGTTTGTCATTGAGTGTGTGTGACTGTTAGTGTGTATACACCACTGAGTGTAGCGTGGCGGAGCGGAGCACGGCACAGGAGCTTCTGTTTCCTGTACCCGGCCAGACTGACAGGAGGTGCTCACTGAGAGAGCACTTCCTGTCAGTCCAGCTGGGTACAGAAAACTGAAGCTCCTGTAGAGGATCTGCTCCGCTCGGCAATGCTACAAGAGAGTACATCAGGACCACTAAGGGGGTGTGGGGTTCACCAAGGGACAGGGAGGAGACAGAAACACCAAGGGACAGAGAAAAGAGGGGGGAGGGGAGAGGAACACTAAGGGACAGGGAAGGGAGGGGACCACTAATAGGAGGGGAGAGAGGCACACATGTAAAGATGTTATTTTTAGAGTTGGGGGGGGGCGGAAAAATGCATCTTCGCCTATGTACCCAAAAATCCTTGCACCGGCCCTGCTTGTAGTGTTTCTTATTGAAGTTAAAGATGCTTAATCACTGACTTTTTTTTTCGAGAGAGAGTACCTCTTCCCACTTTAAAGACCTTCTTGATTGATTTTGAATATGTGAAGAGTAATGGGCATTCCCCCTATAGAAGGCATGTTGAGCTGAGACCTAAACAACATCTCCAACAAGAGTCTGAGTGCATTGCATTGATCTAATGTAGCAAATAAAGGAACACTGTCATCAAATATGTTTGATATCTCCATATAATACTTTTATGATTCAAGGAAAGTGTGTATTTAAAAAAAAAAAAAAAATCCCTTATCTACCTTTCCCACTTGCAAAATGTAGTGAATATGTCAGAACATTTACTGCTCTAGCTAGAGGTGTTTAATTGTTTCTTTGGAGATTCAGGCTTTGTTACTTTTAGTCTCCGATCAATCACTGGCAACAAATGGCTATTGGCTACATAAGTCTAAGCTAACTTTAGTTGCGTTTCTGTGCCATATGTTGGGGGGGGGGTTCTACACAATATTTTTGATAAGCTGTTTTATTTCCCACGCCAGTTGTTAGAATGGTAAAGTGGGGAAAACAATACAAATCGACAGGATAAGGAATCTCTGGGACAAGACCCATAGTTTGTGGGCACAGAATTAACATTAGCCAGCCTGGAACTCTTTCATGGCGAAACAATGCACATATAGACTACAGTTACCATGAGCACTTCAAATCACAGAAGTGGTCATGATGCTTAGGGCAGCCCTTTAAGTCTGAGTCTACTGGGTCAGTTCCCCTTTCTAAAAAAGGGGATTGAGGAATCAGAAGAATATAATGTTTCATAGTAGGTTTATCTTGGTGGAATTATTTCTTCCAAACCATAATAACTGTGGAGATAACTGCATGTCTGCATGAGATGTTTTAAGTAGTAGCATAAAATGATTTTGATAGAAATGTGATAAGGCATAAGGAACCCAAATTGGGGGGAGGGGGGGGGTGCTGGCAAACAATATTTGGTATGGAAACATTTTCACTTTATGTTCGATATGCAACCTCTGAGTTCTAGAATATTAGGTAGTGAAGAATCCAAATAAAATGCATTTATTTTAATTCTAAGTTGGAACACTACAAAATGTGAAAATGTTCAAGGAGGTGAATATTTATGTAAGGTATTGTAACACGCCTACTTGTAAAATACTACTATTTTTGGGGTGAAAGTCTGCATATTCACTTGTAGCTACCCATACAGAGCACTTCTCTTCTTTTGGCATGCTCCCTCTTCCTTATTCTGTCTTGGACAGTTAGATATCCACTCCCTTCCCTATCAAGATGTGGGAGAGAGCATCTCCACAAATGGGTTTGAGCCTTAATTACCTAACAGTAGGATTAAGATAACCCAGAGGAACATGTTCTTCATGTATCCAGAAAGACCCTGGGTCTAGGAGGAACTGCATTGAGTATGAATAGCTAGGAAGCATCTTATGGGTCTGATTATATTTTGTCTCTACAAGCCATAAATGTTACATCTTCTTAACCATTATCAAATGTCAGTTATCCTGCTGAAACTTAAATCAGAACCCACACCAAAGTAATCTTTCATTCACATTTCTAGTGGCCTGATGAGTAAACCAGCTCCTGCAGTAAATTGCGGTGAAACCAAAAATGTATGTCTTTGTAACTACACTGCAGAGGAGGATCTAAATACTGCTACACACATAAAATGGTTTGTCCGAATCGCCCCCGTTAGTGGTCTTTCTACTCCTGTTGAAGATTATTCAGTCTTATTTTCAGCCTGTATAGCAAAATCCAGAGAGTGATAAATCTTTTGTACAATGTCCAGATTTTGCATTCCAAATGTCCCAGTACTGGACCGATTAGTTTTTCCCAATTCGATGTGGGTGTATTCAGACTTTAGTGAACCCTGTAGGAGTGCCTGGTACATTTAAGCCTTGCATTACAAAGTATCATTTCTTTTTCTATTTCTTTCCACATAACATTCCTTATTAAAGGGACACTATAGTCACCCTAACAACATTAGCTCAATTAAGAAGTTTTTGTGTATAGGTCATGCCCCTGCAGTCTCGCTTCTCAGTTCATTGCCATTTAGGAGTCATGTTTGACGCCATTTCACTGTCTCACCTTCTCTGGCTGTGACTGACACAGCCTGCATGAAAAAAATGGTTTAATTTTTCAATCAGATGTAACTTACATTAAACGTTTTTATCTCCTATTCTGTAAATTGAACTTTAATTGCATACAGGAGGCTTCTGCAATGTATAGCAAGCTATTAAAGGACCACTCTAGGCACCCAGACCACTTCAGCTTAATGAAGTTGTCTGGGTGCCAGGTCCAGCTAGGGTTAACCCATACTGCTATGTTTGTGAATGGGTTAAGCCTTCACCTATTTCCTCTAGTGGCTGTCTCATTGACAGCCACTAGAGGCGCTTGCGTGCTTCTCACTGTGATTTTCACAGTGAGAGCACGCCAGCGTCCATAGGAAAGCATTATGAATGCTTTCCTATGTGACCGGCTGAATGCGCGCGCAGCTCTTGCCGCGCGTGCGCATTCAGCCGACAGGGAGGAGAAGAGGAGGAGAGCTCCCCGCCCAGCGCTGGAAAAAGGTAAGTTTTTACCCCCTTCCAGAGCCGGGCGGGAGGGGGACCCTGAGGGTGGGGGCACCCTCAGGGCACTATAGCGCCAGGAAAACAAGTATGTTTTCCTGGCACTATAGTGGTCCTTTAACAGAGCAGGCAGGGCCGTCTTTAATATTGATTGGACCCTGGACAAGCATCTGTTTGGGCCCCCTGGGCATGCATTCCCTCCACCCCAACCTAGAGGCGAAACTAATGTAGAGAGTGCCTTGGTGCAACAAAAAAAAAATTCAGGCCTGCCCTGTAGCACAAGAGTAAAGAAAAGATAGATCCCCATCTGTCATACAACTTATGAATGCTTTCCTATGTGACCGGCTGAATGCGCGCGCAGCTCTTGCCGCGCGTGCGCATTCAGCCGACAGGGAGGAGAAGAGGAGGAGAGCTCCCCGCCCAGCGCTGGAAAAAGGTAAGATTTACCCCCTTCCAGAGCCGGGCGGGAGGGGGACCCTGAGGGTGGGGGCACCCTCAGGGCACTATAGCGCCAGGAAAACAAGTATGTTTTCCTGGCACTATAGTGGTCCTTTAACAGAGCAGGCAGGGCCGTCTTTAATATTGATTGGACCCTGGACAAGCATCTGTTTGGGCCCCCTGGGCATGCAATCATTCCCTCCACCCCAACCTAGAGGCGAAACTAATGTAGAGAGTGCCTTGGTGCAACAAAAAAAAATTCAGGCCTGCCCTGTAGCACAAGAGTAAAGAAAAGATAGATCCCCATCTGTCATACAACTCCTGCGATGCTATGCCAGCTGGGGATCTACCATCCTTGCAGGGTTGTATTTTTGAGCAGTGTTTGTGCAAATGAATGTCAGCATGTTATTGTATAGAGTGTATGTGTGCATGTAGGAGTGTATTTGTATGTACTGTTACCATTGGAATGCAGTGGTGTACTTGTGTGTAGTGTTTGCATTTTAATGCAGGGATGTGTGATTGTTTGTAGTGTTGGCTTTTAAATGCAGGTGTACTTTTGTGTGTAGAGTTGGTGTTTGTATATAATTTTAGCGTTTTAATACAGGAATGTGTTTGCATGTAATGTTTGTATTTGCATGCAGGGGGGTGTTTGGATGTAGTGTTGTCTTTTAAATACATGTTTACATTTGTGTGTAGTATTAGTGTTTCAGCAAACTGGTGTGTTTGTAATGTTTGTTTTTGCAGGGGTCTGTTTGCATGTTGTGTGATTTCTATAACACATATACACATTAACACGCAGATACACACATGCTCACACTGACACATGCTCACACCTTGACACATACTGGCACATACACATACACACACTCAGATACACACCCTTTGACACACAGATACAAGCACTTTGATATACACACACTGACACATACACACACACACTGACACAGGTATATACACACACACTCAGATACACACATACATAAAGGTATAAATGCAGGGGTGTATATGTGTACAGTGCTAGAAATGGAATGTAGGAGTGTATTTGTGTTGGCATTAAAATGCTGGGATGTATGCATTATCACACACTCAGATGCACACTTACACACACACCGAAACACACACACAGGTGCACATACAGGTGTATGAGGTATACATACACACAGAAACACTGACACACAGACAAACACAGCCAGATACACACAAGGACAAACACAGCCAGATACACACAAGGACATAAACACAGCCAGATACACATATATATGTGTACATTTACATATTTTAATCTCTGCCTTCTAGCAGCTCTTGGACAGCAACTCCCAGCAACCTTGGCCAATATAATGTCTCAACTCTGTTCTTACATACCCTGGTCCAGAATTTGGCAAAAGTGACATTTCAAAAAATGGTGTACAGCCTTTGATAACACTTGATGCAATATGTTAAAATAAATACTTTTTAAATTTATATTTAATAGGGAACTGTCAGGTTCTTCTAGGATTTTTAACATGTACTTATTCCCTGTGTGTTACATTACAAACACCAACACACTTAAATAAAAGTGATATCAGAAATTAGCAAAACAAAACATATTTAGCCACCCTCCTGTCTCCTTACATTTTGGGTACAGAAAGGTGGCTTCCCTGGTGTCCAGTGAGAGCTTGCTGGCCCAGGCTGATGGGAGTCTGCCATCAGCTTTCTCAGTCCCTCTCCCCCACAATGCTTGCATCCTCCTCCATGTGGTGTGTGCCTCCTCCCCAGCGGCACTGAGGAGGAAGTGATCAGTTCTTACTGGGAGGAAGCAATCTGACCTCACTTCCTCCCAGCATGCCCAGGAAACAAAGAGACTCACAGGGCAGAATGTGAGGGGGCTAGCTGTGAGTATGTAGTCAGCCACCCCCGATATAACAGTGGCCCGGGCCGGTCCAGAGCAGTATTAAAGGGCTGTGGCCCCTGATTACCTCAGGTGCCGCAGGGGGCCCATGGGGCAGCTGCCTTAGGGCCCCCAGGAGTAACTGGGCCCGGGGCAGCTGCCCCTTTTACCCCTCCTTAAAGACGGCCCTGAGAGCAGGAGATAAGAAATTCTAAATTAAACAGAATATAACAAGTAGTTCCTGTTATAATGATCCAAGTTGTTCACTAAAAGTTAAAGGGACACTGAAGTCAATAAAATAATTTAAGAAATAAAGTGCATTGAAGTGTGTGTGTACATCATAGAGAATATAAAAAATTAGCAGGAAAAGAATATCATATCAAGCATCTGTAAATAACTGAAGATCAATATATGCAAAAAATGCAAAGAAGTACGGTAAGGTAATCCACCTGCTTGGTGCTTCCTCGTGGGACTCTCTGTAGTGCAAGGTCAAATAAGTCCCCGGGTAGTTCTGTAATTGTTGAAGAATTTATATTATCTCCGTCCTTAACATGTTGATTTTTACATTTAGACAATTAGTGGATAATTTAATTAAATAAGAGTTTTTTGTTTTCAATTTTTATTTATCAAGTTTTATCAATGAGTTACAATCAGTTTAATAGGGATACTAAGGAGTCAACAACAACCAGGTGAAAAACTGGAGAGCAGTTCCACCACAACAAGCTATATTGGTACAAATCATAAAATGAATATTTGAACAGATTAAGTACATAAATGTAGGATAGGTTAGGTGGGATTTCATCTCTCTCGTTTGCATGGCAACAAGCAACTGTCTCAGCAGTCCAAAATGTCCATCCTTTGTGTAAGGTTGTAGAGTAAACTCCTCAATGTACTTAAGCTAAGACCTTTGTCCAAGCCTGCTTGAGGAAACTCCAAAACCTGAAGATGAGAAGGATTTTGGAATTCACATGCTCTTTCATCTGCCCTGTCCTTCAATGTGTCTGAAATACAATAGTAGAGAGAGAAGGTGGAATGTTTTCTTGCTTTAAGCAGAGTATTATTGCTTATTAGAGGGGCAAAGGTTTAAAAATAATATCAGGAAGTATTACTTTACTGAAAGGGTAGTGGATGCATGGAATAGCCTTCCAGCTGAAGTAGTAGAGGTTAACACAGTGAGGGAGTTTAACCTCTTAAGGACCAAACTTCTGGAATAAAAGGGAATCATGACATGTCATGTGTCCTTAAGGGGTTAAGCATCCATGGGATAGGCATAAGGCTATCCTAGACTTAAGGTAAGGCCAGGGACTAATTAAATGTATTTCGAAATATTGGGCAGACTAGATGGGCCGAATGGTTTTTATCTGCTGTCACATTCTATGTTTCTAAGTTTCTATGTTATGATAGAGCTTGATTTGAGAATGACCTCCTTTGAAAAGCCAAGCCTCCAAGTTCAAGCTGGAAGGATTAGGGTGGGTGGCTGGGCCTTGAATCAGAAGATCTGGCATATGAGGTGACTGCCTCAGGAATTTACTTGAACATTTTCAGTAAAGTGGATAAAGTGGTCTTCTGGGCCAAATAGTAATCATAGCTATAATTTTCTACCTTCTTTCTATGTTTTCCTTAGGACTCTCATGATTAGAGGTAGGGCAGGAGACACATACCCCAGATCAGCATCCTATCCCAAGGCTTGTGGGTCCTGCATTGGGGAGAAGAAGCAGGATACTTGAGTGTTCTTCCTACCTTTGGGTTCAGACTCCCCTGGAAGATGTGCGTTCTGCTGAGAATGGATGGGAATCTGGTAATAGGCATCCTTTAGTCAATGCCCTTTATTGATTCATTGATGAAGGAAGTGATTGTGGATATAGATTTCATCTTGAAATATTGCTTTTTGTAAAAATGAATTGATTTCTTTGAAGTCTATTATTAGTCTCCTGTTCCCATTGGGTTTTGGGGCTCAAAACTCTATAAAATAAATTTCCTTGAATTTCTCGGGTGTAGGAACTTTTTTCATTACTTCTTAAAGAAGGTTTGCAGTGCTTTTTCTTATGGCTAATCCTTTTTCTATTTTTGGGATTGAGGATTTCTTGAATTAATTTATGGATGGGAAAGTTTCGAATTCTATTCTGTATCTTTTGTTTAGAATTGATAAGACCCATGTGTCTGAGGTATGTTTGGCCCAGACAGAATGGAATAGTAGAGTCTATGTGCATATGGTTATGTGTGCATATGTATCCACATGTGTATGTTTTTAGTAAATAGCTTCTTAAGTTTATATCCTTAAATATGGCAATCCCACGTAAGGATAACAAATAATGGAGATATATACTAAACAAATGTAAGAAAAGGGCTTTTAAAGTTTTATTATATAAATTAATTATATTATAGATTTTATGTGCTCAAGGTAACCAAAAGGTTGGACACCCATGGTCTGGCATATAAAGCAAGTGATACTTATGTACTTAGTGTTCCATATTAACCATCATGCGAGACATTACAATTGTTCAGCAACCACTAATTACCAGTCATTAAATGTTACATTTTGTAGTATGGAAACAGATGATAATTGCTAATGATAGTGACAGTCATTTTAGTGATTACCAACTTGTCATTATTTCCAGTCAGAGTTCCTGTATGTATGTAATATTCATGTTTCTATGCAGAAGGTTAGAGTAAAAGGAGTCCAGTTATGTATGGTGCCAGATAATCTCATTCAGTTATATAATTTAAGCATACTTCCCAAAAGTACAGGATGCATCAATTTTGGAACTTGTTCTGCCATCCTGTTTTTTTTTTTTGTTTTTTTTTTATTCTAGTATCCCACTTCTCAGGACACCAGAGAAAAGTCTCCCTAAAGCTCAGTAAAATTTAAATAAAATTGTACCTTCATACGATCACAGTCTGTACACACACCTGCACAATCACATCTACGAAAATTGATTTTAAAGAGATTCTAAAGTGTTAGGAATACAAATGGTATTCCCTATGGTGGGGAACCAAACTAACTAAAATGCGAGGGACATAGTGGCCCCCGCTCCCTCACCCATGACCCGTGGGTGGGGGCTGTTAATATAAAAGGGGGACCTAGTCCGATGGTGAGCCTAATTAATTAAATAATGGGGGGCCTAATGTCCTTTCTTTGGAATTTTCCCATTTTTGACTCATAACCCTCTGATTGGTTGCTTTCAAAAAAGAGTCAAATTACCAAAAAAATGAGTCAAATTACACAGCATCGAAAAATTCCAAAGAACTTTCCCACGTTGTGTAAAATAACACAGAGCACTCTGATTGGTTGGATTTCAAGTCAACCAATCAGAGTGCTGTGACAGATAAATGTAGAGACTTACCTGTCAGTCTCTTCATTTACATGTTAGAGCACTCTGATTGCTTGGCTTAAATTACAAGGAGGGAGCTGGTTGTCCAAATGGAAGAAAACAAATGATTTTTAACCAATTTCGTTCAAAAACGAATGGTTTGCGGACAAAATTCAGGATTGACAAAATTTTTATTTAGTACGAAATCATTAATATCAACTGAAAATTTTACTGGTGCACATGTCTACGAGTTAGGACTAACCTGCATTGTAATTCTGTAAAAGTTATCAAAATGCATTTTCCAGAGAGATAACAAAGTCTACTGCAAACAAAGATTTACACAAATTTTAGATTCTATTCAATAAACTAACTTGCCAAATCCAAACCAAAATACCCACGTTGGAAAAAGGTTCTTCTGACATGGAGAATGTTTTCCAATTTATCTCTTTTGGCCCAAATTTTGCCAGTCAGTTAGGGTATTAACATATCTGCATGTATGTATTACTGATGACAAAAATTGCAGATTTGTTGTAGATTTAAGAATGTATATATGATCATTCTTATAATGTAGTTTATGAGTAAACTGATCATTTTTAGACATTTTATATTACTAACTATTACTCATTATTATCAACTACTACAATCCTGATAGCATGATACAGTGTACTGCCCTGCCCCCACTTGCATCTCTCAATGATGCCTCTCTAATGGTGCTCATTGCTTTCAATCCTCCCCTCTAATCAATAATACATCCTCGTGTCATCCTCTTGAGATCTGCATCTTTTATATTCCTATCCCATTTCTGATTATATAGTGCAATCTGAGAGCACTAACATATTCAGCCAAACTTGCTGCTTTCCAGGCAGTGCAAGGTTTGTTTTGTCGAGTCACTCAAAAGCGAATAGATCTTTTTTTTTTTTTGTAAATAATTTAAAACCTAATTAAGAAAATTACAACATCATGTATAGTCTAAATAACTTGATAATGCATGCTATTTACAAAATTTGAAAATGAAAAAAATAAAAAATCACAATATTACATTAATGGCTATTAACCATTTCTATTTTGCTAACACTAGTCACGTTTTTATTGGTAGGCAAACTTTGCATTATCCAACAGGTTCTAGCAAAGAAACATATTTATTAATAAATGGGAGACAGAAATCCGCTGTTCTAAATTCAGAGTTAAATGCAACATCTGTAAGTTACTGAGAAAGTGTTGATACTACTTTGGCAGCAGGTTTGTTTAGGTTACTATTATTAGAATTTTAACAGTTTGGGATTTTTCCTTCTCTGATTAGCTCTGGCCGATGTATCCAGGTTTGGTTGGCTGGCTATTGAGCTGTGTTTCAGAACTGTCATATCCCGTTTTCACACCTTCCAAAGTTAGGAGGTATGCTTTGGGCTTCAAAGCAAATTCCTGGACATCACTGGCGTTATGCTCAATTGTTAATCAAACCAAACATCAGAAAAGGGAAAATGTGATCTAAGTGACTTTAACAGTGACTTTAACAGTGGAATGATTGTTGGTGCCAGATGTGGTTTTGTAAGTTTTTCAGATCGTACTAGATTTTCACGTCATTTCCAGTCCCTAATGTTTACAGAGAATTGTGCAAAAAACAAAACCATTAAGTGAACATCACTGTTGTGGGTGAAATCACTTTGAGTATACCCAAGTATTGTATTGCAACTCCTGGCAGATGAAGCCTGCAGGACCTGAAGTTCTTAACATGGCAGTACCTGGGAGCCAGAGGCTATGCTTAGTATATTTACCTTTTCATTTTCCTTCAAGGAGCTGCCTTGAATGTGACAAGTCATCTTGGGGGGTCTTTGCAAAAATGCAGACTTCTGAAGTGGCATTGGCATTGGAATTACAACTCCAAGCAGTGGCGGATCCAGAGCCTGATTTTGGGAGGGGCACTTGTAGATTATTTAAAGAAATAATCCAGACACAATAACCACTACAGCTCAGTGTAATGGTTATGGTGTCAACAGTGCCGGGACCCCCTCCCAGAGTAAGTAGTCAAACCGTTTAAGAACAGTTTGACAACTTACCTGAGGTCTGCTGGGAAATGGGGCTGTAGTAGGGCATATGAGCAGTGGTGTGTGTGAGTGGTGCAATGTGTAAAGGGTGCAGTATGTGTGTGTGTTTGTGAGAGGGGGACAGTGTGTGAGCAGTGTGTGTGTGTGTGAAGGTTGTAGTATGTGAGTGAGGGCAGCAGTGTATGTCAGGGATGCAGTGTATGTGTGTGTAACAGTTCCATTGTGTGTGTGAGTATTGCAGTGTATGTGTGAGTGTGGGCAATGTGTGTGTATGGGGGGCAATGTGTGTGTATGGGGGGCAGTGTGTGTGTATGGGGGGCAGTGTGTGTATGGGGGCAATGTGTGTGTATGGGGGCAGTATGTGTGTATGGGGGCAATGTGTGTGTATGGGGGCAGTGTGTGTGTATGGGGGCAGTATGTGTATGGGGGCAATGTGTGTGTGTATGGAGGCAGTATGGGGTGCAGTGTGTGTATAGGGGGCAGTATGTGTGTATGGGGGGCAATGTGTGTGTATGGGGGCAAGTGTGTGTGTGTATGGGGGGCAGTATGGGGGCAAAGGCAGTATGTGTGTGTATACATGTGTGTGTATGGGGGGCAATGTGTGTATGTATGTGTGTGTGTATGGGGGCAATGTGTGTGTGTATGGGGCAGTATGTGTGTGTATGGGGGCAGTATGGGGGGCAATGTGTGTGTATGGGGGGCAGTATGTGTGTATGGGGGGCAGTATGGGGGGCAATGTGTGTGTGTATGGGGGGGCAATGTTAGTGTATGGGGCAGTGTGTGTATGGGGGGCAATGTGTGTGTATGGGGGTGTATGTGTATAGAGTGTGTGTGATAAGGGTAGGGGGGATTTTTTTTTTTATTATTTTTATTTATTTAATTATTTTTATTATTTAATTATTTAATATTTCGATCCCTGGTGGTCCCAGTGGTGATTCCCTGTGAGTCCCAGTGGGGACAGTGAACTCTAGCCCGGCTAGAGTTCACTCTCGCGAGATTTGGAGCGTTGCCGTGGTAACCGCGGTAACGCTGCAAATCTCGCGAGAGGAGGACCCGGAGGAGCTGCAGCCTGAGCTCCCGGGTCCTCTCTCCTCCCTCTCCCTTCCCTGCCGGCTGTAAGCACAGTGCCTGCGGACCGGGGAGGGAGAACTCTGATCTCCCCTCCGGTCCGCAGGCACATTGCAGGGCTAGCACCTGCATGTGCTGCTGGAAGGGGAGAGGGAGACCGGCAGATTTCTCGGGGGGGGGGGCAATTGCCCCATTGCCCCCCCCCTCGATCCGCCACTGACTCCAAGAGTAAGCTAATGTGTGATAGTGACACTTTTTAACGATGTGTGCATAAAAGTATCAGTAAAATAGTTATTCACAATTTCTCAAACAGAACCAAAACTTTCAAAGTAAATACTGTAGAAGTAAATTGTGGAGCTCTGAACACAATGCAAATAGATGCTTAATTGTATTCAATGAACTAGATGGATTAACTCAAAATAAGCCATGCTACCACCGATCTTAACTGACCGGACTGGCCAAAGTGTCTAACTTAAGTAAACATTTTTAAAGTAAATAAGTGATCATCTTGGTGCAAATGATGACTAAATATATGTCTGATGGCATATACTTCAAAACCAACAAGACATTTGTAGCGGGCCTCCTGCTAAACTGTGAACTACCCCGGGTACCCGGCAATGTGTGTTACTGTCCTGATATCCCTTTCGTTTGTCTTCCCTATGCTTCATTCGTTGTGTTTGAAGAACTTCCTGCTCCCCATTCGGGACAACCGCCACGAACGGAACTCCATTTACCTGCTGAACAGGACCACCACGAAATCCCATTTATACTGTGTTTTTAGAACGTTCTAACCTCATAATGGCGTGTCAAAACTGCAAACTGGGTGGCAGCCCGTTCATTAGATGAACGCCATCCAGGGGGAGCATTCGCGGATTGCAACTCGCAACATAGTGTGAAACCGCAAGGGAAGTAATTAATGAGTGCTTCTCTGGGTGGCTGGCGTTCGTCTATATGACGGGGAGCATTCATGTCCCGAAAGGAGACTCTTTCCTGCTCCATCATGAACAACTGGAGCACCTCCTCTGGGGACTTTGCTTGCTGCGAGTCCACCCAGCTCTGGGCAGCTTAGTGGATGCGGCATGCCCACTCTGTACAGGAGTCCTACCCACAGAGGTGCTCCTCTGCAATGATTTGGGCCACCACAGCTCCACCTATGTGCACCTTCCAACTCCTAAAGAAGCCCACCCCATCGTGACCAGACAACAAGCCCATGCCACCCAGAATGGCTCACACTCTGAGGCTCAGGTAGGCTCACCTAACTATCCCTAAAACCCAGTTCCACATAGGCGACCCCATAGGAAGACCCCCCGAGGTACCCCCAGGGCCCCTGCCACCTCCTATACCAGGGCCACTCAGGCAAAACCCCAGTGCCCAGGTAGTCTTCCCCTACCCAGAACCCTGTACCATGGGATACCCCGGCTAAGTTTAAGAGGGAAGTAAGAATAGACCCCACGCTCCAGGGTTATAGGGAATTGGCAGCCTCTGGGCAGGTGGGGAAAGACGGGGAACGATTCACCTGGGATCGGTGGCTATTGTACTGCATAGTGGAGATCAGGAAGCCAGGGACAGTTCCTACCACCACCAAACAGTCGGTGGCTCCCAGGAAATATTGGCAAGAGCTACTGAAGATAGCTCACGGTATTCCTCTGGCAGGGCATTTGGGAACGAGCCATACGAACCATACGAAGCATACGAAGCATCGGCTCACCAAAAGCTTTTTCTGGCTGGGTATCTCCAAGGATCTGAGGCAGTACTGCCAGACCTGTGATGTCTGCCAGAGGGTAGGGTAGGGAAGAGGGGCTACCGGCACAAGGTCAAGCTCCATCCCCTAACGGTCATTGAGGATCCCTTCAGCAGGGTAGCTGTCCCCTGGCCAAGCCTAGTCCCTCTGGGAAGAGGTACATTCTAACTGTGAGCAACATTCAGACAGAGACTGTGGCCGAAGGCCTGATGCAGGTGTTCTCCTGGATGGGTTTTCCCCGGGAGATCATCTCTGATCAGGGCATGCAGCATTAAATCCATTATTATGTACATCTTTTCGTCCTGATGAAAGTCTCCTGGGCGGGACTGAAAGGTCAACCTATTTTTTAAACATAAACTAATAAAAGTTACGTATTATTTTATCATACTTTTTTCACTTTTAAGTCCTTTTAGTGAGGTCATTTCCCTGGATGTTATATAATTATGTGCATATTTCTGGTTGTAATATATTGTTTGAATATGTGAGTGTAAGTTGCTGTATAAATGAATGCAGGGTTAAATACAATGTTAGTTAATGTAAGAGTTGTTATGGTAAAGGTGGGTGTTACGTCTGAGAGGGGTTAACATCAAAGATAGGTTACATAGGGTATTTAGTGTTATGAACATTCCAATCTTGACAGGGGTTAGAGATATGGTATAAGGGGTGTTTGTGGTTAGAGTGTGTTTGAATGTAGTATTTATGTACAGGGTTGTTGAGGATTATTGAGTTTAGTGGGCTTTTTTTAGTACATGGGGTGTTTAGTTCTTAAGATGAGTTGAACATAAGTTTACTGTAAAGGGTGTTTTTCAGGTTTGGCTTTGAGGGCTGAAATGAGGCACTAAGGAAAACGTTCATCTAGGTTTTGGGAGGGGTTAAATTTAGGGTTAGGGAGAAGAGCTATCTGTATTCCTCCTCCTATGTCTTCTGCAGTCCGACCAGTAATAATAATAGAGCTGCAGGAATGGTTATACAGAGTGCATCATGCGATGCGGTCACTGGTGCTTCTGCAAGGTAGAGACAGTTTACCCATTAGGCAGCCTAGGCAGCTGCCTAGGGCCTGTGCACAGACAAGGGTAAGGTGGACCTTGTCAGGACCTGGATCTCTGGCTATGATTGTTAAGCACCTTACTTTAGCCAACATGTTGATCAACAGATCGCCCTGTTTGACCCTGTGCCCCCTCACTTAGTTGGGAAAGCATTGTAGTCTGCACCAGTATTGGGTGCAGACCACTTTAAGAGTTCCCTTGCAGTCCCCAGCTCTCTAAGTCATTAACTAAGTGCCAGGCCCAAAAGAGATCTTAAAGTTGTCTGCATCCAATATTGGTAAACACCATACTGCACTTTACCAAAACCACCAGAGATCCAGCTCACTTTCCACCAGGGAAAGGTAAGCAGGAGTGGGGCAAAACACACATACGTAGACACTACATACACAAACACAACACTCAACCACAACTAATCTCTCCTACACACACAAACAGCACACTCAGCCTTCCTGCAGATGTAGCTTTCAACCTCCTACACACACACACATACACACACACAGAGCCACTGCTCACATTCTCATACACAACACTCAGCCACCACACACACTCACAGCACTTACAGAAACAGAGCCCACAGTCCAGGGCTCTTGGAAGGGGTCCCAACTTCACAGATAATTTTCTAAAACTAAAATGGCCACTGACCCCTAACTGACCACTACCTATGGCCACTGACTCCCCCCCTACACAATGACTAACATTTAGCAGCCTAGCCATACTCAGTCCCCTGTCAAGGCTCACTTTATTCTAGTCTGACCCCATGAGCTAAAGTCTCCCCTTTTTGTTCTATAAAAAAAATTGTCACGATTGCCCTTTTCCACTAATGTGCCATTGAAATTTGACGATTTTGGTGATTACCCAATAGAATGTTTCTCATAGGGAAACTTTAGAACAGGGGGCCCCAAAAGGTAGATCCCCAGATGTTATATAACTAAAACTCCCTTAAATGCTGTGCATGCCTTTAAATGCCTTTAGAATGACAAAGCATTATGGAAGCTGTAGTTTTAAAACATCTGGGGATTTACCTGCATTAGAATAATGCTTGCCTTTGGAAGCTCTTGTTTTCGCTTGAATTATTGTTTAAGTGAGTGAGTGTTGGGTGAACCTGGAAACCATCCTTACTGTCAGAGTGTTATTCTTAAATTAATTTAGAAAAGTGTTGTTTAAGTTTAAATGTAAGACGTTTAAATGACCACTATAGCTCCAGGAAAACATACTCGTTTTCCTGGCTCTATAGGGTCCTTGGGTCCCCCTCACCCTGTGGGTCTCCCTCCCGCCGGGCTCTAGGGTGAGGAAGGGGTTAAATTCCTACCTTTTTCCAGCGCCGGGCTCCTTCGGTGATGAGGAATCTCCTCCTTCTTCTGCCGTCATCGGCTGAATGCGCATGCACGGCAAGAGCCGTGCGCGCATTCAGCCAGTCTCATAGGAAAGCATTATCAATGCTTTCTTATGGACGCTGGCGTCTTCTCACTGTGAAAATCACAGTGAAAAGCGCGGAAGCGCCTCTAGCAGCTGTCAATGAGACAGCCACTAGAGGCTTTGTTAACCCTAATGTAAACATAGCAGTTTCTCTAAAACTGCTATGTTTACAGCAGGCAGGGTTAATCGTAGATGGACCTGGCACCTAGACCACTTCATTAAGCTGAAGTGGTCTGGGTGCCTATAGTGGTCCTTTAAGGCTTAGACTATAACACGGAATTGAATATCTATAGCATAAAAGTAAAGTTAAAAGTGACCAATAACATATAAAGTAATAAGGGTTACTACAGGCATATTTCATATAGATCTTTTCACAAACACTAATAGTCATACATATGCATTTCTCCTCTTCCGTGCTGCTGAAAAAATATAAATTTCTCGGTTATGGAAGAAATATATGCCTCCTCCTTCGAACATTATACTTAACTAGGTTGAATTCCTCAGAGATACAAAAATACAGATAAATGCTTTTATGTAAATATTAAATTTTAGGTCCCACTTCCACTAGTTGCAAACTATAAATCATCTGCATTGAACGATTTATCATTCTTTGTGGGTTTTTCTTTTAAGTAGTAAATAATAAAATAAAAATTATGCCTCATAAATAAATTACTTCCTAATGTGAATATTCTATACATGTTTGTTTTACTGTATGTTATATAAGACTGATATGTCTACAGTCCTACTTTTACATATTATAATTACATTTATTTTTTTTCTCTATTTTTATAAATTTTTTATTGAGGCAGTGATACTGTGAATTCAATGAGACCAAGCTTATAACAACGTTTGCAACTTCTCAGAGAACTGAAACATAGATAGTACCTCATTTTTGCTTTATTATAGTTACACATTGAGACACAGAAAATGAAAAAAAATATATATGCGATATAAAATGAGGAACAATTCTAGTCAACAAAATCGCATCAGACTGGTCATAAATAGTATAATTGCACCATTCAATTCTCATTATATTAAGAGATCTGTAAAAATGAAACTTAAACAGAAATTAACTTGAACACAAAAAAACATAATAGGAATGGGGGTACAATGGCCATTATTAGTCAGATTTCACTTATAGTCAACCAACACCCACACTTGGGCAAGTAGTACAGAGAGATGGTCTGGGAAGCCCAGGATGACAGTGCCTCAAAGATCCATCTTTCCAGGCCCAGACTTTAGCGAGAATTGGCACCCGGTGTTCACCGACCTTCTCATTTCCAGTGATCAGAAAGTGTCCTGAGCAACTAAGATCCATCCTAGGTTGTAAACGATGCTTAGGGTCGACACCTATCTGAGTTCATGGGCAGAGGGAGAGTAATGGATCGTGGTACCACTGTCTGCCATCATTACCGCAGTTGAGGTGAGTTAAAGATTGCGTTGGAGTTGCCAAAAGCACTTACAGTTGGTTTCAAATGCCATATTGAAGTGTGCTTCCCACCTCTACAATTTGTCTACCATGGCTAATCGCATAGTATAGTGGAGGAAGGCCATCTTAGATTGTCATGTGTCTGCATCGCAACGGAATGTCATGGGATAAAGCTTCTTAGTGTGGACCGGGATAACTCCCACTGGTCTGGGAGAGGGAGGGAATGAGGCTGTACGTGGTTATAGCCAGGACAATCCTCCAGGCAGGGAGATTTAGCCGTTTCTTCCATGCAGTCTTCCAGGCGGCCTACAGTGATATCCTTTGGCTACAAATGCTACTCGGTTGGCTGTGATCCCGTTCAAATTCTTTTACCGGAAGGCACCAGAGTCTTACTCAAAGTGGGCACTGCAGGCTGAGGTCAGTATAGTAAATGAATGGCAATAATTAAGGCTGAATTAGCGATTTTGCCGAGGAGCTACCATGAAATGTGCTTATCCAGTTCGGCAGTTAGTCCTCGCCCCCAACATTTGTTTTATTTTATATTATAAAATTTTACTATAGATCCAATTTTGGTTTGGCATTTTACCATAGAATGTGACAGCAGATAAGAACCATTCGGCCCATCTAGTCTGCCCAATTTTCTAATTACTTTCATTGGTCCCTGGCCTTATCTTATAGTTAGGATAGGCTTATGCCTATCCCACGCATGCTTAAACTCCTCTACTGTGTTAATCTCTACCACTTCAGCTGTAAGGATATTCCATGCATCCACTACCCTCTCAGTAAAGTAATACTTCCTGATATTATTTTTAAACCTTTGCACCTCTAATTTAAGAGTATGTCCTCTTGTTGTGGTAGTTTTTCTTCTTTTAAATATGGTCTCGTACTTTATTGTGTTGATTCCCTTTATGTATTTAAATGTCTTTCCTCCAAGCTATACATGTTAAGATCCTTTAACCTTTCCTGGTAAGTTTTATCCTGCAATCCATGAACCAGTTTAGTAGCCCTTCTCTGAACTCTCTCTAAAGTATCAATATCCTTCTGAAGATACGGTCTCCAGTACTGCGTGCAATACTCCAAGTGAGGTCTCTCCAGTGTTCTGTACAATGGCATGAGCACTTCCCTCTTTCTACTGTAATACCTCTCCCTATACAACCAAGCATTCTGCTAGCATTTCCTGCTGCTCTATTACATTGTCTGCCTACCTTTAAGTCATCAGAAATAATCACCCCTAAATCCCTTTCCTCAGATGTTGAGGTTAGGACTCTATCAAATATTCTGTATTCTGCCCTTGGGTTTTTACGTCCAAGATGCATTATCTTGCACTTATTCACATTAAATGTCAGTTGCCACAATTCTGACCATTTTTCTAGTTTACCTAAATCATTTGCCATTTGGCTTATCCCTCCTGGAACATCAACCCTGTTACATATCTTAGTATCATCAGCAAAAAGACATACCTTACCATCAAGTCCTTCTGCAATATCACTAATAAAAATATTAAAGAGAATGGGTCCAAGTACAGATCCCTGAGGTACCCCACTGGTGACAAGTCCAAGCTTCGAATATATTCCATTAACTACAACCCTCTGTTGCCTGTCACTCAGCAACTGCCTTACCCATTCAACAATATTGGAATCCAAACTTAAAGATTGCAGTTTATTGATAAGCCTTCTATGTGCAACAGTGTCAAAAGCCTTACTGAAATCTAGGTAAGCAATCTCTACTGCACCACCCTGATCTATAATTTTAGTTACCCAATCAAAAAAATCAATAAGATTAGTTTGGCATGATCTCCCTGAAGTAAACCCATGTTGTCTCTGATCTTGAAATCCATGTGTTTTTAGATGTTCAACAATCCTATCCTTTAACATGGTTTCCATTACTTTTCTCACTACTGAAGTAAGGCTTACTGGCCTATAGTTGCCCGACTCCTCCCTACTACCTTTCTTGTGAATGGGCACAACATTCGCTAACTTCCAATCTTCTGGGAAAGAAATAGTTTTAAAAAAAAAGGGTTGGAAACCCTTTAACTTCTTTTTAGAGAGATATTAACCCCAATTACAAGTCAAGCACCTTGCAGGAACATGCCCAGCACTTTGTGGGTTATGAGTTAACAGCCATTTTACCTTTGCATGTAAGTTCTTACACTGCAACAAGTATATGGTAAAATGTTGCCAGTAACTGATTTTATTTATGTAATTTAAAACTTTAATATATCTCAAAAAGAAAACATCTTAAGAAAAAAGGTGAAAAAATAGGGAGTTTCTCAATGCTTTATTCAATGTTTTAATTGCCAGAGAAGTGACAGTTCCATTTTTTAAATCTAGTATTTTTGTTGTGCATAGTGGTACATAGAAACTTGCTAAACCACAACAGCCATTGCAAGTGCAACAGAAGACATGAAATCACAATCATGTGGCTTCAATAAAACTGCACAACTTTTACAGGAAGCAGGCTAAGCACATATGTCTAGTGAAGACAATATTCAATTTGCTAAAAAGATTATGTAGACATGGTGTGTGACAGTTCCATTTTTAATGTGTAGCTAATCATAAGTAACATTGATACTCCAGAGGAACAGGTACATCAGATTAATGTGCATACCTAGCTGTCTCTGTGGTGTGTAGAACAAACTACGGGAACCATGTCTGTGTATTTCCTATGATTCTCTATACTTGTATGTGTGTAAAAACCTACATGCTGCCCTCTCTTCTACCTTCAGCACGTTTGAATAGTAAACGTGGTGATGATTTATGAGCGTTGGCAGGGTTGGTAATGTATGCTTTCAGTTATATATTTTTAAGGACTCTAGGGTGGAAAAACATTTTTTTTACGAAATAAAAATGGGTTTTGTTTTTTGCTATTGGTCTCAGATATTAAGTGTATTTTCTCAGTCACAATGCAACAGATAATTTACAGAACTCACTAAGCCCAGATGAGATGTTAACCAGAGTTTCTATTTAAAACAAAAGAAGTAAAACTACTAACAGATTCTTGGAGAAGGGAACTATGACAATGACCATAAAGGTTCCAAGAGATTAAAGGAACACTATAGTGTTAAGGATACAAAGTTATAGGGATAGGCAACTTTCGGCACTCCAGATGGTGTGGACTGCATCATGGGAGGTGTAGTGCCGAAGGTTGCCTATGCCTGCACTATAGTGTCCCTCTATTCCCGCTTCGCCGCACTCAAAGGGTTTAATAGCCCTTTAAACACTCACCTTATTCCAGCACCATGGTCCCTTTGCTCTGGCTCCATCTCTTCAGATGTCATCACAAAAGAGAACCTAAAGTGCAGGTGGGGCAAGTGCTGTGCGAGCATCAGGCCTTCCCCAAAGGAAAGCATTGAATCAATGTTTACCTATGGGGAGTTAGAAACAATAAGATCTGTTAGTTTTGCCTTTAAGTCTAATGTTTGTAGGAAATACAGATTAAGGAACAGCACACACACAAAAATACAATTTGAAATTTTACAAGGAAACTTCCCTATCACAGCAAACAAATATGGGGATTCACTTCTACCATATGGCCATATTGTGTTAAGGCCACCACTATTTCACAGTATCCCAGTCTGCCGAACAGAACCTGCCATGTGGCTGCCATTAAACAGTTCCTCTTCGCCTCATGTGTGGAAGGGACAGCTATATTCACTCTGGGGATTGCTACAATCACTATACTCCCTTGAGTTACAACACTTGCTCTTGTAAGAGCTATCCTGCTATACTTTCTGGAGTAGGAGAGGTCTACCCACTGGAAGATGGATCTTGGTCTTGGGTCCAGGGTGGGTGGAGCACAGCAAGACCCCAACCAAGCTGTAACGTTGGCTGTGGGGTTTACGGTAGTTATGGTGTCCGGTGAGGTGCTTATGGTACTCAAGGATTACTAGGAAGCAGCGATTGGTGGAGGCCCCCGGTTGGGGTGCCAGGCTGTCCGCCACACCCAGTATCGGTGGGTCATACACTAATTTTAATGTGGGAGACAAATCATATAGTGCTAGTGCTAAATGAACTAAAATGTATTTAATGAATCTGTTGTAAGAGCATTGTGAATATATATAATGCAAAATTAATGTGATTAAAAAAGCAATGAAAAAAAATGCAGTTCCAAAACTAAACAATTAAAGTGATACTGCTTTAATGTATATACTCACAATGAATATGCAATATATCTGTTCTATATCAAATTAAAATTATAATTAAAGTGATGGGTATCCAAAACCTCCAAGATGGTTGTCACGGGCCCGGCGGCCCTGGGGGGCCCAACCGTCCGGGCCCCACATGGAACGGCGAAACTGCCGCAGGTGCATCTGCACCGGGGGCCATCAGGTGGCCCGAGCATTTAGGGCCACCCGATGTGCTCTATATCTTCAGGGGCCCGGTCAGCGCTGCGGCCGCGTAATAGCGCGACCGGGCCCCTTTAAAAAAAAAAAAAATTGCAGCTACACCGCAAGTGCTGCTGGGACGACGTGAAGGCCGGTCACTTCCTCCCAGCTTACTCTGTGCGAGCGGAGAGCGGAGAAGAAGGAGAGCAGAGGGAGAGTGGAGGATACCAGAGGCATACACTCCCATCATCCCCAGCCACCCTCCTTCAACTTAAAGGTAAGAGGAGGGTGGCTGTTAAATGAAGTGTGTGGGTATATGTATGTGTCTGCAAGTATGTCAGTATGTATGTGTGTATGTGTCTGTATGTATGTCTGTGTGTATGTCAGTATGCATACATGTATGTATGTGTGTATGTCTATGTATGTGTGTATGTGTCTGTATGTATGTGTGTGTATGTCAGTATGTATATATGTCTGTATGTACGTCTGTGTGTATGTGAGTATGTATATATGTCTGTGTGTGTGTCAGTATGCATGTATGTCTGTATGTATGTGTGTATGTATGTGTCTATCTGTATGTGTGTGTGTATGTCAGTATGTATATATGTCTGTATGTATGTCTGTCTGTATGTATGTCAGTATGTATATATGTCTGTGTGTGTGTCAGTATGTATGTGTGTATGTATGTCAGTATGCATGTATGTCTGTATGTATGTATGTCTGTATGCATGTGTGTATGTATGTGTCTATCTGTATGTGTGTGTGTATGTCAGTATGTATAAATGTATGTTTGTCAGTATGTATGTATGTCTGTGTATGTGTCTGCAAGTATGTATGTATGTCTGTGTGTGTGTGTGTGTGTGTGTGTATGTCAGTATGTATGTGTGTATGTATGTATGTCAGTATGCATGTATGTCTGTGTGTGTATGTCAGTATGTCTGTATGTGTGTATGTCAGTATGTATATATGTCTGTATGTATGTCTGTGTGTATGTCAGTATATATGTGTGTATGTATATATCTATCAGTATGTATGTCTGTGTGTGTGTATGTCAGTATGTCTGTATGTATCTGTGTGTGTGTGTGTGTATATGTATGTATATCAGTATGTATGTGTATGTATGCCATTATGTATGTCAGTATGTATTTATGTGTATGTATGTCAGTTTGTCAGTATGTATGTATGTATGTACGTCAGTGTGTGTGTCTGTATGTCAGTGTGTGTGTATCTGTGTATGTGTTTATATGTGTGTATGTCTGTTTCAGTATTTGTGTCTGTTAGTATGTGTGTATCTTCCTGTGTGTGTGTCTGTGTTCTTTTGTGTCTGTGTGTGTGTATTCCTGTGGGCGGGATTTGGAGGCGGGGCTTGGAGGCGGGCACCCGGGGGCCCAGACCTTCAGCTATGTTAGGGGCCCCACAATTTCTGATGGCGGCCCTGTAGACACCAGAACCACTACATTAAGCTATAGTGATTCTGGTGACAATAGTGTCCCTTTAAAGATTAGTTATCTGATGACAAGTTGGCCTAAAGCATATGAAGCTGCTATGATCCATTATGTAGGGTCTAGTCACTTTGTGTTGCCATTGTGAAATAATGCAACAGATTTTATTGTAAGCTTTCTGCAGGCCCGGACTGGCCATCAGGCAAGTGCCCAGTGGGCCGCGATGGACATGGGCCGATGCCCGACAAGGGAGATCACAGGATCTCCCCTGCCGGCCCATACAGTGCAGCACCGGTCCTAAGAGGGACCACTGTCCCTTCATGGGCCGGAGGAAAGATCTAGCATTCGTGCATGCCAGGCAGCCTCCTTGTGTCCCTCTCGCAAGCTCCGATATTATCAGAGCTTTGCCATGGAAATAACTACTAAATAACCGGCCCACTAGACCACCAGGGATCATCATCAGCATGCACCCCTGTACCCCGACAAGGTAATAAGAGGGACGGGGAGTGGAATATATATATTTTAATGATTAAATTAATTAAGCAGCCATCTCACCCCTATTAAACCACTACACCCCCTCCCTATACACCCCCTGCCATTCTGTCCCCTATTAACACACTACACACCCTGACCCCTATTAACACACTACACCCCCTGCACTTACACACAGCACACTCTCCATGCCCCTTATATACACCTGCTGTACTCACACATACACTACGCACACTCTATTCCCCTTAAAATACACACACTACACCCCCGCACTTACACACAAACACATCACACACACTCTATAACCCTTATACACACACCACACCTCCTGCAATGAGAGGGAGGGGGAGTGGAATATATATATTAATAATTAAATTAATTAAGCAGCCATCTTACCCCTACTAACTCACTACACCCCTGCCATCTTACCCCCTACTAACCCACTACACCCCTACCATCTTACCCCTATTAACCCACTTCACTCCCGGCCATCATACTCCCTATTAACTGACGACACCCCCGCCATCTTACCCCTATTTACCGACTACACCCCCTGCCATCTTACCCCTATTAATCCACTACACCCCCTGCCATCCTACCCCTATTAACCCACTACACCCCTGCTATCTTACCCCCTATTAACCCACTTCACTCCCTGCCACCATACTCCCTATTAACTGACGACACCCCTATTTCCCAACTATACTCCCAGCCATCTTACCCCTATTAATCCACTACACCCCCTGCCATCTTACCCCCTACTAACCCACTACACCCCTGCCATCTTACCGCCTATTAACAAACTTCACTCCCTGCCATCATACTCTCTATTAACTGACGACACCCCTGCCATCTTACCCCTATTTACCGACTACACCCCCTGCCATCTTTCCCCTATTAATCACTACACCCCCTGCCATCTTACCCGCTATTAACCCACTACACCCCCTGCCATCTTACCCCTATTAACCCACTACACCCCTTCCATCTTATCCCTAATAACTGACTACACACCCGCCATCTTACCCCCATTAACCCTCCAGACCCCCTGCCATCTTACCCCCTACTAACCCAGTACACCTCCTCCCCATTACCCAATAATAATAATCTACTACACCACATGCCATCCCGTCCCCTATTAACACACTACACTCCCTGCACTTGAGCACTACACACTCTATTTACCTTATACACACCCCCATGCATTCACACACACACTCTATACACACACTATTCTATATACACATACACACACTAAAGGCAGCATGGTATCTTGGCCTGCATAAACACGAGGACGATACTCCCCTCTTTTGGTGAGCATCTTGTCTATGATGCTGATAGTGTTCAGGACTCACCCACCATCTGGCTCCATCCCTCTTACACCCTTTATAATTCTTCTTGGTGTCTCACAATGCACCATCTCTAAGCCCCTTTAGTGACGGATTTGCATAACAGTCTCCAGGCTCTGGTTACAGATTGGGCACATCCATGTCAAACATGGTCTAAAAATCATGCAACCATGTCACTTTTCCCGGGTTCTGAATCCAATTTGAGTGCAGCTGCATTAAAGCCCTCAGTTACATACCAATCTCAATTACATGGCTGTGGCATTCTGCATGTAGCATTATATTCACTAGGTCACATGTCATTTTGAACCGAAACAAAACCTAAATGACATGAGCCACGACCTTAGCGCCTTTTGTACAGTAATTGGTTGGCCATGGCCATGTTTATTGACCCTGCTTTGTTGCATTCTGATTGCTGTGTCCAGACCTGGCTACATATTTTACTATGATCTCTCCTGTTCCTTATATATTGCCATTGTTTATTGTTTTTATTTTTTCTCTGTTTGTCCTCCTCCTGGTCTGAATGTATTTTTTAGTGTAGTCCGGTAATTTCCTGTTTTCTACCGAATACACCACTCCCTGCTGTGTTCACTTATTATGACATATACATAAACACAGACTTATATGCAAACACACACACATGGGCACATATACACACTGTAGCTGCTATGTGAGAGAGATCACATGATGCTGTTGGTTGTGGAAGCCCGGCCCTCCAGTGTGTGTGTGTGTGTGTGTGTGTGTGTGTGTGTATGGGCCTGAGGCAACAAAAACAGCCATGGCACTGTCCTGTTATAAACACAAAAACTGTAAGTGACAAAAACCTCTTCCCAACTAAATGAATAACAATATGTTGTGTAACCAAGTCTTCTAGTCGTGAAGATGATAACTCATTCTTATATGAAAATTTTTCCCATTACAATAAATATTATTACTCTGCAATAAATGCCCTGATTTGAAGTGAGTTTTGCTAGTGAAGAAATCCTATCAGTAACAAACATTTTTATTAATAAAAGAAATATACAAACTTTGTCAAAACATAACACACACAGGCACAAACACATATTCTATACACATACAGACTTCACAACCAGACTTACATACAAACACACAGTTTTATACACATTCATATACATTTTTGTTGGGTGTGGGGGTGTGGGGTCACAGTGAGGATATCATCCCTGGGGACCGGGGGGTACTGCTGGGTTCAATCTCTGCAATTACTGCCTTGTCTTTACATACAACATACTCCTCAGAAATACACTACTACATTCAAACACAGATATATAGAACAAATACATCCATGCACCAACACACAGACCCTCTACACAAACACACACTAGCAACATTTACCCAACACTTATATTTGAATTATATGGTCATGTTGTGAAATATGAAAAATGGCATTGGACCATGGAGTGAATATCAAGTGATTATTTTACGTGGAATCATAGAGTAAAATATGAAATGGTATGGTTTATGAGACGATGCGGTAAAAGGAAATGAGTCCATAAGACCTATGCAAATGCAAATGGTTTGCCGAGATGGGACCGGGGTTTGGAGAGACATCACCAGCTGCTGGGAGCAGAAGGATAGAAAGGAAGTGAAGGTGGGAGTAGGATTTGAAAGTTTTGTAGGAGGGTATGTATGTAGAGGATTTGGGAGGGTTTGTTGGAGATAGGCTGGAAAGGTATGTGTAGAGTGCATGGGATGAATAGAGAGGGGAGGGTAGTAAGGTGGAAGTAATGAAGATGGTGTTGCCAGGGACAGGTGAGCAAAAGGATAGGGATATTTTAGTAATGAGGGAAGTTAGTGATAAAGTGAAAAATAGAAGTGAGAATAACAAGAGACAGATAAACCGTGTATTTCCAGAGTTCTTACAGCCTGCCTTCTGCCATCAGCCCTAGCAGGCTGCGACTCCCCAAAGCCTTGTCTAGTGAATTACTTGTGCTGGCCAGGAACTCCGCCACTGAGATGGCAGCCCTCATAACTCTCCAGCGAACCCTCGCTAAAACCGCTGGAATCCCCAGGTTCCGTCCATAGGAGCGTGACTCTGCCCGTCGAGCTGCCCAATAGATAAACAAGGGTCTTAATATCCATACATAACGGGGAGCACATAATGAAACAAATTACAACAAATGAGGCTGGACGTCCAGCTGATATCTCCGGGATGACCATCTACCTAAAAGCTACACAGCCGAACTCGCAAAACCCAAGACGCTAGCTTGTGTCACTGCCCCAATTCTAAAGGAATGAGGAGAGAACCCGGTCGGATCTCGCCCACAAGAAACCACCGCTTTCCCCAGCACAGACATGAACTGGAAACAAGTAAGCGGGGACACATCTGCGTGTACCAATAGCGAGACTGACGATGGCCTAGCCGCCATATAACGATGAAATACCCGAACAAGACAAAACTCACCCCCAGTATTCCCCACCGGGAGCCACATGCCTATAACGGCCTAATCCATCTTTGACCTGCGAATATGTAAATCCACAAAACTCTCCGACCAACGCACATCTGATAACAATAGTGGGGAAACCGAACAGCGATTGGGGGCTATGAGCTCCCCAACCCGTAAAGCTCTGAAAAAACATAAGATGAATGCAACCTGGAATAACAAACTCTCGCTATCCAAACTGCATACGCTAGGCAGCGCCACCATCAACCGCCACAGCAAATCCACGGAAATCGTCTGATGTCAGTCCGGATGCCTCCGACTCCTCCAACCACGCAGGACCCGTTGCAAGCGAAACTCCTTTGTAATGTCTCGCCGTCCCAAAAAGTGAAACAGGGTCAAATATAGCATGTTACTTTTTCAGTTTATACACATTGAAATTTGCCAGACTGGTTATGGTGCCTTTGAGACCAAATAGTAGCCCAGGAATGAGAATTACCCCATCATAGCACACCATTTGCAAAAGTAGACAACCCAAGGTATTACAACAAATGGGGTATGTCCAGTCTTTATAGTAGCCACTTAGTCACAAACACTGGCCAAAGTTAGCGTTCATATTTGTTTGTGTGTGAAAAATGCAAAAAACTAATTTGAACGCAAATTTTGGCCAGTGTTTGGACATACCCCATTTGTAATACCTTGGGTTGTCTACTTTTGTAAATTGTATGCCGTCATGGGGGTAATTCTCATTCCTGGGCTACTCTACGGTCTCAAAGACAACATAACCAATCTGGCAATTTTCAATGTAAGTAAAACAGAAATGCAAGCCATGTATTTGACTCTGTGACCTTTGAAAACACCATAAAACCTATACATGGGGGGTACTGTTATACTCGGGAGACTTCGCTGAATAGAAATATTAGTGTTTCCAAACAGTAAAATGTATCACAACAATGATGATATCATTGACGTGATATTGTCAGTGAAAGTGCCGTTTGTGTGTGAAAAATCCAAAAAATGGCCCTTTCACTGATGATATCATCGTTGTGGTACGTTTTACTGTTTTGAAACACTAATATTTGTGTTTAGCAAAGTCTCCAGAGTAAAACAGTACCCCCCATGTACAGGTTTTATGGTGTCTTGGAAAGTTACAGGGTTAAATATAGGACTTACGAACCAAATTCTGTGGACTTTATGACTGGGTTGTCAGGCAGGTCCCTCAAATCGTAATTAATAAAATGACTTAATTAAGTAAAAATATTATATATATATATATATATATATATATATATATATATATATGTATATATATATAATATGTGTGTGTATATATATATATATGGAATTTTTAAAAATTATTTTCATATATATATATATAATTTTTAAAAATTATTTTCATATATATTTATATATATATATATACCTATAATTTTGTTCTAAGTGTATTTTGATATCTATATATACATATTAATATCAAAATACAGTTAAAACGAAATTACGCATGTATATATCATTTTTATTTATTTATTATTTATTTATTTTTAACTTATTTATGTATTTTTTTATATTTTATATATATATATATATATATTTATAAAATTATAACTATATATTTATATATATAAATAATATCATTCTAAGTGTATTTTAATATTAATATATAATTATATATTAATATTAAAATAAACCTAGAGACATATTGTATGTGTATGAATATGTGTGTGTAAGATGGAATCTACATACACACTTAGATCATATATATATAAATATATTAATATATATATATTAATATATATATAATCTAAGTATATATTTTTTCATTACTTATTATATACACACTTAGATCATATATATATATATATATATATATTATACTAAGTATATATTTTTTCATTACTATACTATATATTTTTTCATTACTAACTGTTTAAAACTTAATTAAACTTTCTTACAGGCACTGGGGGGAATGCCTGGTATTCCAGACAGGCCCCTGCAGACACTGCTGTGGACGGCTGTTCCGTCCATGTGATCGCAACGTCAGCACGGATCAGTTGCAGGGGACTCCCTGGGATGCCAGGTAAGTCCCCCCATCGCGACCGCCGGCAGGGGATCGCCAGCGATCAGGTAAGTGGAAAGGACGGCATAAGCGTACAATGCTCCCAGCCAGCGTTTAGGACCAGGTCCCCAAGGACAGCATAGTACACCCGCCATCCTTAAGGTGTTAACAGCTACAAGATTGGACTACAAGTTGAGAGCATACAAGTTGGATTCCCTCTGCAAGATCTTAAAGAACTCTCATACCTTGACAACTGAATGGGTGAGTATTCAGCTGATTTTAATTTTTTCCCCAATTTTTTCTCTTTTTTTCTTTTTGCTACTTTTGATTTATTATTATTATTATTATTATTATGAGACACAGCTACAGTATCACGTAGAAGAGAGCAACACAGGGACAAAAAAGAGAGGGACAGGGGGATTTGGGCCCCTGTCCCTTAATAGGGACACTTGGGAGGTATAGAAAAGCATTGGGAAGCTAGTGCACATGAGTGACAAAACTCTGCACTGCGCCAAGCTATGAGACCATCTGATTGAAATAGACTAATTTTACTCGGCTATTTCTACAGAAGAGCCTCTGATTTAAACCTTGCAATGGACACATTGCCATTCCTACAGAACGTCAATATTTTCAAGTGCAGGGATAAAACTAGAGGGACATGGGATCCAGACAACTTCATAACACTTTATCAGGCTGAAGTGAAGGTCATAATCTATCAGTCTATCAATTTAATTAGCTATATTATATGTTGGAACAAGCACTACAGAAAGTAAACTCAAAGACCAATGAACAAGCAAAAGCAACTAAACTCATATTTGAGTAAAAAAAAAATTATATCGCTTGTCTAAGCAAGCATCAGGTGATGTGTATAATAATGGCCTACAGATCTAAATGTTATAGAAGGCAGCCGTTGGTTGTGCACTGCAGACAGAATAATAATGCAGGACAGAATTATTTACAGATACAGATACAGATATTCATAAGGATAGCCAAATAAACATAATCACTGATATTATGCAATAGACACTGGATGGGCCAAATAATTTGTATATCCCAGCACAATTTCTGAACAGGTGTCTCTAGTCAGAATCATAATGGCAAATCAAGAACCATGCTTTAGACAGATAATTAAATAATGTTAAAATCTACTGAACAACAAGGTAGGAACAAAAAAGATTGTGCTTAAAACACAATAAAACTCCCCACATTGTAAATACAAAAATTACTGTTATGCTTCACATGCATATATCTAGTTGAACTTTGAAAAATCCTACTTGGGCACAGAAACTTGAGAAATTATGTTTCACTAGGTGATGCATAAAATTTTTTTGTAATAACTTTACATTAAAGAATTAGAATCCTCTCCTCATGGCATAATTTGTGTTGATGTAACTTTGTCCTACCTGTCGCGCATCAGTATGGCTTCATTGTTAGTGCCAGGATTAAGGATCAAAATTTAGGTAATAAGACCTTGTAGAGGAGATTTATCAAGGTACAACAGGTGCTATTTTGGGTACAACTTGCTACATGTTAGAGACATTCTATTGTTTTCCATGGCAATTACTTCTTACTTACCTCTGTGCCCCCAAATAGTACCTGCATTGCCTTGATAGCATTCCCCATTATGTGTGCTAGGCTTTAACGGTCATAACACAAGGTGTGTAATTTAGCAATTATTACCCTGGAAAATTTACCATAGAAATTCTTAAATCACTTGGCTGCAGTTAGATAAAGGACATTTGACATTTTTTGGTGATTTTATTTGGAGATAGCCAAGATTGACTAATTCTAAACATATCTGATTTTTAGTTTTTCTTATATTTTTTGTATTGATTTCATAAATAATGTTTGTGAGAGATGTGGGTGGCTCCTACTCTGGTGTTTATCATTTGCTTAGATTTTATTGCCTTTAAGATGTTGTATTGTTGTATATGTTTGTAATTTATTTTATAATTCAACGTCTATTGAATATCAGTCATATTATCAAGAGACAGTACAGCGATACAGAGAAGTATATTAATATTATACAGTCCATACAAAAACATACAGAGAACTAACAAATACAATATGTTCAAGTGCTAATACCAGAAACCACAACAATCTCATATCCATTCCATATAACTCTCTATAATTCCTCCTTTAAAGCTGCCCTTTGGAATGCACGCTTTGTGTGCAGCACCATTAAATCAACTTCCATCCGTGACCTATTTATCTCACACTCCTTAAACCTACTTGCACTAACAGAAACCTGGTTCTCTTCCTCTGACAATGCTACCCCTGCCTCACTATCCTTTGGTGGTCTTCACTTTACCAAAACCCAAAATAGGCTGAGAGTAAAGGTAGTGGTGTAGGATTTCTACTTTCACCCCACTGCTCCTTTATAACTCTGCCCAACCCCTCCCTATCTTTCTCCAGCTTGAAATTCACTCAGTTCGTCTGTTCAAACTTATCTCTGCTAACATAGCTGTTATCTATTGCCCCCCTGCTTCCCCATGTCTGTTCCTTGACCGTTTTTCTGCTTGGCTTTCTTACTTCCTTTCAAGGAATATCCCTTCCATAATCCTCAGCGATTTCAACATTCCCATTAACCCACCCCTGACCTCAGTAGCTTCCAAACTTCTTTCTATTAGCTTCTCCCTTGGCCTATCACAGTGGGCTAATACTCCGACACATGTAGCTCTCGATCTTATTTTTTCTAATGCATGCACTATCTTTAAGCTTAACAACACTCCATTTCCTCTCTCAGATCACACCCTCATTTGTTCTTGAGAGCCCCTTACCCAACAGCCTCACCCTAACCCCCCTCAACTCAGAAGGGAACTGAAATCTCTTGACCTCCAGCAACTCTCAGCTGATCTCCATTCCAAACTCCCATCCATCCCCACCTTCTCCTGTCCATCTCTGACTATCTCCTCATATAATGCTACCCTCACCTCTGCCCTGGACGCTGCAGCCACACTCCAAAGATGCACCTCAAGGAAGACGCGCCTCCAACCTTGGCACACTAAGTTGACCCGCTACCTGCAGAGATGCTCCCGTTCAGCTGAACATTGCTGGAGGAAGTCCCACACCTTGTCAGACTTCCTCCATTATAAATTCATTTTGTGATCATATAGCACAGCTCTCTCCCTTGCTAAACAATCCTACTTTTCTTATCTTGTTAGTTCATGCTCACGCAATCCCAGGCATCTCTTTAATACCTTCAACTCTCTCCTTTGCCCACCTCAAGCCACCCCTCAAACTGACCTTTCAGCAGATAGCCTTGTATGCTACTTTACCGACAAGATTGAACAGTTAAGGAAAGAATTCTCCCCCCTTTGCTCCTCCCTCTCTCAACCACACAGGGATCGTACCTTCCCTACCCTACAGGCCATCTCCCCAGCTACAGAACAGGAGGTGGCTTCGCTTCTCCTCTCATCCCACCTCCAGTCCACTTGATCCAGTACCTTCCCACCTTATCAGATCTCTCTCCCCTTGTCTTGTACCATCCTTAACACACATCCTAAATGGCTCTCTTTCATTTGGTGTTGTCCCTGCTCCCCTTATGCATACTACTGTCATACCCATCCTATAAAAGCCACCCCATGACCTGTCTTCCCCTTCCAACTATCATCCCATATCCCTGCTTCCTTTTTCCTCAAAGCTTCTAGAAAGATTTGCCTTTACTCGTATGACTCACTTCCTAAATTCCAACTCCCTCCTCAATACTCTTCAATCTGGCTTTCGCCCCCTCTACTCTACTGAGACTGGTCTTAATAAAGTTACAAATAACCTAATCACAGCTAAATCCAAAGGCCACTACTCCATGCTAATTCTTCTTGACCTCTCTGCTGCCTTTGCCACTGTTGATTATGTCCTCCTTCTCAAACTCTTCAATCCCATGGTCTCTGTGACACTATTCTCTCGTGGTTCTCCTCTTATCTCTCCCAACGTTTTTTCAGTGTCTCCTTTTGCAATGACACCTCCTCCTCTCGCCCTGTCTCGGTTTGAGCGCCCCAAGGATCTGTTCTTGGGCTCCTTCTGTTCTCTCTTTATACTGCCTCTCTTGGCAAACTCATTAACTTCTTTGGATCCCACTACCATTTGTATACCGACGACACCCAGATATATCTCTTCTCCCCTGATCTCTCCCCTGCGCTCCTACAATTTGTCACTACTTTCCTTTCTTCAATCACTGATTGGATGTCCTCCCGCTTTCTGAAACTCAATCTCTCTAAAACTGAGATTCTTAATATCCCCCTCATAATGCTGATCCTTCTCCTTCGCTTTCCCTGCAAGTTGATGGTACTTGCATCAGTCCATCCTTGCAAGCTCGTTGTCTTGGTGTTATATTTGATCCTGGCCTCACCTTTGTGCCACATATCCAGTATGTTGCTAAAACCTGTCGATTCCTTATTAAAAACATTGCCCGCACCCGACCCTTTCTCACGCAAGAAGCTGACATGCTTAACATTTAGTTACTCCAATGGCCATTGGAAGGAATACCCGCCTGCCAACGTCAAGGCAGACACCCTAGGCGGGTCCTAAACTGACCTTTCACCTTTCTTCTTTGAGCTTCTGGCAAAGATATCTCTAATGAGACAGAGATATCCCTTGCCTGGTTTCAGCCAGGGACCCCACGAACGGAGGCTGTTTATGGCGGTTGCCGTTCTGGGGGTCCCTGAGATTTGTGGGGACACTCTTTGGGGACAATGGTGGTTTGGCAGGCTTTCTGTAGCTGGGAGTCCAGGAGCCTGGAAGCTTTCCCACGCTCCCAGGTACAGAGGCTCATGGGATGAAGACCCCCTGGTCACCGGAGGTGGGAAACCCTGAGGAGGCGTGGCGGGAACAGGGGACAAAGGGACTGGAGTTCCATTTCTGCCAGGAGACCCCTAGGAGGCAGAGGGCCCTGGGAGGGGACACTGAGTGGTGGGAACAGAGGATGAAGGGACTGGGAATTACGGGTTACCCAGGGTCCTCTACAAGAGACATGCCTGTCTTGTGACATTGCAAATTTTAAAAGAGTCGGAGAGGCATCCATTGATTGTAACTTTGGTTGTGGTGGAAGTGTATAAGGCTGAAATCCAAGAGAACATATTCTGGCCCAAACCAACTGATCCAAGTACTGCGCATGGGAATGATCAATCTATCCTGTTGAATGCTTTCTCAAATTTATTAACGTGTTTGCTTGAAATTTGTTTCTGGTGTCTCCATAGATGGGATACCAGGAGACAAAAATGCCAGGAAAGAGTATTGTGCAGTGTGTGTGTGAGGGTGCTGTGTGTGTGTGAGGGGTGCAGTGTGTGTGTACTGTGTGTGAGTGATGGGTGCTGTATTTGCGTTAGGGTGCTATGTGCGTGTGAGGAAGCTGTGTGTGAGGGTGCAGTGTGGGAGGGTGCTGTGAGTGTCAGGGGTGCAGTGTGTGTGTGTGCGAGTTAGGGTGCTGTGAGTGTCAGGGGTGCAGTGTGTGTGTGTGTGTTTGAGTGTGGGTGCTGTGAGTGTCAGGGGTGCAGTATGTGTGTGTGTGTGTGTGTGTGAGTGAGGGTGTGGTGAAGTCAGGGGTGCAGTGTGTGTGAGTGAGAGTGCTGTGAGGTCAGGGGTGCAGTGTGTGAGTGTGTGTGAGGGTGCTGTGAGTGTCAGGGGTGCAGTGTGTGTGTGTACCTTTGGCCTGGGAGGGGGGATCGTGCTGCTTCTATCCCTGGTGGTGCTAGTGGTGAGTGAACTCTAGCCTGTGGGGCTAGAGTTCACTCTCGCGAGACCCGGAGCAGTGCCATGGCAATGCTCCGAATATTGCGAGAGGAACCTGGTGGAGCTGCAAGTTAGAGCTCCTCTGGGTTCCTCTCCTTTCTCCCTCCTTCTCTCCCCCGCCGGTGGCCGCATTTCACTACATGTGGGCCGGTAAGGGAGATCTTTCATCTCCCACCGGCCTGTCATGGAACACAGTTGGGGCCGGTGCTCGGATAGTGCCGGCCCTGCATGGACCGGCAGGAGAGATCCTGTGATCTCCCCTGCCAGCCTCGGCCCATGGCTACTGTGGCCCACCAGGCATTTGCCCGGTGTGCCCGATGGCCAGTCCGGGCCTGGTTCAAGGCGCTCTTAATATTTCAACATTTTTCCAAAGCGCACCTAGTCAAAACAAAGTAGTAAGATGTATATCTGTGCAGCGTTGCGGCAAAATGAATCTGGGAGTTGAGAAGCATAGCGGAGCTCCATTACCCCGACTAGGTATCTCCACTGATTTGTCCTCGAAGCTATAAGACGGGGTGTTGTGATCATAACCCTTTCCCCCTAATAACTAGACGACACATAGTTCTGCGAGTCAACTGAGGTTTATTATGCCACACTCTGCCTTTTATGTACAGACCCCCAGGATGGGGTCTCCATAGAAAAGAATACAACCCCCCACTAGGCGTCTCTGTGTCTGGGAGATAATTGAGTCAAGAGAATTCTAACTCAATTATCTCTGTTACAGGAAACAATACAAAAATATACAAAATACCCCAAAAACTTATCCATAATATACAGGAACCCCACAAATGTCATGGGAGTTTCATTTGTGCTGACAAATTTGGTTAGGTGTGTAGGTACATCTTCCGCTATTAGAGTGTCATTTAGCAGAGATTCATTGAGCTTTCATGCCTAAGTTTTAGGACAGTGCATTGTGGAGAGGATGGTGAGAGGGACAGGATTATATTTCCGATTCTAGAGTTGCATAGGAGGTCGATATGTTGGTGTTGCATGAATGAGTAATCAATACGTAAGTAAGCATTGTGTGAGGATGAGTAAAAGGTATAATCCCTGTCAGTAGGGTAGAGGGTCCTCCAACAATCTATTAGTTAATGAAGAAGGGCTTGAATCCCCCTCAACAGGTGGGTTGGGTGTATATCTTTTTTTTTAACCCCTGATCTAGTCACTTGAAACTGAATAACAATTATTTGTTTATATTTAATTGGGGTAGCATTATGTCATTGTACTATGATGTTAGGAGTTGAAAAATGTAAAAAAAAAAAAGGAAATACTTTCTACAGAAAGTGTTTTGAAGCACGTTGCAGTTAAAAAATTCAATAGTTCTGAACAGTCTTCCTCTGACTCAGGATCGGCATCCTGTACTTTAATCATGATATTACTGGAGCTTCAGCATCGCCTGAGAAGGATGATGAAGGGTATTTTTTTTTTTTTTACTTCTGTTAGTACGCTGATGAAATTGGATAATAGCTCTCTGGAGTCTGTTATTTTCTGAGTCAGGAACATCATCCAGCACTTTAAAATGTTCAGTAGGAGGCATACCTGGGTTGGAATCCTTGATTACTTTACCATGGAAGTCCGACTTAGTTATAAGAGACTATTCACAGTTCACTATTTATATTACACTTACAGAATCTGTGCAACAGAATCTAAAAATAGCAAAATATTGTAAATACTATTACATGATGGGAGCCTGGTCAGATTTCCACTCATAAAGACATATAGCAGACTGTGAAGAAAGCAAGCCATGATAGCAATCTGCATCATCCCAATCATTCTACGGTTCCCACACCCATGCTTACTGGCCTGTATGTTAGCAGTTCAACATTGGTTGCTTTGTTCAATGCTATATGCATTTACTGACTATCCAGTACCGAAGATAAAGGATGATTTTTTACCCAGTTTACCTTTATTAAAATTGTCCTGTGTATTTAAGCACTTAAATTAGTTTACGTCTGTTTCATACTATTATACACACATACTAAGTGGAGTATAAAAAAACATGACTGCGTTTTCATGTTTCTGAAGTTGTGATAAACAGATGAAGTGCATGTGAGTGTTCAACTGCTCTAGAAGTGGAATTTTAGCACCAGCTTCAAGAGCTGCAATGTTATCTAATCCAAATGATGGTCTCCTTTAAGATAATCCACTTTCAATGACAGTGCAAGGCTCTTATCCAAAAGCAATTGCTTATTTATTTACCCATGCACACATGCCTTTCACTCCCTGTGTGGGAGAATAGATTGACAGGGCTATCAATGGGTATTAAAACTGCTATTGCATGTGCTAAACACCAGCATCTTGCAAGCCTATCAGGTTTCACTTTTTCGAAGAAAAAAAAATGTTCTCACCCCTCTGGGTGGTATATTTGATCCTCGTTCTCAGCCCTCTACCAGAGGCTTGGAAGTATTTTAGCTGTTCCTAGAACTGTACTCTTGTGGACAAAGATCTCTAGCAATCCCACCTAGAATCTGCTGAATCCACTCTTCCAAATTGAGCAATAGGACTCTAGAAACCAACTAAAATGTAGCTATTAGATGTCCAATCATTTCATTCCTTTTTTATTATTATTATTTATTTTATAGATAACCAGCAGGTTCCCTAGCACTGTACAATATAATAGGTTTACAGACAAGTTGATATGCTTACAATTATATAGTTCCACTTAAACTATGAAGCTGTTCTGGCACAGTGTGGTATTCAGAACCCTGTACGTAGTTTGTAAATGCGCATGTTGATGCTTATAATCATCCAAGTACCTGTATATTCCCACAGCATGTGAAATGGCATCATCAGATTATATACAGTTACCACACAGGTGGGAGGGGTAAAAGTGTCAAATGCAATTTGCATCCTTGGCTCTGCCCAAAGAATCTAGGACCCACCCAGCTGGATCCACCTGTAGAACCGAAGGGTCAGTCTGGTGTGAATGTGCGCTAGGTTGCCGTCCAATAAAGTAGGCCAGCCCACTTAAGGTAGACCATGCAGTGCTCTCTGCAGGGTCCTAATGCCATGAGTGTGTGCAAGTGTGCCTAATGGTGCGCTTATGCTATGCTTGTTGGGGTCAGTTCCATGGTGTCTCCAAAAGCAGGACATCTGAGAACAGAGTGGCGATTGCGGGACAGGACACGAAGATGGTGCTGTCCCGACAAAATTGGGGTGGTTGGCAGGCCTGAAAAAGTGCCAAGGGCTTTTGTTCCAGATGCATGGAATCTTGGAAAAGCCTTGGTCAATAAGAGGTTAGGATTAATATATCTCCTCCCTCCCATTCTCCCCTAATTTAACTAAATGAGCACTGTTTGCACATGAGCAATACAAACTAATTCTAAATATCAGATTTGAGAACAATGGAAATGAGAATCACAGAAACTCGTACAGATTTGACAGTTTTAATTTTTTAATTTTGAAGTGAAGGAAATACTACTGATGTGTGCACCTTGCATATGTGAGCACTACTTCTTTCATTTCTATACCATATATGTGAATAGATTTTCCAGATCATAGCCTAGTGATTTCCTTATTCTTAGTTATCATTTTATACTTTATATACATGATCCAAAAAACTGTCTAGTGAACCCACTCTGGAGGACCTTTTTACATGTGTTTATAGATAGGTAGGCCCTGATACTGATTCAATGGTAGATGTATAACATGTTCTCTTCAATAATTTATTTATATATAAAGTATTTTACCAGGAAAGATTTCTCTCATTTTCAGGTAGGTCCTGGGCCAACAAACATTGCATTGTTACAATAGGGTACAATATAATATTAAAATTCCAAAATAATATTAAAATACACATATAGAAATTTAACACAGAACAGGTAAGGAATATAATCAGACATGATTACAGGTGCATTCTGTATTGAGATATATGGACAGAGATCTCCTAAAGGGTTTTAGACTGGAGAAAGATTTGATTGTGTCTGTGAGGTTATTCCATAATTGCGGTGCTATGTACGAAAATAAGGTTTGTGCCATTTTATTTTTGTATTGCGGTATACTAAATAACGTGTTGGTACTGGATCGGGGGTTATAAGGGTGGGAACAACTGGGGAGAGCGTTCTACTCAGGTAGGGTGGGAGCTTGCCAGAAAAGCTTTTAAACATAAGGCTGGAAAGATGAAAGGTGCGTCTGGATTCCAGTGATAGCCAGTTTAGCTCTTTGAACATGTAACAATTGTGGATCATTTAATTACATTGTAGCACTGAGCGGCAGAGTTATACAATGTAGTAAGTTTAGGAAGGTGGATTTGTGGTGCAGGTGCATACACTACATCCCCATAATCTATGTGTTGTACAATCTGTTTTTACTGTGGGACTTAGGCAGAGTTTGTTTTTTGTGCAGGGCACCTAGTTTTGGATAAACTTTTGATGAGAGTTTTACAATGTGGAGGCCAAAAAATAGATTGGGGTCTAGCAACATACCTAGATATTTGAAAGAATGTTCTGCGATCAGTGTGTTATTTGATTTTATTCTGATACATAGCTGGGAGTTCTGTAATTTATGCAATTTAGGTACTGTTCCAAAGATCATTGTGACAATTTTATCAGTGTTTAGGAAACTTTTATCTGTGATCTACATTTCTGTCTCTGTAAACTGGTTTTGGAGCACACCCTCAAACTGTGGTAGATTTGGTATACTTGTGTAGATTACGGTGAAAATGTGCAATATTGTAGGCTCACAGTGTCCCATTCTAAACAGCTAACTAAGCCATAATACCTGCAAAGGGTTTCTGAGCCTTTAAATGGTCTCTCAGTCTGGTTCAGCAGGAATCACAATCATGGGGAAGACTGCTGACCTGACAGTTGTGCAGAAAACCATAATGGACACCCTCCATAAGGAGGGAAAGCCTCAAAAGGTAATTGCGAAGGAAGTTGGATGTTCCCAAAGTGCTGTATCAAAGCACATTAATAGAAAGTTATGTGGAAGGGAAAAGTGTGGAAGAAAAAGGTGCACAAGCAGTAGGGATGACCGCAGCCTGGAGAGGATTGTCAGGAAAAGGCCATTCAAAAGTGTTGGGGACTTTCACAAGGAGTGGACTGAGGCTGGAGTCAGTGCATCAAGAGCCACCACAAAAAGACGGATTCTGGACATGGGCTTCAGATGTTGTATTCTTCTTGTCAAGCCACTCCTGAACAACAAGCGTCAGAAGCGTCTTACCTGGGCTAAAGAAAAACAGACCTGGTCTGTTGCTCAGTGGTACAAAGTCCTCTTTTCTGATGAGAGCAACTTTTGCATCTCATTTGGAAATCAAGGACCCAGAGTCTGGAGGAAGAATGGAGAGGCACACACCGCAAGATGCTTGAAGTCCAGTGCGAAGTTTCCACAGTCTGTGTTGATTTGGGGAGCCATGCCATGTCATGTCACGATCGTAACCCGGAAGTGTGAAAGGGCATAAACAGTGTATACGTATACACGTCACCCGCGGCCCTTTCACACTTCCGGGTTATGATCGTTTGGGGAGGTTCTATGCACTGCACCTGGTAAGCAATTATTTTTATTTCTTATTGTTTTACACATTGTTCTGACCTTGATAAAGACCTGAATAGGTTGAAACGTTGATCTGCTGAATTCTGAATATATGGACACAGTAAACTGAACACTTTTTCAAATCCAGGAGTGCGCCTTGTTATTCTTATTACATATTTTTTCGCTGGTTTTGCGCCCTGGTATGTACTTGTAATTTTTTCATCGAAAGGTAGAGTGACAAATGTATTCCTAATTATATAGATATATAATATAAAAACACAAATACATTATATATAGTTATGTGAATGTGTAACTACACCCTTTGTTTGTGTGAGGTAAATTTGGAAAGAAGTGTGTAATGCAGCCCCTTTGTATGCATTTATCTTAATTGTGTTTAGTTACCTTGGTTTGTTAATATATTTGTGTTTAAATCCCTCTCTGTTGAGCGTGTTTTTATTTACTCTGCCTCATCTGTATCAAAGAGAATAGATATGAGAGTGATCCCTCTGTCCCACACCCAATTCTGTACTCAGTGTAGGGCTGTGCATAGCTGATACATTACTCACTATGTCAAGCTCGATGTAATTTGTGTACATGTGTGGCTATCCCCTCACACCCCTGTCATAGTAACATGTTTTGGGCTGTGTGAGTCCATGTGACTTGTTCCCTCTATGATATGTAGGGCTGTGTTATTGTGACCCTCTGCGCCAACCACCCCCACCTACTGACAATAGCCCTATTCTTCTAGCTCGCTCTCTTGTAGCTGGAAGCGATTTTAGGACAACCCCATGTTATGACAACGGGTTATGTTTACTGAAGGAGGAGCATGATCAACAAGGGGTTAATTAGACACACCCCATAAACCAGAATTAACCCTGTGCATAGTTATCTATAGAAAAGAAAAGTAGGCTGGGACTTCCCATAACGTAATACACAGGACGTTATCTAACATGGATTTATGAGATAAGAGTGCATGTACAGAATTCAACATAAATCAAGAAACTGTGGGGGTTATGTATAAAGGGGAAGTCTGGGGCATTGCTAAAAGTGGAGTTGTCATGGCAACCATTGGAATGTTCCCTGCTGATTGTTTCACTTTTAGAACTTTGCAGAAGAATTATTGTGTACACATATTCCCTAGTAAGTTTCAATCTCCTTAAACTCTTCACGGTATGTGTCCAAATCGTTTATCTATAGATTAATTAAGTCTATCTTTACCTCTACAACCAGTCTATGTGTCTTATTCATTGCTCTATCTAATCTCCATCTATCTACGCACACAGTGAACCTTCCCCAGACTCTGTCTGCAGAGCAGGCTACAAACTGACCGCATTCTCCGAGCTGTGTGAGGTTTTGGGGGCCCTAGGTGCTGGGAGTTGCAGTCCCCCTGTGGTGCCAGGTGCTGTGTCGTGTCCTGGCTGGGCACTAGGGGGCGGTGTAGCGCAGAGGGGATAGGCCCAGTGGTCCCAGTCCAGGTCCTGGTGTTCCCGGTGTACCAGGTGTGCCCGGCTCCACCCCGGGGGCTGGAATGCGGAAGCAGCGGGTGCGGGAGGAGGAGCCCGGGGAGACAGAGCAGGGAGATACCCGGAGACATAGACAGAGCCCGGGACACGGGGGGAGACCGGAGACATATCCCCGCCGGGACACGTGGAAGTTGCCCGGAGGCCAGTGATTTGGAGAGGATAGTGCAGCCGGTGCCGCGGGCTAGCAGTGCCAGTCCCACCATGCCACCCACCCTGTGAGCCATGTCTGCCGAGACCGCCCCACCCCCGGACCATGATACCGTGCCCCCTGCCCCGGACCCGGGCACTGCGGAGCCCAAGAAGAAGAAGCACAAGGCGGGCACTCTGCGGCGGGCACTGAGCTGGCTCCGCGGGCGAAGCAAGAAGAAGAAGCCAGAGGTCAAACAGCAGCAGGAGGGCAAAGGTAACGGGCACCTGCCACTAGTAATGCCAAGTACTGTACATACTGAAGGTGATAATGCCATCCATATGTACCTACACAGCCCTGCCCTGTGTTTAGAGTGCGCAGAGAAAGTTCCCTGCAGGCACACTCCTTTAGTTTAAGCAATGACCAATCAACAAATATACAACTCCTATTATGCTCTGCCAGTTAGGCTATCAGGAAAGTTGTACATTTGTAATAGTAAGGCTTTACCTCGTTGAAAGCCCTTGTTGTCATATTGTTACAAATGGCCTCTTTGCAAAGTGAAACAGGTTGAGCTGCTTTCTGATGGCATGTGTCTGGAATTATGTATAATTCAGTTCGGATATGTTGCCCTGGTGGCAGGGAGAGTTGATGATGTATGAGCAGCATATGTTAAGGCAGGAATGATACAGAATGCAACTGCTGCAGAACCTCTTGTGTATTAGCAATGTTCCTTTCGATCATTCTGGACCTTATTTCTAATGAAAGACAATGGACTTTGGCTTTAGTGTGCATGTCAGTCAGATATGGGACAGATCTGTACTTTGGAGCTGCACTCAAGAATTTGAGTGGAAGGCTGCCATTGTTTTTGATGTTGAAATTAAGGTCACTGTTTAATCGATGTGGCAAAGTTATATAATGCATTCCACCTTGCAAATAGGGATGGGCGACTAGTTGCATTTCAGGTTCTGCGGACTGCAATTATCATCATGCATGTCCAATCTTTGTCAAAGTTTTACAGATGTATTATATAGCAACCATATGTACAGTTATTTTGTAGAGTTTTAGATCTTAGAGGAAATTATAGTCAAGTGGGGTTTTGAAACACACACCAAGATACATGGGTATTCCTGTTTAGACTTAGTATAGAATTAGTTTTCAGACCTTCGCAGGGTTATTAGCTAAACTCTGAAGTGAAGCAAATTTTTTTACAATTTGAAAAATTAGACAAAAACGTCTGATCTTGAAAAAATCTCTAATTCGTCTATAGTCAAAGCTTTGCTATTTCTTTTTCCATTCTCTACAATTCGGAGTTTAGTGAATAAATACTTAAGTGATCATTTTTATTACTTGTTATATTTTTTTTTTTCTTCTCATAGGGCTTTCTGAATCGGGTTCCTTTAAATTATTAAGCCCCTGTATGTTTTTTGGGGGTTTTTTTTAGGTCGTGAAATATTAGTTTGCTTGCTGTTACATGTTAGTTTGTGTGCTGGTTCATATTACTGTACATGACTGTACGTATTGCTTGTCACGTTGCCATAAATTACTTTACTATTTGCAAAATACAGCTCTATATTTTGATATGCATTAGTTTAAGTGGTAATCAATATGCATTACTCATTTGACTTTATTTATATTTCATGTGCGCCCGTAGGTGGTTATTTAGAAAAGCAGTTCTAAAACAAAAATGGAGCAATCGGCAGGAACATTGTGCTGGTTTCTATGGTGATTGCTTCACAATTGAACTTTATAAATAACCCACCTAACTTAGCATCTAGGTATAGACTTATTTGGCATTCATTACGTATAGGTAGATGTAAATGCAAATCCAAATAATGAGTATTCGTTAATAAAAGAATGTCTTCAATTTCAACTTTTGTCCATAGCAGCTGGTAGCAAGGCCCCTAGGCATGTGTCAGGCCTCAACTCATTGGATTTTTACACAATACTAATTTGTAGCACACTGAGCTATAGAGATACTTTCATTTTTTTCCTTATTGGTATTTAGAAGGAAGGGAGAGATGCTTGAAATTATGTGTGTTCAAATCTGTTTGACACAAGCAACACATATTTAAAGTTTGTTTCAAAATATACTCCTGTAGGAGTTTTCACCTAGTTTACATGGTGTATTGGGTTATTATAAACTGTGCATAATATTGTTCTTGGAGTTAGCTGTTTTTGTCAAATTAGGTACCCTGCCTTTTAGTAGTATTAGATTATCATTGGCCTTAATGCGTGTGTTTTTGTATATTTGAATTTTAAAATTTTTAATATTAAACTCCCTCCCCTACCCACTCCCTTTCTCAATTAACATAAGTAAAACCACTTCATTCTTATGCAGGGTACGTTTCTTTCTTCTTCTTTTTTTTATTTTTAATTATTCTTATTTTTATTTATTTTTTATAGTAATCTTTGGCTGTGATGGGGTTGGTTAAGCAAAGGTTTGCTCTACAGTTGCCACGGTAATTGGGCCACAGACCATCAGTCAGAAGCAGGGATCTCAAACTCTACCCTCCTAGATGTTGATGGCCTACAACTCCCAGAATTATTTGAGTGCAGTACATGGCTAAAGAATCTTGGGGGTTGTGGTTCAAAAACATTTAGAGGCGGGTGAAGTTTGAGATGCCAGGTCAAAAGAATCCCACAGAAGGACTGGGGACAACAAAATGGCTGTGCCCAGGTATTGAGCATTGGCACAAGTAAGAAAAGTTAAAAATAAAACAGGCAACATGTATTACTGTAAAGTGAAAGTTTACAGACAGCGTTTCCATCAGGCACCCCAGTTGAACAACTACAACACATTTGATGAGTTGCCTGTCTTATTGTTGGCAGAGAATCATGGGAGTTGTCGATATGAAAGTCAGGACTACTGATTGGATGGCCACCCCCTTGACTTTACAGCATACAGTAGACATTGACACAAAGAAGCAGAGATTTTTATGTGCTCTGTTTGTAAAAATCCTGCTCATACCAGTATTGTGACCTTGGTGTGATAGTAGCAATGGTAATGGTATCTTTTAAATGCATTCCACTGTGTATGTATATGGCGTTGGCTATATAAGTAAGTAGACATTCAGCAGAAGTACATACAGTGCACGCATGTCATTGTGCATATGTGATATGTTTTTGATTCCTGCCTGTTTCCTATATTTTTTAACATGACACACAATCACTTTCCTTCCTGTATGTGTTACACACCCTTTTTCCCGGAGCTGTGTGTCACACTCTTTGGTGATATCATGAGGCTGATCTGCTAGAATATGTTCCTTGCTAACCACAATATATTTTTCACTCATTCAAAGTCACTTTTATGATATACCCGCATATGTTCTTGTGTACTGGAATTGCATGATACTCTCTTTCCAGCATCTATGTACTGAGTTTGTTTAGTGATCTTCAGATAACAGAGTTTGCAATATGCGGGTTGTGTAATATTGCTAGGGTTAGATTCTATTTACTGTATTCAAACTAGTATACAGTGTTCACCTACAGAGAGTTAATTTAGTTTCTTTGCTACTTGCATGGAATTTCTAACCTCCATCATGTGCAAACATCCATACTATAATTTAATTCTTGGCCTGTTGGCTAAAGTCACCAGATTAGTGTGTTTGTGTTGTGCTTTTTTTTTCTTTTCTTTTAATAAAGCATTTTAATTATAATGAGCAAACTATAACAAAGACCCCCTCCCCATTAATGTGAAGTAGCCACGCAGTAAATATTTTTTCTATGTCGCAGAATACAGCATGGTTTGGTTGGTTTATAGTTGTTGCGGCCCTCAAGGCCTAAAATTGCTAACTCTCATTAACTGTCTGTTTCAAAACCCTCATAAGATCAGCCTGACTCAGCTGTAACATGTCTGTGTTTGCAGGGTAGCTAGAGAAAACCTTACAAAGTACAAAGGTGGCTACGTTCTTTCAGAATGCCACAGGGCTTGCTAACATTCCTTGCTGTTTGAGAAATGGGTTATTCTGCGTGTATGTTACATTGTTTGCATTTTACTGAAAGTTTGTATGAACACTTTTCATAGAGTTTGTGGCACTGCGTTATATATGTTTTTATTGCTAGAGAAATCTAAAGTGGCAATATATCACACATGGATCATAATATTACCTGGGACCACCTACAGTGGGCTAAAGTGAATTGCAAATTTTAGGCCAGAATAGTTGAGTTCGGATAAATATCTCTGACTCTTCATTAACTGCGTTGGTGATTTTATTTATTTTGTATTTTCTTTGTAGGTGTGTTTTAATAATTTGTTTCCTCTCCATGAAGAATGGAGCAGACATATTATTTTCTTTTATACTGTACTGTTCATCATTTTCAACCTGTCTCCAATCAAATCTAGTGTTACATCCCAGCACATGCCATAAAAGACGTGGTTTCTGTTCCTTTTTAGCCCACAAAGCTATATGGAGAGAAGCAAAGTAATACAATTTCTATCCCAATGATAATTGTTACATAGCCCTCTGCAAGTACCCCAAACATTGCTAGTTCAGGAAACTTGTCACATAATGCTAAGTGGATTAATCAGTGTCATACTGCGAGGTCCACCTCACCTTGCAGTATGACACCTTGTAATGGGCCAGCTATCTATGCTCGTAAAAATACAATCACCAGCAGTGTCCCTATAAGAAATTACTGCATATTTTATTTGTCTGTGTATATTTTCATTATTCATTGTGTCCTGGGAAAATGGTGTGTGTGTGTATATATATATATATATATATATATATATATATATATATATATATATACACAACATGCATGTATATGAATTAAGCTCCAGTGCAGTTTATGCATTCATCATTGCAGCAAATGTTCACAGTTCCACGGAAGAATTTTCATCTTATTTAAGTAACTGGTTAGCCAAATACATGTAGTATATACTTGTGTAAAAGTGCAGTGTTAAATACATCTTAATAATTGTGGTTTGGGTCAAATAGTATCCACTTTAAATAACTCTTATAGGTATTTTTTTTTTTTTATCAATGCTGACATTCTTATACAGTACACTGTGTCTCCAGAGTGAACATACGCAAGGAAGCTGTATATTGTAACTGTGTTCAGGGACTTGGTTCACCCTATCTGTGTGCTTAGTTCAGGGACATGGGCTGTGGTTTTGTCTGTGCCCACTGATGTTTTGGGATCCTGGAATCACATTGTGCTGACGTTGTACATTCAAACCCGTGACATTAAAGCCTTGTGTCCTCCAGGCAGTCAATGAGTCATTGCAATATGTAAACAATAAACTTGCTCCTATTTATTAAGATTTAAGATGGCTTTATCCAGCATAATGTTTGTCACATACCCCTCTCCTTCCATTCACTGGCAGTGACCTTGCTTTGAATTTGTCAGGCCCAAAGTTGATTGTATTTGAAGCACTGCAAACTGTTCAAGTTTTAGTACCCCATTCATTCCTAGTGCTGTATATTTGCAGCAAGATATGACATCCTTTGCTCATGACCAGATGCCCAAATAGTATGTGTCATTATTTTGTTTACAGGTGTTTCGAAAGCTGATGGCGACCCTCCGCCAATACCAACTCTAGAAGATGAGCACCAGGACAATCTCTTCTTTCCCACCGGACGCACACCTGTCCTGGAGGAAATCCATAACCAGGCTCAGGAAGGGCTAAAATCTTTACAGAGAAGGGGTAAGGGAGAGTGTCTCCAAGTTTTGTTACTCTGTGTTCCATATACTTATCATTGACAAACTATTTCTTTATCACAGACAAACCATTCATTTTTATTTCTTCCAGAGAAACAACATGGCCACTCTACTGCCTCCCAGGATGAGAACAAAAATCCCCAGGTCAGTGTGATAGACGGCGAGCAATCATTGATTGTGTCGATTATACAGATTTGTCTGCTCTACTTCTAGTCCCTGAATACAGGGGGAAGTCCCATTACTTTAATTTTTAATACATTTTAATGTGATAGTTTGGCAGCCACTCTTCCACCTCAGACATTCCAAATCTTTTACAGAATGAAAGTTTGCTGTGATTTTTAAAGGGATAATGACCTTTTATTTCAATGTTTTTTGGCTTTTATGTGAAATCAATATAGCAGACTTAGACTTAGTATGCAGGGAGTGTCAGGGAAACAATGAAGCATGGCAACAATGCACAGGATAAAATGGTGTGTGTGTGTATATATATATTTATCTTGGCATCTATGAGCTTTAAACCACCTCAAGGGGTTGGTAGAACAGGTGTGATCCCCAAATAGCACTAGTTGAATACTCTCTCCATTTGATCAATAGTTTTTAATCCTATGGCTGTCATGAAGGTTCAACCTGTGTTTGCTGTGCCCATTATTGTCTTTAATGTCCTTATTATTTCCAGAGTGAGTACCAACTTTGAGAGTCCTAATCCATACCACGGAAATATGCCACCTTGTGTAATGATTATTTAATTTCTAAACCACAACACATTCTTTAAAGCAGTGCAATGGTAAAAAAAACTTTTATGTAAACGATGATGCGCAACCAAAGTTACAGCTTGTCTGCAGAACATCATTGCCATGACGAGATCAGTCGGTACATCGCTCACTTTAATACTCCATTTCCCACGAGCTTACTCAGGATGTTGTGAGAATTTGATCATGATTAACCTTTTAGTCCTTACAATAAGGAATGTCTGAATTCTCTCCTTTCTTTCTTAATGTTATGACTATACCGTTAATTTACTGTAATAAATTATGACCTCACTGCTCATTGTGTTGGAAAATCTGTCACACAATAGTGTTTTGTCACATTGTAAATTTAACATACTAATCTGTATTGGTAGTTGCTGACTATTTGAATATAAAATTGACAATTTGAAATTAAATGTTACTCGTGTTTCTGTACAGCAAATGGATTGTAATGGAGAACTGTACACCCAGATATTTCTTCTTTAAAAATTTTTAATAAATATTTATACATATCTCCTTATTTCACCATAATGTCAGCTCACTTCTTTCTTGCAATCTTTAATTGTTCTTTACTTTCAACTTACAGCACACACATGACAATGTTGATAACGGTTTCCGTGCCCGTTCACATTCCTGCACCACGGAGAATACAGATGATGCTATGTCTGTTCGATCAGAGATGATCCAACGCAAAGGTGAGACATGTTGCAGACTGTTGGGGCTCAGGAATTCACAGTGAGGGAATACAGTTAGCAGACTTGGGGTAGTTAAGATATGCAACTCGGTTTTACTCTGCAAGGGCAAGAGTGAATAGTGTAAATTGTAATGAGCAATTGGAGAGCAAACATGAGATTGACTAAAATGGGGATTTATCTCCTTGAAAACCAATAGAAATGTCCTTCTGATTGGTTTCTGTTTTAGAACTTTGTCCCAGAATTGTTCTTTATGCATATACTTTGAGTTTGGATGTGTACATGTAATAGTTGGGCAGAGCTATTAGTGACTTGAAAATGAAGTAAGAATGTCAGCTAAACGTACAATTCCTTGGGATAGGGAGCTACAAACTTGAATCTGATCAAAAAAAAATGTGTAAAGTCCGGGGGTAAAGCATATTCACTGTGAGCTTACCAGTCATTGTTTGAGTTTTAGGAAGGGAGGTAGCTAAAATAGTTAGAGAGAAGGGGAAAGGATTAGCTTGAAGTTCTTCCAAATCTGTATGATGGGACATATATGGGAGAAATGCAGACTTTTTGTGGTGTTAATTGGCTACAAATCAAATCAGTGTAGCAGAGATCACTGAGCAGTGGATATGTTCGCTATCTGTTACAGAATGAAAGCATATTTTTTTTTATCCTCCCCAACAGGCTCTACATTTAGGCCTCATGATTCGCCTTCTGGAAGGTCAGGGAGGAGACGCAAGGAGAAGAGAGCTACTGTAGTTGGAGTCCCACATCACATTGCAGCAGAACTGGGTAAATAATTTGCATGAGTTTTCTACTCCATTTCTCGCCCATCAAACAAAAGATTATGTAGGATGGATGCACTTCTGTAAACCTAACATCTTGACAATGTAGGGTAGGCAAGCAGATCCATAAGTAAGAGCTTACATAGAACATTAAGATGAGCTTCAGCATTTTCATTTGGATGAGGTACCACAATTGTATTATTGTTTTCATCTCTCGTGAAGCATTGCAAATTTGAAATACTGGACTAAAATGATCAAATGTAATTGGAACATAGATTTAGATGTGAAATATATATCTACCATCTGTCTTAACATCGTGCATCCCATAAAAGCTTTATGTATAGCTTCACTTTCAAAGCAGATGGCAGAAAATATTCCACTTTGTAAAGGCAAAGCACCTTCACTTTGCAAAACATTCAAACATCCTTTGTAATGGCTGCCATTCAATTGTTCTGTGAATGATAATAATGGATGCGATATTTCATGGTTTGTATGATTTCACCTGGTTTACCCCAGACTTTATACAGTTTTGCCCTTCTAGAATGGGACCATAGCAAAGACCTTTTTAAATTAAGTTTATGTTACTATGTTATCATGTTTGGTAACTAATATAGCTCCAGTTAAAGAGATAAATATTGCTTGTTAAATGTTGTTTTGAAAGATATGATCTAAATGATATCAATGATCTTCCACATGATGCATTATTTGTTATCACAAATACCGCATGATTTAAAGGTCAGTCTAATAACCGTCTCCTATAGTTTTATGTTTGTAATTTATCAGCATAGTTATGTACTTAAATTAAATGTATATATTAAAATGTTTAAAAACAAAATCAACAATAATAGTCACATTTGAAGTGACCTATGTTTTTAATATGTCCTCTTAATACAACATAATGACTGAGGTTTAGCATACCTGGAGAAATTCTGAATCTAGTGCTTATTCTGTAATATCCTGAACAATCTGTACCTCTTTTCACACTAAATTCTGCAAGAGATTGAAGTTCGCTGCTCGTTTTAGTTTGCCAGCATTGCATATTTATGTAACCAGTTGAGCAACTAATTTGCTCTTATTGGCAGAAGGTTGACACTTTATATTTCTTTATATTTTTGTTACAGTAACTGTAAACATTATTGTTGTGCCAAATTACATTTATAATTTTATTTTTATGTTTACAATCAGGTGTTCAGTCCCGTTCTTCTGGCTCACATCGTGGAATCCATGACTTTTTTGCCAGAGATCACCATGTGACCAAAAATGGATCACCAGCCCCAGTGGTAAATGGTAAACTGGGGGCAGAGGAGGGATTTGTGGTGATTCCCACAGTGGATGGTAAACCTAGTGTAACATTACATGATGGAGCTCGTGTCTCTCTCACAACATTGGAACACACTGAAGCCACTCTTCAGCGACATATTGACAGAGTGTATCAAGATGACAGCTGCATTGGATGGAAGTCTGGACCAAAGATTTCCCCTTTGCTCATTCGTCCAAAATCTCTGGCTGTTCCAGGGATGACTACACATTCCCCCCAGAGTGACCATGTTGGCCCTGTCATGTGCATATCACCCCAGGCAACCTATATGTCCAAGATCATTCCTAATGCAGTTTTACCTCCAATGGTTGATGTGGTTGCCTTGACTAGTTCTAGTGTCCGAACTCTGAGCAGATGCAGCCTGACAACAGCCAGCCCAGCATCTGTTCGTGGATCTCTGCACAGAGGAAGGGGTCAGTCTTTCTCCAGTGAAAATTGGAGCCGCTCCCAGTCCACCGAGACTATTGTTTCAGACTCCTCCACTATTTCCTCACATGGAGGTATCCTTCAGGAAGCCGGTGAGAGGCATGAATCCGGTTTGAGTACAGGTAGGGCATCTCCAGCACCCAGCACAGGCACGCAAGATGGGTCTGATGCTGCCAGCCTATGCAGTGGTCGTTCTTCCATCCGTAGTGTGTCATTGCGGAAAAGTAAGAAAGCCCCACCACCTCCTAAGCGAACCTATTCCCTGCAACAGCAGCGGGAAATGGGGCTTCCACCCAGGCCTGAGAGAAAGCCAGTCAGTAAGCCCAACCATTCACGTGATCCATGGGTATTGCGAACAGAAGGGGTGATGGTAGACATGGATGGAGGCAAACTAAGCTCACCAAGCCGTTCAGATAGAACATTGTCTCCCTCCAGTGGTTACTCTAGTCAAAGTGGAACACCCACACTGCCTGCAAAAACTCTGATAGAGTATCCAGAGTCTCCTGGAACTCGTAGAAAAACACCTCCCAAACCAGAGAGATCTAGTATTGTTAAATCACAAGTAGTTGTGTCAATGACCTCTCCGTCATCTACTGAAAATACTTTTGTTTTTGAAAGCCCCCCAAGAGCTGGCTCTACAATGGGAGACCAAGAAACACAATATGTAATCCCTCCACACCCAAAGGTTCCTGCTCCACTTTGCCCCCCACCCAGCAAGACATTGGGGCTTACAGGAAAGCCTGGTGCCACTCCACCCCCATCTCCACCTCCATCTCATCATCCAACACCACCACCAACACGGAAATCTGAGTCTGATGTGGACATCCCACCTGCTACATTGGAAGAAAATACACAAAGGGATCCTTTGTGGCCTCCACCTCCCCCTGAAGCTCCAGATGAACAGGATTTATCCATGGCTGATTTTCCTCCACCTGAAGATGACATATTCTTGCCCCTTCTGCCATCTTTGGAGACAGAGCCTCATGCAGACCACATATCTGACAATGCTGGCCATGTAGTAGAGGGTGAAAAGAATGAAAAACATGATGTTCTGAAGCCTAATTCTACACCTGTGCTTTATCTTGCCACAGATAGCCCATCTGCTCCAGTACTGCCTTTAACCACAGAGCCCACAGAACCTTCTGTGCCTCCATCCTCAGTGTCTTTGCTGGCCCCTCCTGATAAAGAGCCTTCAAATGAAGTTTTAGGACTCATAACATATAAACCACATTTTGTATCAAGCCCTACGTCAACCACTATACCCACCGGACCACTTAAGCCTGATGTGCCACTCCCTGCTGCTGTGGACCAATCTGAAACCACTGTAAAACAAGCTACTTTGACAGCATTAACTGTAAGCACTGTATCAGCATCTGACTCTGTGACTACTGCTCCACATCCTGTTGCATCTACTGAATCTGCCAATCCACTAGTGCCAGACAATATCAGTCCATGGTCTAAGCCAAGTGTCTTGAGACCAGTCAGTGCCCCAGGGGGAAGTTTTAAGAAGGTGGCAACCCCTAACCAAATTGTAGCTCCTGCACAAAAAGAAGATGCAAATTTGCCCATTGTCACTCCCTCTCTACTTCAGATGGTTCGACTACGTTCTGTACAAGTTAGAGGACCACAAGTACACAGCCCTCAACAGACAACTGGATTCTCTGCTCCCCAGAAACCAATACGCAAGTCTTTATCCCATAGGTCCCCTCCAGGGCTTGACTCTCCATCAGGGGAAGTTCCTGGGAGTTCTTCCCAGATTCCAATAAAACACCCAGACCCTGGGCATTCTCCTTCTGCACACAGATCACCAGCTTCTGCTGCTAGCTTTGTGTTTGCTCGAGCATCAAGGAGGTTTGTGTTTGAGCCTCCCGCATCCCAGGAGGCTGAGGCGTCCCTAAAAAAGGACTTGGTGACTGAACTTAAGTCACATGGGGGACCTCGCAGCCCAGAAGGGAAACCCCCAATTCAGAGGAAGCCTAGCAAGATCCCCCCACCTGTAGCCAGGAAACCATCGATCGGGATGCCACGGACTCCCACCAGCCCTCAATCACCAACAGCAGGGAAAAGTGGCAGTATATCTATACCCTGTGGCCCAGGGACAACTCCACCAGTAAATGGGACTAATGTAGCTGTGACAGTGGCAGGCCATGAGCAGCAGCATGAAAGCCCTGCAGAGAAAGGTAACACTAATGTATGCATACATTTTACAATGTTTTACTGCAATCCTGAATGCAACCTGAAAGACTCAATGCTTTCTCTCTAGAGCACAATCTACTAGACCCATACAGTCTGTACTGTACAAGTAATGACACCTCTCATCTTCACTGGGTTGTTCCTGAACTAACCCTGAATTCTTTCTCTTGTTTCTGTACACAGCTTGCATTCCTACACCATTATTTAATTGTGCATTATCTGTGGGTATACTTTTTTATTGTGAAATTGCTTATCAAAGATTTCTCAATGAGAAGCCTCTGAATTTTTCCTCTGTGCGCACATTCATGTCCTGACACTCACAAGGCTAGTCTGATCTGAGATGGAGCTAAGGAGGTTTGTGAGGGGGAGGCAGGCGCGATCTAGTAGATTGCATCTGCCACTTCTGTTAGCTCGTGGGAAAGACGAGACAGGGGAGATATGATCGAAACATTTAGATATATAAAGGGAATCTACACAGTAAAGGAGTGTATTTAAAAGAAGAAAAACTACCACAACAAGAGGACATAGTCTTAAATTAGAGGGAGAAAGGTTTAAAAATAATATCAGGAAGTATTACTTTACTGAGAGGGTAGTGGATGCATGGAATAGCCTTCCAGCTGTAGTGGTAGAGGTTAACACAGTAAAGGAGTTTAAGCATGTGTGGGATAGGCATAAGGCTATCCTAACTATAAGAAAAGGCCAGGGACTAATGAAAGTATTTAGAAAATTGGGCAGACTAGATGGTCCGAATGGTTCTTATCTGCCGTCACATTCTATGTTTCTGTGTTTCTAACTGAAACAGGAATAAACCGCACAGGCTGTTGTACATCTAACACGTGGGGATTTACTTATTGGGCAGCCTGGTTGTAAATGGATTTCAGTTCAACATACATGTCTTCCTGCAATTCATCAATTAATGGGCACATGGCTGGGTCACTGCACATCTACTGTAAATTCGTCATTCCTGTTTTTCTAAGACAAAAAAGTACGATGCACTACAATGTATCATTCCGGACTCTATCGTTGATTTATATGGACGCTGTAACAGATGGAAAAAGAATGTTCTTCAAATTTTGACCATAGCGATTATGTTCATATTGCAGATTCAGAATTATTAAAGGAACACTATAGTCACCTAAACAACTTTAGTTTAATGAAGCAGTTTTAGTGTATAGATCATGCTTCTCAGATTATACTGCTCAATTCACTGCCATTTAGGAGTCAAATCAATTTGTTTATGCAGCCCTTGTCACACCTACCCTGACTCTAATTGACAGTCTGTGTGAAAAAAAAATGGTTTTCACTTTTAAGCAGTTGTAATATACCTTAAACAATTCTCTGTAAATTTAATTTTAATCACATACAGGAGGCTCTTGCAGGGTTTAGCAAGCTATTAACACTGCAGGTGATAAGAAAATCTAAATTAAACAGAACTTGCAATAAAGGAAGGATACACTTTAGATGACTCTCTTTACAGGAAGGCTGTGCAAGTCACATGCAGGGAGGTGTGCCTAGGGTTCATAAACAAAGTGATTTAACTCCTAAATGGCAGAGAATTGAGCAGTGAGACTGCAGTGACATGATCTATACACCAAAACTGCTTCATTAAGCTAAAGTTGTTTTGGTTACTATAGTTTCCCTTTAAATACCATACTTCCCTACTCTTTTATGACTGTTTATCTTTTAACCAGTAGAGATTCATGTTATTGGGACCAGAAACAATATTTTGAAAAGTGTTTTCTCAGGAACGTCTAATGGTTCCATGACAAACTGATTTCCAAAAATAAAAGTGCAAAATGACTCAATTGACAAATAGCATATTTTCTCTCAAAACTATAATCACCATGCAGCATATAGATTACGCTGGTAAGCGAATGGCTAAGGGATTTAGGACTCCCTAGATTTGGCATTTTCTGGTTATGGTATTTAGGTTTTGGATCAAGAATCCCATTCGACTTAGCTGTGTTAGTATGGTGGGGTGGGGGTTTTGGGTAACTCATTGTCCTTCATATTTTGTAAAAGGGGGATGCTTCTATAGGCTTTGAGGCTTGAAGTTACTTGGCTCATACACAAACAGTTAGGTAGCTAACTAATGCTTTTTTGTCAGTCATCAAATGGTTCTTCTGGCATTTAGAGCAGGTCACATGCAATAGGATTAGCGGAAGATGGCATGCATTGCTAGGGAGGATTTTCATTTTGCAAAGTAACTTCTTTCTTGTCAAGTTTTCTGTGCACTGGCTAGAGCCAGAAATGAATTCTGTTGGCTCTTTTATTGTACTTTACTTCCACAAACAAGAAACCATTAGACTGTAAAAAGATGTTTCACCAGTACACATGTATTATTTATATAGAATTTTTTTATTTTATTTTTTGGTTTACTAATCTATTAATTGCACATCCTCTATAGGTAGAGAATTTAACCTTATACTCATTGCAGGTAGACCAGTTTGAGCTACTAAATGAGAAATCTTCTTCAAGCCTGCAGGCATGGCCTTATCCATCGACTAGGTTACAGAGAGAACTCCCCAGAGAGCAGGTCGTGTTGACTTAGACAATACATGTAAAAAGTTATCATACCATTTCCTTAGACTCATCCATTGTTGTATAAACAAAGTTTCCAACCTGTCTTTATGAATTCTTCAGCATACCTTTTGCCTTGAAACTTCTTGTTCTTAAAGGGGAACTCCAGCCTGTAACTGATACATTATTTTTAGTGCATTATTTAGATATTGTATTAAAATATGCATTAACCACCAGTATAAAGAAATAAGAGAAAATGATTAGGATTTTATGTTTGCTGCATTTTCACACAGGCTTTTATTTACCTCTGAGCTGATCATCGAATTCCATGTTCCAGCAGCTTTCAATGGCACGTTTCAAAGTGCTGACTCTATCCCATAAATCTCAGTACAACAGAAGAGCAGCAGTTTGCAAGTTGCAGTTGTGTTTTCAGCTTTTATTTATGAAGGCTGTAACACGAATTACAACTCCTAAAATCTTTTGCTTTGTCCCCTGGTGACTTGTACACCCGTGGTATTGGAGAACTCTGCAGAGACAGAGTGGGCTTATTTATCTGAGACATCACTAACTATATATAATATAATATTAGTGGTGCCTGCCTATTAATTGCTTGAATAATGAAGCAATATAGAATGACAATGGAATTTTCCATTCTTAGCAAACATCTTCCTAAGACATCCAGCTAAGAATATATATGAGTGAGGAATGTTAATGACCAAGAGTTCATAAGTTTATGGAGCATAACCAACAGCAACAGACCCCCCCCGCCTTAAACATCATTGTGGTGGATGGCATGCATTTCCCATGATTTTGTGTTTGTCTGTCTATTTAATGTAAGTGCCTAATATTGTGCACATGTAGTTTTGTCTCCAAGTAGTCTTTAATTTAGTGTTTGCAAGTTTACTGTTATCAAAATATCTAACCTTCATTTATGTAAAATCGTTATTGCATTTAAAATATTTCTGCCACTGCACCCGTACGTTTTTGACATTCTGCATGGCTGAATCATTCTGCATGGCATGTGTTCTCAATACGCAGGTGACTTTGCCAATACCATGAGATGATCTCAATCGCATTCCTATTTTTTTCCCGCACTTATAAACCAGCCATGTTTGACCCTGAGCTGACATTGACAACTTAGACTGTGCTTTCTTTACACCCATCTGACACCGCACCTACATCCTGTCCTGCATTGTATTCTACCACTCCCACATTGTCCTAATGTCAGTATATAATGCAGCTTCTTGTTTTCTTTCAGCCTGAGCCTGTCATGGGGAATGTTCAGGGACATGCAACCTCAGCGACACCTCTATGATGCTCTGCAGAAGACCCCTGTACTACTGGTCACAAGATTTGCCTTAACCGTGGATAGCCTTGGTATTTATGCATCAACTGGCAATGGATTTTACTCAAATTTTATTTTGCAATCTGTTGTTGGACTGCTGTTCCATGTTAACAAGAACATGGAGCTCCCTCTGGTGTTAAACAAAAATACTGCAGTTACATAGTCAGTAGTATGGATCAACATCTGATGGGAAAACTACAGCATCCTACAGTCTTAGCCACAAACTCATGCGGGACTTTGATGTAAATTTCATTTTTTAAATTTTTAGTATAGTTCTTATTTTTTCAATCTTTGGCTTGAGTATCAGGTAGCAGCACTGCCTTCTCTAGTTGATGCAAAATGAAGTCATCTCACTGATCCTTAAGCCTTGGAAATCTAGAAATGCTGGTGTTAAAGATTAGAAATCTGCACAGAAGAATTGTAGAAATCAGAGCACTTCCCTATATAATGCTGCAGCTTTTTTCTTTTCCCTTCTTTTGAACCCTGCGGCTCTCTAAAATGTAAACCTATTGTCTTGGAAGTTAATGAGACTTTATCAGAGATAAATCTTTGATATTTGAGGATGTAAGCACAGAATTCTATCCCATTTCATTTTAAACAGACTGAGAGGAAGCAGACATCCTCTCAAAGTATACCGACCATTCTACACAACTTGTGTAGCTTAACAATATGCCTTACTGTCATGGATAGGCAGACATAAAATATCACCTTATGAAAGGTCATTTGTTTCTATAGGACAATGACTAGCCTAAAAGCAGGCTGCATATCATGGGGAATACAGCAGACACATAGGAGGTGACAGTGTTGGCAAACACTGGTATACGACAATCGCAAACGTTCACACTGTAGTATCAGATTATACTCAGGTGTGCCTCCTCATTTCATAGTTTAATAAGGCATTTAAATGCCTTTTTGTTTTATTTTTAAAGTGCCTTAATCTGGCAGATTTACCAAGTGCTATAAAGGTGTTATATTGAATACTTAAGCTAGCTGGTGCCTATTAATTGCTTGAATAATTAAGCAATATAGAATGACAATTGCAAACATTCCTAAACCATTCAGCTAAATATATATATATATATGAATGAGGAATGATAATGATTAAGAGTGCATAACCAATAGCAACAGATTTTTCTCTCTCAAGCATCCTTGTAGTGGAAGGCATGCATTTTCCATGATTTATCTTGTGTGAGCCTTGGTCATATTTCATAGCAGATACTTTCCACTGGTACTACGGACAATCTAGCATAACAGGCACATAGGAATGTTATCATAATGACACTACAAAAACTATACAGTTATGAAAGATTTTGAGCATGAATGTTGCCTTAATTTAAGTCCTGGATTTATTATATTTAATTGCACTCCCTTTTTTAAGGATTGAATTTGGTTCTGAATGTCTACTTTAGAGCTTGTGAAAGCACAATTCCTAATTAGAATCTAATTTCTGAAAGGTATAGTTTACTATGAAGTGGACAACACGATGTACATCAACTCTGTCTTTCATGTATTACGTAAGAAAATGCAGGCCTAGTCTAATGCTCTTTTGTTTGTGGACAGTATATGGTGATATACCTTATTTCACCTTGTGAGTGCATGTATGCAGTACGTTTATTGTGCTGTGTTTTGTGGATACTCTCCATTTACGTGCGCAAGCTTTAACTCAGCTGAGAACAGTTTAGTACTAAATTGTAACATATGCAGTTTTTCCTGTTTGTCACAACCTGTTTGGACCATACAGCGAGCAGGGAAATAAGGGTTAAGCTCAGATAATTTACCCTGACTCAGTATTACAAACCACTGTGCCTAAGAGTAAAACAAATTCCTCTCTAACTAAACCTATTGAATTTTTTTTTTTTTTTTTTTAAAGTCGCTTTTATACCAACACCAACTCTTTTAGGTTTGATTATTGGATCATAAGCTGTCACACCAAGGTTTCCCTATTATTTTGCAGTATATTTAGATCAGTCACTTTATATACACGTTTAACATATATACATTTACACACACTGAAACGTGGAGGTCTGTGTGAAGCCGCTACAATATTGTACCCAGGAGTTTGAGCCTTACCTTGACATGTAAAAAGATACACCAGACAATCTATAAATAATAATTGTATTTGGCCTTTATGGACCCAGGATAGCCGCAGGGTTGTGGTATTTTCTTTTTTGGGTACAAAGGGGATATAGGAAACCTCAGCTGCATCTGTAATTGCCTCTGTATGCACAAAGTTAAATATATATCCACATATAGGTATTTATTTACATAAACAGAGCTTTTACCGTATGCAGCCCCCAGAGTAGTGACCAAATTGTGGTTATGCTTCTAGTAGAAGATGTATATTTATCTTATGCTTTGATCTGAGATATATATGAACCAAACAATCCTTTTATAAATGCTGTTACCAAACCAGCTTGTGTCTCATTCATTTGTCTTGGTGTGCGGGAGCAAGGCCCTATGTGTATATACCACGTGGCACAAACAAGCATGTTGTATGATAAACAAAGGTAAATCTTTATTTTATTATTGTGTAACTGGAGATTGTTCCCAGCATTAAGGATTCTGGACAGGCTGTCCTCTATGTCCATCATGTTGGTTGCATGCAGATAAATAAACTGTGAATCATCCATCTGGTTGGTATCCTCCAGTGTTAAGGTAGGTCCTCCATGCAGTGCTTTAAGTCTCAGCTGATGCTCCCTCCTTTCAGCGTCTTGCAGGTCACTGGCCCCAGTTTGGTCCGGATATTTTTCTCTTTCCATTGAGCACACAAATCGTTAGAAATCCTGAAGTCGACCTATAAGTTTGAGACATTCATCATGCATGAGTGCGTGGGAAAGTATGGATCCCAAGAGCTATCATAATAACATGCAGAACCAGGTAACATATGGTTTTAGACATTTACCTGCAGCTTTTCAAACACTTTCTTCTTAGGTTTAAGTTCTGGCTCAGGTTGCCCTTGCTCATGTCCCTCAACAAATACTCGCTCCCCTGGGGCAGACTCTGCAGGAGGGTCCAGTGGTTCCACCTGCTTATTTTCACCTTCCCTGTAAAGGAAATAAAATAATATGAACAGGGAAATAACCACTATCTGTAGAAGGTAAAATATCATGACATGAAAATATTTAGTTCAACAAGGCAAAGTTAAATATTCATGTTTAGCGTTGACAGTATTAATTCTAATAAGTTACACACACACACAAAGCATGGCAACTTATTCCCAACACAAAAAAACCAAACATGCATGCATTACTGGCAAATAAATATTTATATAATTGTGCAGTTGTCCCAAGCAAGTTAATAGAATATATAACCAGATTTTGTTAAAGGACCACTCTAGGCACCCAGACCACTTCAGCTTAATGAAGTGGTCTGGGTGCCAGGTCCAGCTAGGGTTAACCCATTTTTTCATAAACATAGCAGTTTCAGAGAAACTGCTATGTTTATGAATGGGTTAAGCCTTCCCCCTAATCCTCTAATGGCTGTCTCATTGACAGCCACTAGAGGCGCTTGCGTGCTTCTCACTGTGATTTTCACAGTGAGAGCACGCCAGCGTCCATAGGAAAGCATTGTAAATGCTTTCCTATGAGACCGGCTGAATGCGCGCGCAGCTCTTGCCGCGCGTGCGCATTCAGCCGGCGGGGCGGATCGGAGGCGGAGAGAAGGAGGAGAGCTCTCCGCCCAGCGCTGGAAAAAGGTAAGTTTTACCCCTTTCCCCCTTCCAGAGCCGGGCGGGAGGGGGTCCCTGAGGGTGGGGGCACCCTCAGGGCACTATAGTGGTCCTTTAACCTCTGAAAGGGACACTTTACTGCCCAAATACAAAATAAAAACTGTATGGTTAATTATACACCAATGAAAATATCCATGCATTTGATTATGCATTTTTCATTGAGTGTATCTAAAAAGAACAAAAAATGCAGTTCTCATATCTGCAGCAATTGGCAATTGCTGCCTCTTGAGTTTAGCTAAACAACAAAGATGTAACAAGACTGGTTGTCTTGACAGCCGTGGGTGGGTGGGGGTGTAACAAGGTTAATTTATAACAAAGTTTTGCAAAATGAAAGTGTGGAGGGAAAGGGGAGGGATTTGCACTATGCACCCATAGATGATGTAGATAGCAAAGCACTTTCGGTCCTCAAAAAATAAAACTACTATATCTTTTTTTTTTAGGACCGAAAGATCTTTGCTTTGATATCCAAAATGTATGCCTAACCGAATTAAAAAGGACACTATAAGCACCCAGACAACTTCATTTCCTTGAAGTGGTGTAGGTGCAATGTCCCTTTCAGCTTAAAGGACCACTCTAGGCACCCAGACCACTTCAGCTTAATGAAGTGGTCTGGGTGCCAGGTCCTTCTAGGGTTAACCCATTTTTTCATAAGTATAGCAGTTTCAGAGAAACTGCTATAATTATGAATGGGTTAAGCCTTCCCCCTAATCCTCTAGTGGCTGTCTCATTGACAGCCACTAGAGGCGCTTGCGTGCTTCTCACTGTGATTTTCACAGTGAGAGCACGCAAGCGTCCATAGGAAAGCATTGCAAATGCTTTCCTATGCGACGGGCTGAATGCGCGCGCAGCTCTTGCTGCGCGTGCGCATTCAGGGGGCGGGGCGGATCGGAGGCGGAGAGGAGAGCTCTCCGCCCAGCGCTGGAAAAAGGTAAGTTATTACCCCTTTCCCTCTTCCAGAGCCGGGCGGGAGGGGGTCCCTGAGGGTGGGGGCACCATCAGGGCACTATAGTGCCAGGAAAACGAGTGTTTTCCTGGCACTATAGTGGTCCTTTAACCCTGCAATGTTAAACTGCAATAAATGCACTGCAGGGTTAACTCCACCTCTAATGGTGCTTCTGGGTCCCTCCGCTACCCGATGTTGGATGTCCTCACTCCTAATATCTTCTATGTTGCTCTTAGGGAAGCAATGATTACATTATTTTCCTATTGGGAAGCTTGAATGCACGGCCCTAGCTGCACTTGTGCATTAGGTCTCATCATTGCCCTGAAGTTGCGTTAGGAGGAGACATAACCAGCACCAATGGAGTATTGGCGCTGGCAAGTAAATGAAAACAAACATTTTCGCTATTTTTTTTTTTTTAAAGTATAACTACCGCTGGTAGTTAAAGGGACATTATCGTCCCGAGAACCACTACAATGAAATGTAGAGGATCTGGTGGCTATAGCATGTCCCTGCAGAGAAAAGACAGTGTTTACTTTGCTGCCTAGTAACACCTCTATGTGCCATCACTCAGATGGCCACTAGAGGTGCTTTCTATTTCAGTGCTGCATTGAGTATGTCCACTGTAACAAACCACCTCTTTTACAGGTAAGATTTGTCACAGATCCTACTGTAACCACAGCCTTCCAGGGTATACAAAGTCCAGTTTTCCTTTTTTGATTAGAAGACAGGTGCTTTAAATAAACAAAACAAAATTCCTTGCTCTTACTAGACAGAAATAACTAACTCTCTGTAATTGGGTGGCTCTTTTTTTTTTTTTTTTTTTTTGAACGTGCATGAGATTACAATACCTCCTGCATTGCCACAACAGCAAATGCGAGGATTTGCAGTACATTCAATGATACATGTAGGTTGACATTGAGAACTGTTAGAGACAATACTTTGCATCATTTGAGAGAACAGCACGAAATTTTATATTTAAAGTATGGTGACTAGTTAAACATAACACTTGTTTGTCTGGGCAGAGAGTGTCTTAGTGACGAGTCGTGTTAGGCAAGTTAGTAAGAACGATTAAGCCTCACAACACTGGTGGAGGAAAAACATGAGTAACCAAAGTGATGTAGTGGAGTAATATAGTGGCACCTTGTTAAGTTATATATATCCCGCAGGCTAAACAGGCTAGACAGTAAAAGTCTGGAGTGACTAGTGAAGGGAAGTAGCTAAATTTGGTTATATACCTGATGATGGCAATTTAAGCAAGGTAGGAGTATATACCCCTTGCGACTGCATGGTTTTGTTTGGTTATGGTCTGAGCATTTTACGAGTTCTGGCAGTGGGCTCCCTTTTTTTTTTTTTTCGTTTCCCTTTCCCTTTCCTTTCGCACAATTTTAGCTTATAAACAGCATTGAGGTTGTACGTAAATTGGGCAGTGGCATGAGAAATGCACAGTGTTATACGTATAGTTATGCCAATCATCAGCCTGGCTATCCCGTTTTGTCATTAGAATATAGCGCAAAGATAAGTTTAAAGGTAAGCTCAGACAGGTTTAGTAAAATGAGAGTAGTAATCTGGCTATACATGCTGCTTGAAACAATTGAGCTTGTGTTCCTATTACTATTTGTGGTCAGACATTGCAAGCAGTCAATATTGATATAAGATGGCTAGTCCTGTCCCACTGCCTGGCTACGGGCCAGCAGAGCCTATGAGGCATCCAAACAGGGTGGGGGCACGTAATGAGACTAGTACAATTGTACATTAATAGTTACGCAGGAGTTAACTTGAGGTAACCATGAGATATAAGGTATGAACCAGTGATCACAGGCTAAGCTAAGATGTCTGTGCAATATTCAGACGTTTTGCGTGCTAAACATAAATTATAGCATGGCTCAGTGGTGAAATTTAGGTACTCGCCGTAGAACCAAAAAAAACAATTAACATAAACAAGAACAATAATAACCATTGGGTGGCTAGTCGTTTCAACATATGGGTACCGCAAGCATTGTATGCGTGCTCTGAGCGTCCTTGAGAGCTTTGTAGCCGATGCCAAGAGCTTAACTGCCAGAGTCAACCAAAATGCAAGCAGCCCAGCGTTTTATGGCAACTGGTATATGATCTACGTAGTAACAAAACAAAGCAAAAAAAAATAAATAAATAAAATTAAAATAAATAAAGTTCCGCAAAGTTCAGTAGCCATTCTTCAGATGCCTAGAGAAAGTGGGGTTTTGCTTCGGTCTTCGTCAGACCTCCCAGGAGACTTATCCACTTGGAATGCGCCGCTCTGTGTGTCGGTAGTGCGTGGGTGCAGTCCAGGTAATGAGCAGATCAGCCGATGCCCCGGGGTGGGAGGCTGGAGGTGGGTGGATGCTGAAGATTTATGTGGTCACTGAGGTCTGAATGGGGCACTGTTTGCTGGGTCCCAGCTGTGAGTCGGGGTGGCGGGGGCACAAGGTCCCGCTTGTAGGCGTGAGTCCAGTGATGGATCTAGGGTGTGCAGAAGGGCCTCTGCGTCTTGCATACTGTAAATTTGGTGTGTTGTTTCGCCTTGTTGTACCTGGAGCAAGTGTGAGGGCCGCCAGCGATACGGTATGTTGTTGCGCCGGAGTGTGGAGGTGAGAGGCCGCATTGACCTGCGCCACGCCAGAGTTCCACTGGATAGGTCGGCGTAAAAGGTTAGTTTAGCGTTTTCAAATTGTATGGGGGTTTTACCCCGGATGGCTGTGAGAACCGTCGATTTGTCAGTCCCATTTTTAAATGTAAGTATAGTGTCCCTTGTGGCCATGTCTGGGGCCCCAGCGGGCTTTGGGATCCGGAAGAGATCCGTGGGCATGACGGCCCTGGCTTGGTCCTGGGCAGAATGGTGGCAAGCAGGCGTTTGATCGTGTGCGGTAGGTCAGCCTCTGGCAACCCCTCTGGGAGTCCCCTGACCTTAATGTTAAGTCTCCGTCTTGCGTCTTCTTGGGCTGCGAAGCGCCGTTCATACAGCATAGTTTGGTTGCGCAGGTCCCGTATGTCGCTTTGCAGTGAGGCGATAGTGTGCTGCTGTTCTTGGGATGATTCCTCTAGTACAGTGATGCGGCCTGTCAGGCCCTTCAGCTCTCCCCTTAGTGCAGTGACATCCGCGAGGATGTTCTTTTGTAGGTCTGCTAGCAGGGTCTTTAATACCCCGGTTGTTACCAGTTCGGCGTCTGTGTCCTTCCTAGGTTTGTTGGGTTTTGCCCTCGGCATTGGGTCTGGGGCTAGGAGGCATTCGTCGTCAGCTCCCTCTGAGCAGTCGTCGGAGAAATCCGAGCAGCCTCCGTGGAGCGCCGCCATATTGGATCCGCTCGGGCCGCGTGCTTGTCGCCACATATCCCCTATTGTGAGTCCTGGGGCTGGTTTGTCCGGCAACAGTTTCTTGTGTTTGCGTCCCATTAGTGCTTAAGGGGTGCCCGCTTGTAGTCAGTGGTTATTGGGGGTCGTATCAGCCGTTTTTAAGTTTATTTTCTCCGTTTTGTCCTCGGAGCTCCTGAGTCTTGCGTCTGCTTGCCTCTGCTCTAATTGGGTGGCTTTCCCACATACCCATTTAAAAAAAAAAAAAAAATTGATTTGCAATAAACACAATTGTTCTCTCCTAGCTGGCTTTTTCTCCCTCACTCTGCAGTGGGCTGATCTCTTCTTTTAAAGGTTTGCCTTCTAATTGACCAGCTACAGGTGAGTGTCAATTAGTTCACAACTCTGGAACTCTTAAGTAAAATCCAAGTTCTGGTCGGTTACAGAGCAACTAGTACTGTTGGAGCATTGGCCCACCCTGCTCTCCAAATGCTCCGCCCCAGGGACCCATACCGTGTTTTGCAGTGTCAGCAATATATTGTGCAAACATCTCTCCCTGGGACATTTAACTGAAAAATATCAGGCTGCTGTTAAGCAAATCAGACCGGATATATCTTTCTTCAACCACTATTCCAAATTTTCGCTCACACCACGTACTGTGTGGAGACACTGAACGCTATCCATAGACATGCACTGATTCATTGCATCTCTAAGATGCTAATTTGGCTCACAGTTTTGCCATGCATGCACAGTAGCCTCCCATTGGAGTGGTTGAAGTCATCAATATTGATTCTCAGCCACGGAAATGTAGTCAGCAGCTGCAAGACCAGTGAGCTCCTTACGGAGGGAGGAAGGAAACCTAAATAGACATCCCAGCACTTTAGTGTTCCTTTAATGCTAACTCTATACCAACTCTCTTCAACCCTATACCAACTGTATCTCTAATCCTATGCTTACACTAACTGTAGACCTTAGCCTTACTGCTAAAGAAGCACTAGATTTTATACTAAGCCTACCTAACAAATTAGAAGAGAGATTTCCCTGTTAAATCAGTAGAGAGTGGTCTGTGATCGCCATCTACTGGCTGCTGTAGTAGTATAGTTATTTGCAGCATGTGCTCCCTGCTGATCACTTTGTGATCGGTGCTAGGCACCTGCAAAGCCCAGCACACAACACAATCGGCAAGGGCACATGCAGGGAGACCCTGTCAGGTTATTTTCAGATGCTGGGGCCTCCTTCAAAATCAGGGCAGGCTCAGAATCACTGTGCTTAAATGCTATTGCTCAGCTGCAGGGATTTAAAGGGATGCATGAAGGCAGCATTCTCTTTGAGAGCTGCACACAGATCATCTGTCAGTCTGGGGCCACTAAATATGGAGCCCTAAGTATCAATTGATACCATGGTCTCCTTGTTGTGAGCAGGGGTGTAACCATACTCCCACCAAAATGTTAGGAACTTGCATGCAGTCCTTATCATTAAAACTCACTTTGTGGAGAATGGAATGGAATACCCGACATCCTAAAGAGGTCAAAAAGTTGTTGTGTGTGTACATACACACTCACTCTACTGCAAGTGATTCTGGGTGGGCATATGCAAATTAGTTCAACAAAATCTAATTTTTGCCTTATTATTCAATTTTAAACATGAATTCCTTGGAGTTTGTGTTTGCTGTATACAACCGCTTTTAAACAACTCAGGAAGAGGAGAAAGCCAGTGAACCACTCATGGACAGTTGTTTAGTTGTTAATGCAACTCATCAGCATGAGGTTACTGGCTTGCTAATGAGGCTTGGCATTGTTTGCAAAGAACAAACCAAGAAAGTTAAGCTTACTGGCTTTGCATCTCTTCCTGAGTTGTGTTTCAAAGATGTTGTATACAGCAAACAAACTTCAAGGACTCCATGTTTAAAATTGAACAATGAGGCACAATGTTGATGCTTTGTTGAATTAGTTTGCATATACCCACCCAGAATCCTTTGCAGTAGCAACATAACTGCAAATTTGAGATTTCTGTGGGAAAAGCAAGTCTTATGGCTTGACTGGTGTGCAGATATGTGTTTAACAATATAGTAGACACACGCAAATAAAACCAAAATAAAACAAATACATGCTTGACTCACATTGATGCGCACATCAGCATTCCTTGTGATTCAACCCCGCGCATCTTTTGAGGCTTAAGGTTACAGAGCAAAACAACAGATCGTCCCAGTAGCTCATCTGCAGACACATATTTCACCAGACCACTGACCACAGAACGTGGATTCTCCTCACCAACATCGACTGACTGCACATACAGTGAGTCTGCATCTGGGTGCTGCCAAACAAAAAAACACGTTATGTGTTTAGGAAGAGGCATTTCTAAAAATCTGTACAGACTGAAAAGTCTACATGTGGTGTGCTTTAAACCAGTCTCTGTACATTCCTAAGGTGGAACATTTCAAGATTGTTTATAAACAAATTGATTAATTTAAGTGAGAATTACCATGGTTTAAAAATTTAGACCAAAATAGCTAACTTCAAGTCAATTATGTGTTTAGTTTGGTCTTACATTTGAAATGCACTTTGAATTGCCAGCAACTATCACTTTTAGGAATATCCCCCGACAACGTGCAATTAAGACTAGGGTTTATAAAACTGAATGATGCCAAACAGATATATCAAGTAGAAATATTAAGGTCAAAACGTTTTCCAACTCCGCTGTAGTCACAGCTTGGCTATTGTAGTCTAAAATTTAGAATTAATCCCTGTATGCCACTTTGATACAACACTTACTCTGCTTACTGTCAACACCTTCCCAACTCTTAAGTCCAGTAAAGAAGGGTCAAGTTCCTCTGGGGCACTGTTCTTAACAGGACCTTTAGAGACAGACTCTAAACAGGAAATTTAGAGGAGAAAAAAAAAAAAATCAATCAAAAAAGCAGGTAAATGGGAATGAAATACAGCATTACAAATAATCAACAGAGTTAATATCTAATGCACACAATCTATGTAACAAACATATGCTTCAATATCCGGGTTCAACATTTCAAGTCCAACGCTAATTAGATAGACATATTTAAGTTACTTGCAGGGTCCATGGCACACTCACCATGGTGTTAATGGAAATTGTAAGTACTGTTCATACTACAAATAATTCTATTTCAGGAAATTAGAGTAGAATTAAGTTGTACATTCAACTACCAGCTTAAAGCTAGAATCACTTAAAGGACCACTATTGTGCCAGGAAAACACTCGTTTTCCTAGCTCTATAGGGTCCTTGGGTCCCCCTCACCCTCTGGGCACCCCTTCCGCCAGGCTATAGGGTGAGGAAGGGGTTAATCCCTTACCTTTTTTCCAGCACCGGGCTCCCTTGGCGCTGGGGACTCTCCTCCTCCTTTCTCGTCATCGGCTAAATGCGCATGCACACGCATTCAGCCAATCCATAGGAAAGCATTCTCGATGCTTTCCTATGGATGCTGCTGTCTTCTCACTATGAAAATCACAGCGAGAAGCGCCTCTAGCGGCTGTCAATGAGACATCCACTAGAGGCTGGATTAACCCATTTGTAAACATAGTAGTTTCTCCGAAAGTGCTATGTTTACAGCAGAAAGGGTTAATCCTAGATGGACCACTTCATTAAGCTGAAGTGGTCTGGGTGCCTATAATGGTCCTTTAAGACAACTACAGCTATCCATTCCACATACAAGGCAGACTTCCCCACTCACTCTGTTTGCTAGGGTCTGGATATGCCCCATTGCTCAGTTTCCTCATTTCTGGTGTGGCAAACTTCTCCCTGATTGGGTCCAGTAATTTATTCAGAGCTTTCTCCACAGAGGCCTTCAGATCCCCAGGATGAACCAGCTACAGAAAGAGAAGATTTAATATCCATGTGCCTTCTTCATCAAAAGACCACATTTAACATTTCTCTAATCTTTATTTCACTTTTTTATAATATATTTTACCTCTTCAGCGAAGTCCTTTTCTAGTGTCTCAAAGTCAGTGTATGTTTTATTGCCCCCATATTTCTCATCTCGGAGGACCACAAACTCTGCAAAACATAATGAACAAATGGACATTATACATCTCCATGAGTCAAATCATGCTCTTGTTCGGTCTAGACTCACACCCACCTGACTTTAGAGGAAAAAGAACATGTCTTGTAAAACTTAGAACACCATTATTCTCAATATTTCCAGGCTCACAGAAAGCCTTCTTCAGCTTCTTCTTCACATCTGCAGGTGAGTCCAAGAGGTCAATCTTTGATTCCTAGAAATTTTGGAAGACAGCATATACTATAGATTAATATACAGAACACAGCTTGGGCGTGCTTGAAAATACAATAAAGCTCAAATTTATTATTTCAGGTCAAACACATGATGTACAGAAATAATGAGTTAAGCCATTGCTCTTATCATTTACATGTCAACGGTAAAACGGCAACTAAAGCATCAGATTTTACCCATGCTGCTCAGCCAGAGTTAACTACCTTTAATATCAGATGGCCCTTACAAGCACGAATAATAATGTTTGAGTATCCAGATATGCAAATATCCACAAGTGCATGTTTTTACGTGTATTTTAAGAAAAGCTGTTGCTGAGGAAGTGGTGTGACATTTAAATGTGATCATCTTTTCACATAAGCTGTAACTTCCCTCCTATGACTTACCTCCTCCGAGGAGCTCATCTTGCCACCTGTGAGTCCAGGGACCATTGGATTCATTAGGTGAATTCGCTTGGTGTAACCCAGAGCAGGAAGGTACTATATAAAACAAAATGTAGAATATACTGAGGATGCACATTAATCACTGGCATAAAATAATTGTATTGCATGTGTCCACAGATGCTGACAGATTAAAAAGTATCTTCTTTCGATTAAGACACTTAACAGGGTTATTTACTGAAGTGAGAAATCAAGGTGAATTCAAAGTAAATTTAACATTTAAGTTAAAATAGCCAAATTGGAAAATCTGTCTAAGTCAGCAATGCTTTCCATTCAGCTACTGTGCCCTTAAATACTAAATTGACCTTGAATTACCATTTTGGTGAATAACCCTGATGGTAATGGCTCATAGATAAAGAAATAAAATTATAAGTTACTTGTGAAGAAGAACAAAACACGACAGAGCTTTCACAGTTGATGGGCGCAGGGATTAAAAAAATTAAATTAAAAATACACTGAACATTAGCTCCAGGAGTCGGTTTACAAAATTGTACAGCTAGTTGAACCTCTCTGACACTAGTCTAAGATCCCAATATATTACAGCTAGATATATCAACATTCTACTGAAGATAATCACTTCATAAAAAAAATAACTAAAAATTATATTGGTGTCCTAGTAGATGGAAGCTGCTTTGGTTCTATTGATTTGCTACCTAGTGTTTTATTTCACTGCCTTATTCGGGAATTTTCAGTCATAGGCAATTTTATTACTGAACTCGGCTCAGTAAATTTAGCTTTCTGCCCATGTCATCGGTCAGTCACGGGATGTCTAGATTCATATAAAAAAATAAATAAAAAAATTAAATAAAAGTAAAACCTGCAAAAGAAACATTCAGGACCAAATATATAATTTTATTTAAAAATACAATAAAAGTACTATATATGAATAGGTGTTAACTTCACCCAGGATTATCCCTGTATACCTAACTCTATAGTGTGTTCCTCTTGATTTAGCTTCAGGGCCTCATAAATCTAAATACAAATTTGGGGGGAAAAGGGGTATTATTACCTTTTGTTTTTTTTAAACAGAGCTAAGAACCAGCCCCTTGAGAAGTTTGTCATGCCGACGCATCAAACAGTCATAAAGGAGCATTGGAAGCTATATGTGGATGTGCAGCAGTGTATTGGAAGCTTGCAGTGAGAACCGACATTTAATTGGTTCTCACAGCGGAAGCGGCTCCAGTGCCTGTCAGCGTCTAGATGTGTATTTTAAAGGGTTGCTCCAATACTATAACATTGTGTTTTTTTCCTATTGGTGTGTTGTCTATGCAATACCTACTGGGCATTATTATTTAGCTCTGCATTTAAATTTTATTTTTCACATCTCTCAAATACATATTCTAGATTTTATAAACAATGTTAATCGCTGTTTGGCGAGTGTATTTAAAAGGACACTGCAAGCAACACAACATAACCACTTCAGCTTATTGTAGTGGTTGTGGGACAAGGGCCCTTTCTCTGCTCTGTACACAGCAAAAGCTTGCCATTTTCTAAAAGTAGTTGCAATAATGTTTGGATATGTAACTTAGCCCCCTGGGATACTCACATTGTTTCAGGAAGTTTGCATTTAACATTTGGCAGTACAAATATTTGGAAGGCTTTTAGAAGTCAGATCAGACTTCAGCTGTGCTATGATTATCTCACTCACTGTTCATTGGCACGGTCTGTACTACGTTACTGCATGAGAAGGGACTACTCAGAGTAATATTTCCAAGTGGTCTATCCTTTCTAAAAAGGCCCAGCTGCTTCTTGCTAGGATAACCAGATGGTGGCAGTGAGAGAGTCTCTCTAGAGCAGGCTTCCCCAAACACCGGCCCTTCAGATGTTGCTGAACTACAACTCCCATGATTCTCAGCCTATTACATTCATAGAATCATGGGAGTTGTAGTTCAGCAACATCTGGGGTGCCGGAGTTTGGGGAAGCCTGCTCTAGAAGCAGCAGGTAAGCCAGTCCACACAAATCATCACCAAAAAACATAAGTGATCGTGCGTGGATGAATATACTCACAATGCAAATTATATATCTGCTCAATTAAAATTACATTTGAAGTGACATTACGATCCAAAACCTCCTCAAATATAAATACCTGTGGTCACCTCCAAAGGGCCCTTCTGAAGCTGGGGGGCTGGGCGGGGTGATTAACCTAAAAGGGAATTTGGCCTGGTTTCAAAACATACATAGTAAAGACAAAAGGGAATTGGGGGCACACCCAAATGCATTTATCACATTAATTTTCCATTCTATATATTCACAATGCGCTTACAAACAGATTATTTAAGTACACTTCAGCTTATTTAGCACTAGCACGATTTGATTTGTTTCCCATGTTGGAATTCGTGTAAGACCCACCGATATTGTGGTGCTGTGAAGTAGTGGTGGCCTTAACACAATATGGCCATATGGTGGAACTAAATCCCCACATTTGTTTACGGAGATGGGTGATTTTAACCCCTTAAGGACACAGCTTCAGAAGCTTGACTTACGCTTAATGACACAAGCAATTTTTGCATTTTCTTGCTGTTTGCGTTCAACTGCAATTTGCATCTCTCTCATTTATTGCACCGACACATATTATATACTGTTTTTTAAAGGACAGAAAGGGCTTTAATTTGATATAACATATATATATATATATAAATGCTTACTTATTATAAAAAAAATACAGAAAAATGCAAAAAAAATGAAAAATATTGTTTTTTTTTACAGTTTTTGCAATAATAATGTGTGCATAATTAGTGCAGGTTAAGGAAAGTAATTAAAAATAAATTTATTTATTTGTTCTGATTTACAGAATATATAATGTGTCTGGGATTTTAAGTTTTTTTTGGTAGTTACAGGTCACAAAGCACAAGGAGTAAAATAAAATTTTAATGTGGAGCGATTTTAGAATTTGGTATGTTTGTCTTGTAAGCTTAATAGCCATAAAAGAAAACAAAATTGCCACACAAAAGTATATATTTATATAAAGTAGACATCACGGGCTATTTACCTAAGGTTGTTTTGACACTTTCTACGCAGCCATATTACCGCCAACCTCTGCTAAATATTGGAGTAAAATTGTGTTCTTTTTGGTTTTTGGCACACAAACTTATAACAGAGAAATTCTCGTGTATATTTTGTAAAGTTGGTGTGTGCTATTCCTGTACAAAGTTTTATTTTGTGTTCAGTTACATCTGCTGAGTAAAATGACACCCCCATTGTATGTCTTTTGCACTATTTCGTGAAGTTACAGTGCCATACAGGATACCTGTCCTTTTCAGTATTCACAGTAGAATTTTGAGAGATTAATTTAATGAGCCTTAGCTTCCATTTGGGGTATTATAACAGTTTGACTGTTCAAAAAACCCCCACAAAGGCCTACCATTTGTAAAAGTAGACACTCCAGGGTATCTTATAAGGTGCATATTGTGCCTTAACATGCCCCCATTTTTTCACCAATATATGCCAAAGTATGTGGTAAAAAAAATTTTGTGCATTTTTTACATACGGATTGCATTTTTGCTGGGCGTTTTGTATATTTCATATGTGCCACTAAGTTCAAACCCCCCAAATTATGCTCAGCTAAGTCTTCTGAGTAAAATGACACCCCATATGAATGTCTTTGGCACTATTTCGTGAAGCTACAGTGCCATATAGGAGACCTGTCCTTTACAGTATTCACAGTAGAATTTTGAGAGACGGATTTAATGAGCCTTAGCTTCCATTTGGGGTATTATAACAGTTTGACTGTTCAAAAAACCCCCACAAAGGCCTACCATTTGTAAAAGTAGACACTCCAGGGTATCTCATAAGGTGCATATTGTGCCTTAACATACCCCCATTTTTTCACCAATATATGCCAAAGTATGTGGTAAAAAAATTATTTTGTGCATTTTTTACATACGGATTGCATTTTTGCTGGGCGTTTTGTATATTTCATATGTGCCACTAAGTTCAAACCTCCCAAATTATGCTCAGCTAAGTCTTTTGAGTAAAAATACACCCCCAATGAATGTCTTTGTCACTATTTTGTGAAGCTACAGTGCCATATAGGAGACCAAGCCATATCCGTTTTTACCAAACTTTGAATTTTGACGCTGGGCCTATGTGCAATTTCCAAGCATCTTCGCAGGTTTTAAATTCAAACTACCCCACAAAGGCCTACCATTTCTTAAAGTAGACACCCCAGGGTGTTTCAAAAGGTATAGTTTGAACCTTAGCGTGGGATCATTTTTCCGCTAGCTTGTACCAGATGTAGTGGTAATAAGCGTTTTTTCTGCCTTTTTGACATACAAAGTGAGTTTGCACAGTATATTTTGCAAACCTTATGTGTGCTACGACTGTATAATACTTCATATGTTGCTCAGCTATGTCGGCTGAGTACAGCAATACCCCCGTATGTACCTTTGCCAGGTATGTGTGGACATCGGAGGGGCACATTTGGGACACAGCCATTCCAGTTTTTTTCAAACTTTGAATTTTTATGCTGTGCCTATGTCCCATTTTAGAGTATTTTACCAGGCTATATAATCCAAATTCCCCATAAAGCCATACCATTTCTTAAAGAAGACATCCCAGGGTATTTCAAAAGGCATATTTTGAACCTTAGCGTGGGATCATTTTTCCGCTAGCTTGTACCAAGTGTAGTGGTAATAAGCATTTTTTCTGCCTTTTTGACATACAAAGTGAGTTTGCGCAGCATATTTTGCAAACCTTATGTGTACTATGACTGTATAATACTTCATATGTTGCTCAGCTATGTCGGCTGAGTACAGCAATACCCCCGTATGTACCTTTGCCAGGTATATGTGGATGTTGAAGGGGCGCATTTGAGACGCAGCCATTCAGTTTTTTTCTAACTTTGAAGTTTTACGCTGTGTCCATGTTCCAATTTGGAATAGTTTAGACGGTTGGTTATTGAAACTTCCCCACAAACACATACTATTTATTAAAGAATACACCCTGGGGTAATTCAAAAGGCATATTTTGAACCTTGGCGTGGGATAATTTTTTCTCTAGTTTGTTCCAGGTGTAGTGGTAATGAGCGTTTTTAAAATGTATTTTTTTACTTTTTATAACTTTTTTACTTTTAAAAACTAGTTTTTAAACTTTTGTTTTGCTTATAAATTTTTTTTAAACTTTCCTAAACTTTCTTAAAACTTTTTTACAGATTTAACATTTTTCTAAGCTATTTTTTTTACTGTTAACCCCTAACTAGCAGTACGCAGCACTAACAGTAAATTCCCCATTTTCCCATAACTCCCACCCACCCCAGCTAGCAAAATATATAGTTATAAAATATTTAAATTAATTAATTAAATAAATTGAACCCCTGAGGGTTAAAAAAATAAATAAAAGTTAATCCTCAGGGGTTAAAAAAAATTAGATCACAGTATAATACTGTGATCTCTATTTGATCGCTGTAGGCAGTGATCGACTGGCAGGGAAGGGGTTAATTTTTATTTGGACTAGGTAAAGTGTGTTTTTTTGTTTTTATTACTTAAATGTTATTAAAACATTTTTTAAGCTTAATTTTTAACTTTTTAAAGTTTCTTTTAAAACTTTTTTTAACGTTAACCCCTAGTTAGCCTAACGTCAAATCCCCCAATTCCCCACTAACTTCCACCTACCCCAGCTATCTAAATATATAATTTAAAAATAATTTAATTAATTAATTTAATTAATTTAACCCCTGAGGGTTAAAAAAAAAAAGAATTAACCCTCAGGGGTTAAAAAAAAAAATCAGATCATAGTAAAATGTAATCCCTGCCAATTGATCACTGTAGTCAGTGATCAATTGGCAGGGAAGGGGTTAATTTTTTATTAAAATGGGTAAGGGGGGGGGACACTTTAAATTAACTTTATTTTTTTAAACAGCAGGGGGCAGGATCAGCACTGATCCGGCTCCCTGCACTTCACACAGAACCCGGAAGTGCAGGGAGCCGGTAGGTAAGTATTCAGAGCACATGTGCTCGCTCCGACTTGTGGTCAGAGCGAGCACATGTGCTGGGCAGCTTGACCGGGTGCTCCCGGTATGCCTCCAATGCGGAGGCATACCTGGAGCACCATTAACCCCGCGATCGCCGCGATAGCGGCGATCCGGGGTTAATTTTACCGCGTGACGGACGAGGTCCGTCACCCGTCGTTAAGGGTCTCCCCTGTGTGACGGACCTCGTCCGTCACCCGTCCTGAAGGGGTTAAGATTAGAAGCGGCTGAAAAGCATTTCTCACACTCCGAACAAAAATATATTTTTTTAACATTCTCTCCACTTTGAACGAAATGACGTTTGGGAAGAGATTAACATAATTAAACACAGGCAGTAAAAATACAGTTTTAGCCATACCCTGTAACTTTAAAACTACACATCCCATCTTCATAATTACATATTTGGAATCAGCACACTTAAAACATAAACATAACCAAAAATCAGCCAAATCCATCCAGGGGTTTAAAAGTTAGCTGGAGGTCCCTTTATGACCGACCGCAAGCACATTTTCCTGCCCAAAACAGTTCCATAGATTTGGGCTGTGAGGTCGGTCTATTTCAGGCTGAAAAAGCGACTAAGTCCCATCGCCGAATGGGACTTAGTCTCTGCAGCTGAAATAAGGCTGAAAAAAACGGCTGAAAAAAAGACTAAGTCCCATCGCCGAATGGGACTTAGTCTCTGCAGCTGAAATAAGGCTGAAAAAAACGGCTGAAAAAAAGACTAAGTTCCATCGCCGAATGGGACTTATTCTCTGCAGCTGAAATAAGGCTGAAAAAAACGGCTGAAAAAAAGACTAAGTCCCATCGCCGAATGGGACTTAGTCTCTGCAGCTGAAATAATTTCCCATTTACTGAACCAAGTGGGAAATAGCAAGGCAGGCACAAAGGGTTTGCACCAGGTCTGGGGACACAGGGACACCGTCTTAAAGGGGCCGTGTCCCCAACAAGTCTGGGGACACGGCCTTAAAGGGGCAGTGTCCCAATCTTCCTGATGTCCCAAAAAGGTGTTTAAAGGGCCAGCACCAGTCACATAAAGAGTCCATAAGCCCCAATATGCCCACCGACAGTCTTAAAGAGCCATACACACCAAATAAAAGTGTATACATTTTCACAATCTCCCAGGGGCCATAGTCATGCGGGAGGAGGCTGGCAAGTAGGCTTCTCCACAACCCAGGGAAGCAGGGCAATTTGCCATTTAAAGGGCCCGTTACAAATAGCAGTTTGTAACAAGGTGTCAATCCATATCTGCCAAGTGACCCGATGTAGGGGGACCAGTCCCTATTCTGCTCTGTGTCAGTGTGTATCAGGGAACCTTAGGACAGGTGTCAATCCATATCTGCCAAGTGACCCTATGCAGGGGGAACAGTCCCTATTCTGCTCTGTGTCAGTGTGTATCAGGGATCCTTAGGACAGGTGTCAATCCATATCTGCCAAGTGACCCTATGTAGGGGGACCAGTCTCTATTCTGCTCTGTGTCCGTGTGCATCAGGGGCTCTGAGGACAGGTGTCAATCCATATGTCAAGGTGTCAATATGTCATATGTCAGGTGTCAATCCATATTGATTGTGATTTAGGAATGTTAGGTGATTTCTGCCCTTTATGGATTAAAACCAGACTCTGTATCAACTGTGTAATTTTCCATGGGAGTTTTGCCATGGATCCCCCTCCGGCATGCCACAGTCCAGGTGTTAGTCCCCTTGAAACAACTTTTCCATCCCTATTGTGGCCAGAAAGAGTCCCTGTGTGTTTTAAAATTCGCCTCCCCATTGAAGTCAATGGCGTTTCGGGCGGTTCGCCGGTTCGCGAACATTTGCGGAAGTTCGCGTTCGCCGTTCGCGAACCGAAAATTTCGGGTTCGCGACATCACTATTTACAAATAGTAATCTGGAGAATTCACATTTTTGGAAACATTAGTATAAAGACCTTCTCATGCCATAGAGGTCTAATTTTGGTCATTCAGCCATCAATTTCACAATCAAAGTTTGAATCCTTGAAAACCACTTATCAGTAGAGAGCTGATTCTATGCAAACATAGGACATTTAACAGATATCAGACTAGTGAAAAGTTCACGTTCCACAGCAAAGGTTCAAAATACATGTGTGACTATATAAACACTGTTCACTTTGGCACACTCAAAGGACATCTTAATTGTGAAATAAACGTAATTTACTGTCAGTAGGAGTAATTACATCCTAGATCTTTGATTTGAAAATAAATGCAGTTTAGTTCACGATTAAGATGACCTGTGAGTGAGTCAGTGTAAACCGTGTTATATGAATTATGATGGTTAGCATAGAAGCAAGAGTCACATAATTGTAGAGTCTACCTACACACACACAAATTGCTTTAAATGTCATCACAAAACTTAGAAAATGGTAAGCAAATATTCAATGTTACCAGCTGTAGTGGTTATGGTACCAGGAGTGCCCTACTAGCTGCCGTCACCACCCCCACTGGTGCTGGGAGCTTCCTACTACACTAAGCTAAACTATACTATGGGAAGCTGGGCATTCCTAGCACCATAACTACTACAGTAGATTGTGGTGCTTAGAGTGTTCCTTTAACCCCTTAAGGACACAGCTTCAGAAGCTTGTCTTACGCTTAATGACACAAGCAATATTTGCATTTTCTTGCTGTATGCGTTCAACTGCAATTTGCATCTCTCTCGCTTATTGCACCGACACATATTATATACTGTTTTTTAAAGGACATAAAGGGCTTTAATTTGATGTAACATATATATATATAAATGCTTATTTATTATTTAAAAAATACAGAAAAATGCAAAAAAAAGAAAAAAATTGTGTTTTTTGTACAGTTTTTGCAATAATAATGTGTGCCTAATTAGTGCAGGTTAAAGAAAGTAATTAAAAATAAATTTATTTAGTTGTTCTGATTTACAAAATATATAATGTGTCTGGGATTTAAAGTTTTTTTTGGTAGTTACAGGTCATAAAGCACAAGGAGTAAAATAAACATTTAATGTAGAGCGATTTTAGAATTTTGTATGTTTGTCTTGTAAGCTTAATAGCCATAAAAGAAAACAAAATTGCCACACAAAAGTATATATTTATATAAAGTAGACATCACAGGCTATTGTCCTAAGGTTTTTTTGACACTTTCTAAGTAGCCATTTCACCGCCAATCTCTGCTAAATATTGGAGTAAAATTTAGTTTTTTGGAGTTTTTGGCACACAAACTTATAACAAAGAACTTCCCATGTATATTTTGTAAAGTTGGTGTGTGCTATTCCTGTACAAAGTTTTATTTTGTGTTCAGTTACTTCTGCTGAGTACAACGATACCCCCATTGTATGTCTTTGGCACTATTTCGTGAAGCTACAGTGCCATATAGGAGACCTGTCCGTTTCAACATTTACAGTAGAATTTTGAGAGGCGGATTTAATGGGCCTATGCTTCAATTTGGGGTATTATAGCAGTTTGACTGTTCAAAAAAAAACCACAAAGGCCTACCATTTATAAAAGTAGACACTCCAGGGTATCTCATATGGTGCATATTGTGCCTTAACATGCCCCCATTTTTTCACCAATATATGCCAAAGTATGTGGTAAAAAATTATTTTGGGCATTTTTTACATACGGATTACATTTTTGCTGGGCATTTTGTACATTTCATATGTGCCACTAAGTTCAAACCCCCAAATTATGCTCAGCTAAGTCTTCTGAGTAAAACAATATGCCCAATGTATGACCTAGACACTATTTTGTGAAGTTACACTGCTATAAAAGAGACGTAACAAGTTAAGGTTTTTAAGTGTGAATTTTCATGGAGGGTTTTGATGCGTCCGTGCCCACTTTGGAGCACTTGAGCAGGCTACATATTACAACTACACCATAAAGGCATACCATTTCTTAAAGAACACATCCCAGGGTATTTCAAAAGGCATATTTTGAACCTTAGCGTGGGATAATTTTTCCGCTAGCTTGTACCAAGTGTAATGGTAATAAGCGTTTTTTTGCCTTTTTGACACACAAAGTAAATTTGCGCAGTACATTTTGCAAATCTTATGTGTGCTACGACTGTATAATACTTCATATGTTGCTCAGCTATGTCGGCTGAGTACATCAATACCCCCGTATGTACCTTTGCCAGGTATATGTGGACATCGGAGGGGCACATTTGGGACACAGCCATTCCAGTTCATTTCAAACTTTAAATTTTTACACTGTTCCCATGTCCCATTTTAGAGTATTTTACCAGGCTATATAATCCAAATACCCCATAAAGCCATACCATTTCTTAAAGAAGACATCCCGGGGTAATTCAAAAGGCATATTTTGAACCTTAGCGTGGGATAATTTTTCCGCTAGCTTGTACCAAGTGTAGTGGTAATAAGCATTTTTTCTGCCTTTTTGACACTCAAAGTGAGTTTGCGCAGTATATTTTGCAAACCTTATGTGAACTACGACTGTATACTACTTCCTATGTTGCTCAGCTATGTCGGCTGAGTACATCAATACCCCCGTATGTACCTTTGCCAGGTTTATGTGGACATTGAAGGGGCACATTTGAGACACAGCCATTCCATTTTTTTCAAACTTTGAATTTTTACGCTGTGTCCATGTCCCATTTTAGAGTATTTTAAAAGGCTATATAATCCAATTACACCATAAAGGCATACCATTTCTTAAAGAAGACATCCCGGGGTAATTCAAAAGGCCTATTTTGAACCTTAGCGTGGGATAATTTTTCCGCTAGCTTGTACCAAGTGTAGTGGTAATAAGCATTTTTTCTGCCTTTTTGACACACAAAGTGAGTTTGCGCAGTATATTTTGCAAACCTTATGTGTACTACGACTGTATACTACTTCATATGTTGCTCAGCTATGTCGGCTGAGTACATCAATACCCCCGTATGTACCTTTGCCAGGTATATGTGGACATTGAAGGGGCACATTTGAGACACAGCCATTCCAGTTTTTTCCAAACTTTGAATTTTTACGCTGTGTCCATGTCCCATTTTAGAGTATTTTACAAGGCTATATCATCCAATTACACCATAAAGGCATATCATTTCTTAAAGAAGACATCCCAGGGTAATTCAAAAGGCATATTTTGAACCTTAGCGTGGGATAATATTTCCGCTAGCTTGTACCAAGTGTAGTGGTAATGAGCATTTTTAAATGTATTTTTTTACTTTGTAAAACTTTTTTTACTTTGTAAAACCCATTTTTAAACTTTTTTTTTTACTTATTAAATGTTTTACACTATCTTAACTTTTTTTACACTTTTAATTTTTTTTCTAAACTTTTCTTTTACCGTTAACCCCTAACTAGCAGTAAGCAGCACTAACCGTAAATTCCCCATTTTCCCATAACTCCCACCCACCCCAGCTAGCAAAATATTTAATTATAAAATATTTAAATTAATTAATTAAATAAATGGAACCCCTGAGGGTTAAAAAAAATAAATAAAAGTTAATCCTCAGGGGTTAAAAAAATTAGATCACAGTATAATACTGTGATCTGTATTTTGATCACTGTAGGCAGTGATCAGCTGGCAGGGAAGGGGTTAATTTTTATTTAGACTGGGTAAAGGGGGTGGTATTTTTTTTTTTTTTACTTAAACGTTACTAAAACATTTAAAAATTTTTTTTTTTTTACCTTTTTAAAGCTTATTTTAAAACTTTTTTTAACGTTAACCCCTAGTTAGCCTAACACCAAATTCCCCAATTCCCCACTAACTTCCACCCATCCCAGCTAGCTAAATATATAATTTTTTAATATTTAAATTAATTAATAAAATAAATTTAACCCCTGAGGGTTAAAAAAAAAAATAATTAACCCTCAGGGGTTAAAAAAAAAAATCAGATGACATTAAAATGTATACCCTGCCAATTGATCAATGTAGTCAGTGATCAATTGGCAGGGAAGGGGTTAATTTTATTAAAACAGGGGCAGGGGGGGTGGGATTTAACTTAAATTTTTTTTTTTTTTTACACAGGGAAGCAGATCAGCACTGATCCGTCTCCCTACACTTCACACAGAACCAGGAAGTGCAGGGAGGCGGAAGGTGAGTATGTGGAGCACATGTGCTCGCTGTCAGCCTGTCAGAGCGAGCACCGGTGCTGGGGCAGCCCGATCGGGTGCTCCCGGTCTGCCTCTAATGCAGAGGCAGACCGGAGCACCGTTAACCCCGCGATTGCCGCGATCGCGGCGATCTGGGGTTAACTTAAGAAAATGACGGAAATTTTCCGTCAACGGTCCTTAACTGAAGGACAAGGTTGATGGAAAATTTCCGTCCACGGTCGGGAAGGGGTTAAACGAGAGGAAAAAAAACAAACACATTAACAAAACTTAAAGTAGGACATTAGCTATGTGCTATGTGAAAGATATACCATACCATGCAGTTTCTGAGCAAGTGTCAACCAGTCATGAAACACTCAAGCACCAATTCAATCTGAGTGATGGAATGAATAAACGGGATTTGGTATACTCATCAATTCTGGTTGAGGTACCTTTTTTTTCAGTAGTGGAATCTGGCAGGCATGAGTTCTCAATGGAGGATTTACTTACCATGGCCCTGAGTATATAAATCAGTGACTGGCAACTGGCCTCTGAACCCAAATTTGTCTCCATTATCCACCAGGGCTTCCTTGACAGCATCGTACCCACATAGCACCACCACTCTCCGGGGCCCAAGATACAGAGTGTACACATCCCCGTACTTCTTGTGCATCTGTCAATCAAGTGACATGTTGTGTTATTAGCTAGATCTGGGCTATTTGCCCCATAAATATCTGCAGGAAGGCAGAAACCATCATAAAATGTAACATGATCCCAACAACTTAACGCCTGGATAAGTAACCCTTGATATTCAATAAACCAGAATCGTGGAGAACGCACGAGAAAATAATTCATATTAGGTCAAACGAGCTGAATGGGAGAAATTATTTACCTATATGTTTTATTATAATAAATATACATTTCTTTTGTCAATTCTGCAGAATTCCAGTTTTGTGAATAAGCTGAAAAGATTTCACTACAACTTGGAAATAAATAACATCTTAGGAATCTATTTAATAAATGGCTAGCTTTAAAACCAATTTAACAAATACAGGGCAAAATGATAGGAAAAAAATAAATAAAAATAAATAAATAAATCACAAAATCATCTGGATTGGAGACTTTTATCAGCTTGAATATGGTCATTAACACATTAACCTTTAATAATAAAACCCTTACAGTGTCAAATGTGTTAATATAAACAAAGAAATATATAGATAATAAAATAGAGATATGGATTCTTTTGTCAATTCTTATATTTTACTGTTTGAATAAATTGTTGTTCTGAAAGATGAAAACAACAACATTAAAGGGACACTATAGTAACCAGAACAACTACAGCTTAATGTAGTTGTTCTGGTGAGTATAACCATTCCCTGCAAGCATTTTCATGTGTTTACATTACAGCCTAGGGATACCTCCAATGGCCACCCTTCAGATGGTCACTGGAGGTGCTTCCTGGGGTAGTGCTGCATAGTGTTCAGCATCACACTGAACTTTCCTTATTGAGATACATTGTTTCAATGCATCTTTATGAAGAGGTGCTGATTGATTGGCCTTGTGTCCGTCCCACCTCCTTGCCAATTTCAGGCAAATTATTTAATTATTATTTGTCTGAAATTATTTAATTCTGATGATGTCAGCATGGAAGGGTATCACGTGGGGCCAGCGTTGGCCGACCCACATGGAGCTGTAAATAAAGTGCGTTTTCCTATTTCTCACGGGGGTTAATTGGTGGCAAGCAACCTAAATTGTTTTTTTTTTATCACTCTGGGGTCAGGGATACGTGTTTGATACAGTGTTCAAGAGACTGCATTGGGTCTATCTTATCATGGCCATTATGCTCAACATCAATATTTATTTTTAGATCTGAGCACATTGTAAAGGATTTTAATGATGCCTGACCACACACTTGCAAGAAGGTAGCACTTTGTAACAGATAATAACATAATTACTAAGTAACGCAATTCAGCTTCCCATGTCTCACGGATAGTGAGAAGAATTCTTATTGTTGTGGCAGACTTGGCTTGACTTTTTTAAAATTAAAATGACAAATAGAAAGAGATAAAACCCAGATGACCTTTTACCCACTTATCCCTTACAGGAATAGGCCACTTGTCTCGAGAGTTGGTGGGACAATTATTTAGCAGATATGCCCCTACTCATTGCATGGAAAATGGGGGTGTGGGGCAGGGTTAAAACCTCCCTTGAATTAATGTGGGGATCATATCGAACCTCACATGCTTTTATTTAAATACTTTTTAAATGACTATTAGGAATATTCATTAATAAGACTGATAAATACGCTTTCAAAGCACATTTATCAGATGATTTTTCAGCCGATCTGTTTACTGGGTTTGTCTGCTAGAATTTTGTCTGGAATCAGATCTAGTCAAACGTGATAAAAATATTGTCTGATAATTGTTCACTTGGTCTTGCCGATAGAATGCAATCGAGAGCTGAGTTTTCTACATAGTTTTTGACATGGTAGAAATGACTGATATTGCAGAGCCAACCAGCTATTAAGCTCGGTAATATAATTTTTTGATTTGCAGTATACTAGTAGACTCTTGTTTTTGGTAAAATTCATCCCATCCAAAATAGCATATAATGAAAATGAAATGCAGATAAATGAATTTCAGTTCACCGGAGCTTTTTTTTTTTTTTTACAATTGATTAAAATGAAGCATTTTTGTTGCCATGCACAAGCTTACTGGTAACTGGCAGTTTGTTGGAACGAAGTTCTGTACATGGCTAATTTTCTCTCTGTTTTGTTTGTCGATAACTGCTGGATCTCCTGCTACTGAATGGGTGCCATTCTTTATTATTAACCTAATATATTCCCTATTGCTAAACAAAGCTTCAGAATTTCCTTAAACTGGGTGGGACCTCCAGACCATCTCCTTGCTGCCTTCTCGTGGTTATACACAGTTACCACCCTAATCTATTCTCCTTTGTAAAAAATCTGTATATGAAGAGTCTGCTCTCTATTACATACTAACCTATCTCCACTACACACTGAATTATCTCCACTCCATATTTAACAAAACGGTTTCAAATTCACACTTTAAATGCACTGTTACTACTTACTTCTCAGTTATAAGGACTCATATTATTTATTTAATTATAAAATATTTTACCAGGAATGATACATTGAGATTTCTCTCACTTTCAATTATGTCCTGGGACCACAAACACTGCATTGTTACAATATAATATTACAAAAATTACAAATAATGCTACAATATACATATAAATGTACAAATATACATACACACATATATACATTTAATACATAACAGGTAATACATATATTCAACCATGACAGGGCATTCTGTATTGAGGTTTATTGCCATAGATCTCTTAAAAGATTTTAGATTGAATGAAGATTTGACATTGTCCCTGAGGTTATTCCATAACTGCGATGCTCTGTAGGAAAATGAGGATCGAGACACTTTATTTTTGTATTACGATATGCTAAATATTGTGCTAGTACTGGATCAGAGCTTATAGGAGGTGGGAACAGCCGGAGAGAGCATTTTACTCAGGTAGGGTGGGAGCTTACCACAAGGGCTCTGAAACACAAGGCTGGAAAGTTGAATAGTGCGTCTGGAATTCCAGCAATAGCCAGTTTAGCTTTTTTAACATGTCGCATTGGTGGGTCATGTAATTACATTGTAGCAGAAAGTGGGAGCATGAGTTATACAATGTATTAAGTTTATTAAGATGGGTTTGCGGTGCGGGTGCATACACTACACCCTCATAATCAATGACCGGCATTAGCATTTGTTGCACTGTTTCCTTACTGTAGGGCTTAGACAGGATTGGTTTCTGTACAGCGCACCTAGATTTGGATATCGTTTTAATGAGAGTTTATCAATGTGGAGAACAAAAGATTTGGGTCTAGCAACATATCTAGACATTTGAAAGAGTTAGTGTACTATTTAATTTTGTTTTGATGTATAGCTCAGAATTGTTTAATTTAAAGGATCACTATAGTGTCAGGAAAACAAAGCGGTTTTCCTGACACTATAGTGCCCTGAGGGTGCCCCCACCCTCAGGGTCCCCTTCCCTTGGCGCTAAAGGGGTTAAAACTTGCTTACCTTTATCCAGAGCCGGGCTCCCTCGGCGCTGGTGACCTCTCCTCCCCCCTATTATATTAGGATTCCCTTGGCTTAGCAAGCATAACCCTCATATTGACTGGGCTAATGGGGAAATATTAGAATGGGGTAAGGATTGTAATGAAAGGTGCATATTGCATGTCACCAAAAGAGTGGGCACTATTGAATCACTATTGGATTACCCACTAGTACACCTCAAAATCCCAAGATCCCTATACAATACCAAGACATTATAGAAGTATTCAGCAAGACTCAGTCTAATACTCTACCTCCTCACAGACCATATGACTGTTCCATTAACTTACTACAGTCTATGCTCTATCTCCTCAGGAGAGTAGTGTAATTGAGGAATATATTAAAGATTCATTGAATAAAGGCCATATACGGAAATCATCCTCGCCCATGTGCCCATGTATCGATTACAGGGCATTGAACAAAATCACCATTAAGAACGCCTACCCCATTCCTCTTATTGCTGAATTATTTGACAGACTCCAGGGCGCTAAAGTATTTACTAAGCTTGACCTTAGAAGTGCTTACAATTTAGTGAGAATCAAGGAAAACCACAAGTGGAATACTGCATTTAATACCAGAAGTGGACACTGAATATCTAGTGATGCCATTGATGCAATGCTCCAGAGGTTTTCCAAGATTTCATTAACAATGTACTCAGTGGCATACATATGACCCATGGGGCCCCGGTGCAAAAATTGATCCGTGGCCCCCCCCGTGCTTACTCGGCGCGGGTCGGGCCGCAACACATGGCAGCGGGCACCTGGTCGCAGGGGTTGCAGGGCTGCGACCCCTGCGATCGCGGTATGCACACACACTTAAAGGACCACTACAGACACCCAGATCACATCAGCTCAATGAAGTGGTCTGGGTGCCAGGTCCCTCTAGTTTTAACCCTGCAGCTGAACACATAGCAGTTTCAGAGAAATGGCTATGTTTCACTGAGGGTTAATCCAGCCTCTAGTGGCTGTCTCATTGACAGCCGCTAGAGGAGCTTCCGCGATTCTCACTGTGAAAATCACAGTGAGAAGACACTGAACGTCCATAGGAAAGCATTGAGTAATGCTTTCCTATGGGAGTTTTGAATGCACGCGAGCCTCTTGACGCGCATGTGCATTCGGAGCTGAGAGGCGGAGGGATCTCCAGCGCCAAGGGAGTCTAGCGCTGAGGAAAGGTAAATACTGAAGACACACACACACTCTCACAAACAGACGCATACACACTAGCTAACAGACACACACATTTACTGATAGAGACACACTCAGTGACAGACATACATACTCACTCACTTACAAAACGTACACACTCACTAACAGACATCAAACACACTCAGTAACAGACACACACAGTAACACACTCACTGACACTCACTAGCAGACACACTCAATAACGGACACACTCACTGACACTCACTAGCAGACACACACACTAACACACACACACTAACACTAACACAAACACTAACACACACTAACACACACTAACACACACACTAACACACAAACTAACACACACATACTAACACACACACACACACACACACACAAACACACACACACTAACACTAACACACACACTAACACACATACACTAACACTAACACACACACTAACACTAACAAATACTAACACACACACTAACACACACACACACACTCATTTTTTTAAAATTTAATCTCCCCAGCTTCCTTACCTTTTGGAGAGCTGAGGGGATTCCCTGGGGTCCAGTGGTGCTGCTGGGCTCCTGGGCGGCCGGTCCTGCGGGCAGGCGGGCGGGCGCGCGAGGGAGCACTCTCCCCTGAGAGCTTCCTCTTCAGCTCCCTCGCACGCCGCGTAGGGATGCCGGCGCCAGAAGATGACATCATCATCCGGTTCCGGTATCAGTGCGGTGCGCAAGGGAGCTGAAGAGGAAGCACTCAGGGGAGAGTGCTCACTTGCGCGCCTGCCGGGTCAGCAGGGACAGCCTCAGGGGGCACTGAGGTGGCCGGCTCCTGGGCCCCCCCAGGAGAAGAGGCTGGCCCAGTGGGTACATACCGGGTCGCAGGGGCGGCCGGGCCCTTTGGTGGGCCGGGCGCAGTTGCAGCTGCGACTCCTGCGTCCCAGATATGTATGCCACTGGATGTACTCAGGGATTACATTTACTCGTTTGTCTTGGTCTATCTGGATGATATCCTTATTTATTCTCCTGACCTCCAGTCTCACCACGATCACGTTAAACAAGTTCTGCAAACTTTGTTAAAAAAACAACTTTATTGTAAACTGGAAAAATGTATCTTTGATCAGTCTGAAGTACAGTTTTTAGGATATAATATTTCTGCCTCGGGGTTTCAGATGGATCCTTAAAAACTAGTGTCTGTTCTACAGTGGCCTTTACCCACTGGGTTGAAAGCCATTCAAAGGTTCATTGGTTTCGCCAATTATTACAGAAGATTTATAAAGGGATTTTCTTCAGTAATAGCCCCCATCACCAATATGACACACAAGGGGGCTAGTAGTACGATATGGTCTAAGGAGGCAATTGAAGCCTTTGAAACTCTCAAACAGCGGTTTGCCTCTGCCGACATATTGATACATCCTGACACCAGTAATCCTTTCATACTGGAGGTTGATGCTTCAGAGACAGGGGTAGGGGCAGTTCTCTCCCAGAGGGAGAGCCAGGAAACTCTGTTACATCCTTGTGGTTACTTTTCTAGAAAGTTGTCTCCTGCTGAGCACAATTACGATATTGGCAATAGAGAATTGTTGGCCATTATTCTAGCTCTCAAGGAGTGGCGACATCTTCTAGAGCAGGGGTGTCAAACTCAAATTCATCTGGGGCCGCATCAGCAGTTTGGTCACCCTCAAAGGGCCGGTTGTGGGGGCAGTGTATGTGTATGGGGGCAGTGTGTGTGTATGGGGGGCAGAACGGGTGTATGGGGGGCAGTACGTGTGTATGGGGGGCAGTATGTGTGTATGGGGGGCAGTGTGTGTGTATAAGGGCAGTATGGGGGCAGTGTGTGTGTATGGAGCAGTGTGTGTGTGGTGTGTGTGTGTGATATAAGGGTAGGGGGGCTTTATATATTATATATATATATATAATTTTAATTAAATATATATTTATGTCCCCCCTCCCTTCTTACCTTTACTGGGGGGAGGGGGGACATTTCCCTGGTGGTCCGGTGGGGGATTCATTGGTGGTCCCAGTGGGGAGAGTGAACTCTAGCCCACGCTCCAGGGCTAGAGTTCACTCTCGCGAGATTTGGAGCGTTGCCGTAGTAACCGCGGCAACGCTCCAACTCCTGCGAGAGGAGGACCCGGAGGAGCTGCAGCCTGAGCTCCGTGTCCTCTATCCCTCCCTCCCCCGCCGGCTGTCAGCACTGTGCCTGCGGACCGGGGAGGGAGATCTGTGATCTCCCCTCCGGTCCGCAGGCACATTGATGGGCTGGCAGGAGAGGGAGACCGTCGGTATTCTCGGGGGGGGGGGGCAATTGCCCCGTTGCCCCCCCCCTGGATCCGCCACTGGGCTGGCGGCCGGAGGCGGCTACACGGGCCACATGACGAGGTCTGACGGGCCGGATTCGGCCCGCGGTCCTTGTGTTTGACACCCGTGTTCTAGAGGGTTCCAAGAACCCCCTTTTGATCATTACTGATCACAAAAACCTGGCTTACATAGAAGATGCTAAGCGATTATCTTCTAGACAAGCTAGGTGGTCTCTATTTCTTTCTCGCTTTAATTTTCTTATCACCTACAGACCTGGTTCTAAAAATGTCAAGGCCAATGCCTTGTTCAGGCAGTTTGATACTGAAGCTATACTAGAGCAAGAAACGTCCTATATCATTCCCCCGGAATGTATAATTGCGTCCACTGTCCTTTCATTGTCCTCTCCACTGCTTGGCTCCATCATAGAGGCTCAGTCTCAGACGCCCTGCTGTAAACCTCAGGACAAACTGTTCGTTCCATTGGGGGAAAGGGTTAATATCATGAAGGTGTTTCACGACAATGTGTCTGCTGGTCACCCAGGTATTAATAAATCCACTTTTGCTATCATGAGGTCATTCTGGTGGGATTCCCTCAGGAAGGATGTTAAAGAATATGTGCAGGCTTGTTCTGTTTGTGCGGTTTCCAAAGTTCCTCATAAACTCCCTTGTGGCTTGTTACAACCTCCTCCTATTCCTGAGGTCCCATGGTCCCACTTGTCCATGGACTTCATTGTTGAACTTCCTAGTTCTAATGGTTATACCACCATTCTCACGGTTGTGGACCGTTTTTCTAAAATGGCTCATTTTATTCCTCTCAAGAAATTGCTGTCATCTCAAGACCTGCTACTAATCTTTATACAAGAAATTGTCCGTCTGCGTGGCATTCCTCACAATATAGTATCTGACAGAGGTTCTCAGTTTGTGTCTCGGTTTTGGAGTGCCTTCAATAAACAATTAGGGATTGAATTGTCTTTTTCATCCTCTTACCACCCCCAGATCAATGGTACAGCTGAGAGGGCTAACCAGTCCTTGGAATTATATTTGCGTTGTTTCGTTAATAGCACTCAAGACAATTGGTCCGAATTATTACCATGGGCCAAGTTTGCTAAGAACAATGCTGACCATGACTCCTCTGGGCATAGTCCATTTTTTGTTAATAATGGTCGGCATCCTACTGTCCTACCGGCTGTTTTTTCTGATACGGCTATTCCTGCTTTGGATGACTGTCTGGCTTCTATCTGTGATACCTGGGTTAAAGTTCAATCTGCTCTGGGTACTGCTGCTGACCATTTTGATGGAGGCATCCTACTGTCCTACCGGCTGTTTTTACTGATACGGCTATTCCTGCTTTGGATGACTGTCTGGCTTCTATCCGTGATACCTGGGTTAAAGTTCAATCTGCTCTGGATACTGCTGCTGACCGTTTCAAGCATTATGCTGATACACGTCGAGGTGCCAACCCTGTTTACCAAGTGGGTGAGAGCTTTTGGTTATCTTCTCGTAACATCAGGCTCAAAATCCCTAGCATAACATTTTCTCCTAGGTTCCTTTGACCTTTACGTGTCCTTCGTAGGATCAATCCTGTTGCATACTCTCTGGCCCTTCCAGCCTCCTTGAAAATTTCTAATACCTTTCATGTGTCCTTGCTCAAACCTCTTGTTTGCAATAAATATACTTTCTCAAGTGTCCCTCCTCCTCCCTTAGTTGTTTCTGGACAGGAAGAGTATGAAGTCTCCTCCATAATTGATTCCAGGTTTTCTCGGGGCACTTTACAGTACTTGGTGGATTGGAAAGGTTATGGACCAGCCGATCGTTCTTGGGTTCCGGCATTTGATATACATGCTGGCCGCAAGATTCTCTATTTTCACGCCAAATTTCCTCTCAAGCCTGGTCCTGCCCGCCCAGTGGGCATTCTTCAGGTGGGGGGTAATGTCACATATTCATCCGCCTATAAAAATGTGGTTAATGGCATTTACTGTCCACACAGGAAAAGTTGTGCCGAGCAGCAATCAAATCCACAGAAGAGTTAATGCTGAGCAGCAATTATGCAAATGGAAACCTGGTAACCGCCTTTGGGGTTAAAGGCCAGTTACAGCCTATCAGATCTAGAGGAGGGGTATTTAGGCCCAGTTCTCATCCTGCTCAGTGCCCTGTCGTGGTTTCCTTTGTGGTTGTCCGAGAGCGCGTTATTGATTCTGGTTACTCTGGTTATTTGACTTTGGCATTGTTTTTGACTTCCCTGTTTTCTGGCATCCCTGACTCCTGACTTTTCCTTATTGTTGTGTCTCTTTCTGTATGCCTTTACCTCGGCTATTCCTGACTATTCTTTGGCACGTTAGTCCGGCCATTCTAAGGTCTGGTATACGTTACCTTTCAGTCCTCTGTGTTACACAATTCTATGTGCTAGATCATTCTGTAATCCTGACACCAATGTGCAGTTGTGTTCCAAGTAATTTAGCCTTGTCAATGTCACAGGTGAATGCAAGTGGGGACATGTTTTAAATGCTATCTGCCATGTGAATAAGCAATCCATTATTCTACTTGGGCAGGAATCCGGTTTATGATATACTACACTATTATTTTTTTGTTGTTTTCTGTTCTCAAGCCAAAGGTAATCTATAAATAAGCATAAAATCTGAATATTCCGTAAAAGGCTCATAGTAAACGATCACAATAGGTATTTTGGTGTTTGGTTGGATTTATTGCTCCCAGTTGCTTAGCTGTCCATCTATTATGGAGCTAATAATTTATACAAGTGGGCCAGTTAATTGAGGTTTTCTCCATTCCCAGTGTTCACTTACATCTTTCACCTTGAACTGTAATGTCTTTCCATTTTCTTAGTATCTCCTAAGTCAAAAGGGAAATGCAGTGTTGTACCTCTACTCACAGATCCACGAGGGGTCTGAGCCAAAAGTCACTCAAAAAAACAAAATTAAAGGGGACAGCCTTGGGTTGCTGCATCTCCTGCAGACTGTGACATGTTGACTTTCTTTTCCGGCCTTTGAGGATGAGCAGTCTGATAAACCCTTGCTATGTTTCCTCTGTAATGGCACAAGTAAACTAAAAAAGTGGGAACTAAGCAAAAGGCAAGTTGCTGAACACGTGTTTCTCAGTGTTTCCTGCTCTTATTTTGATTTACTTCCATTTGGCTCTGCGCTCGGCCTTGTTATAGACAGAAACATGACTGTTTGTGCTTGGCAGCCATAGCGATTCATCAGGAATGTTCTTGGCACCATTGCACTTTAAGATCTCAATCACACAAGGGCTCATGAGAAAGCAGGGAAGTGAAAGCATATGGGTTTAGTGAAAGAGAAAAAAAAGAGCATTGCAAAGGAAGAGAGGACAGGGGAAGAGTCAGGGGCGAATAGACAGAATGTGTAAACTCTGATTCCCCTGCTTTGTTAGACTATTTTTAGTTGAGTATCTATGATGTGCATATTTCAACTCCTGTAACCTTTGCTCAGTGTGTCATTCTGACTATCTCTACTGCAGGCCCGGACTGGCCATCGGGCACACCGGGCAAATGCCCGGTGGGCCGCGGTGTCCGTGGGGCCGAGGCCGGCAGGGGAGGTCCCAGGATCTCCCCTGCCGGTCTATGCAGGGCCGGCACTATCCGAGCGCCGGCCCCGCTTTTTGCCACGACGGGCCGGTGGGGAGATCAAAGATCTCCCTCACCGGCCCACATGCGGCCGCCGGCGGGGAGGGAGGGAGGGAGGGAGCCAGCCAGGCTGGAGAGAGGACCCGGCGGAGCTCTAATTTGCGGCTCCGCCGGGATCCTCTCGCGAGATCCGGCGCGTTGCCATGGCAACGACCGGATCTCGCGAGGAGTTCACTCACCCACGAGGACCACCAGGGAACACTGCCTCCCCGCCTCCAGTCCCAGCGTGCCGGTCCCCCCCTCCCAGGCTAAAGGTAAGAAGGGAGGGGGGGGAATAATACCTGTTTTTTTTTTTTTTATTTACCCCCCCTACATACACACAATAACATTTATACAGCACTCTCACACCCATCACACACAGCACTCTCTCTCACACCCATCACACACAGCACTCTCTCTCACACCCATCACACACAGCACTCTCACACACACACAGCACTCTCTCTCACACAGCACTCTCACACCCATCACACACAGCACTCTCACACACACACAGCACTCTCTCTCACACAGCACTCTCACACCCATCACACACAGCACTTTAACACACACAGCACTCTCTCACACCCATCACACTCACAGCACTCTCACAGAGCACTCACACACACAACACTCACAGCACTCTCACACCCATCACACACAGCACTCTCACACCCATCACACACAGCATTCTCTCACAGCACTCTCACACCCATCACTCTCACAGAGCACTCACACACACACAGCACTCTCACACCCATCTCACATACCCATCTCACACAGCACACTCACATCCATCACTCACACACAGCATTCTCACACCCTTCACTCACACACGGCACACTCACACCCATCACACACCGCACTCTCACACACACATACTGCACCCCTCACATACACACAGAACCCCCCCCAACACACTGCACCACAAACATACACAATACTTCCAAATATATATATATATATATATATATATATATGTATACACGCACACACTACACTCTTAAAGGACCACTCTAGCCACCCAGACCACTTCAGCTTAATGAAGTGGTCTTGGTGCTAGGTCTTTCTAGGGTTAACCCATTGTTTTATAAACATAGCAGTTTCAGAGAAACTGCTATGTTTATCAATGGGTTAAGCCTTCCCCCAAAGCCTCTAGCAGCGGTCTCATTGACAGCCGCTAGTGGTGCTTGCGTGCTTTTCACTGTGAAAATCACAGTAAGAGCATGCAAGCGTCCATAGGAAAGCATTATAAATGCTTTCCTATGCAACCGGCTGAATGCGCGTGCAGCTCTTGCCGCGTGTGCGCATTCAGCCGACGGGGCGGATCGGAGGACGAGAGCTCCCCGCCCGGCGCTGGAAAAAGGTAAGTTTTAACCCCTTTCCAGAGCCGGGCGGGAGGGGGTCCCTGAGGGTTGGGGCACCCTCAGGGCACTATAGTGCCAGGAAAACGAGTATGTTTTCCTGGCACTATAGTGGTCCTTTAACATACACACTCTGGATCCCCTATACACACACTAGATTCCTTGTAAGCAAACACATTCTACACCCCTAAACACACACACACTATAGCCTGTATGCACACACTTGCTATATCCCCAATACACACATTCTCTACAGCCCATAGCCACATATGCATCACATTACACCACAAACACAACACGACTAAAACCGACCTTATTACACAATACCACACCACGACCAGCTCACTCTACACACACGCAATACCACAAGCAGGCTCCAAACACATGCACAATACTCTTTCCTGGCCTTTTGTCTCCTGGTATCCATTTATAGACACCAGAGACAAGTTGCAAGGAAACACAGTGCAAGCATGTTATTAAATTTGCTTGCACTGTGCAAAACAAATACAGGACTTTTTTCTCATGCTAGAGCTCTTCAGCAGAGCTCTGCGCATGGTCTGCCCTGGAAGAGCATTGAACCAACATGCTCACTTTGAGAGGAGGCGTGTCTGTCATTGGTGACAAAACACACCTCCTCTGCCCCGCCCCCTTTTTAGTGGGCCGCTGTGTTAAAAAAATGCCCGGGCCGAATTTTTCTCCCAGTCCGGCCCTGCTCTACTGTAATATAAAAATTAACTGCGAGTCATCACTTGGTGTTGGTCCTATTAGATTGTAATCCATCTACTAACCTCTGAAAGAGAATCCACCAACTGCCCCGTCTTCAGCTGGAGAAGGTTCCCGAGAATGGGCAATGGGGTAGGTCCAGGGGGCAGGTTGTGTCCCCTGTACATGCTGTTCCAGGTGTAGAAACACAGGATACAGGAGACCAGGAATATGAGGAGAAGAGTTACTATGTCCATGTTGGCTATGAGGGCTGTCTCTGAATGAGTTCTGCGGACAGTCCCAGGAGTGACTGTTCAGAGAGTGATGAAATCTCAAACACTCAAAGCTTATGTGTATAGAAGGCGTGGATAAATATTAACTTGTTTCCCTTCTTTGTCCCTCTAAGGACAAGAGAGGGTTTATTTACTAAACTCTAAATTCAATTTGCAGAATTCAGGCTAAAATTGCCAATATATATTGTCAGCAGAGTCTGAATGTTTTCCAGATCAGCTATTTTCTCTACTTAGATTATTGAACTAGCACTATCAACACAGTATCTTCTGGAACTTTACCATGAGATAGAGCTGGAATGAGATCGAGCCCTGACTGTAAGCTGCTTTTCAAGTGGGAGCGAGAAAAGAGGCTTTTAGAAGTGATGCTTCCATTAGTGATTGGATCATGGTCGAGCCAAGCACATACCTGGAGGGAAAAAAAAGGAACAGCACTGATCGGCCACAACATTAACCTCTTAAGGATGGAGGCAAGTTCTGAACCAAAACAAAACAAACCTAGAATATCTCTGTTCAGTCATAATTTACCTCTTTCATACTAAGACCACTCACAGGTACCATGTATCATTTTGTTCAGGAAAGATAGTACTTTAATGTCACCTCAAATATTTAACTAATTTAATATGAATAATACTAAAAAAAAAAAGTGTGAGGTTTTTTTCTAGTTCTGCATGGCATTTTAACTGTGAATGTCATAATACTGTAAGCCCCTACTGCAATAAAACATACATATGTGTATGCTGTGATGTCCCACAAGTACAACGATGCCCCCCATGTACAGGTTCCATGGTGTTTTAGAAAGTTACAGGGTTACATAAAGAGCATGCCCAATTCAACTTTTACACATTAAAATTTGCCAGATTGGTTTGCTGGGCCTATGTAGCCTTTGAGCAGTGGTGGAACTACCACTGTCGCTGGGGTCGCAGCTGCGACCGTGCCTGTCACTTCAGGGGGCCCAGCGGCCTTGAGGACCCCTGCGACTAGGTGCCTGCTGCCCTGTGTTGCGTCCCCAGGCCACGTGGTAGAACCATCGAGGCCGCATTGAAGGGGTCCATTGGGTGGCCCATGCTGTTAGGGCCACCCAATGGCAAAGTATTACCAGGCGGCCCAGTCAGCACTGCGGCACTTTAACAACGTGACCGGGCCCCTCTGTGATGTCAGATGCTGGGAGGAAGTGAATGCTCTGGAGCCGCGTGGGAGGAAGAGAGGATGGAGTCAGAGTAGGAACTCTGACTCCCATGAGGCTGAGACACCACTGGACCCCAGGGAAGTCACCCTCCTGCACCATAAAGGTAGGAAACAGGAGGGTGACTAAAATATTTTGCATGTGTGTGTGTTAGTGTATGTGTGTATGTCTATGTGTGTCTGTGTGTATTTGTGTGTGTGTGTATCTGTTTGTCGGCATGTGTAGGGGGACGGGGATTTATGGAAGTATGGGATGGGTGGTAGACATATGAGGGGGCCCCAGGGCAATTTTCACACCGGGGCCAAGTAGTTTCTAGTTATGCCTCTGCCTTTGAATCCATATAATAATGAACGAACCCATCATGGCATACCAATGCAAAATTAGACAACCCAGGGTATTCAAAATGAGGTATGTCTAGTCTTTATTAGTAGCCACTTAGTCACAAAAAGTTAGCGGTCAAAACTCTGCCCTTTCACCAATGATATCGTCATCAAAATACACTTTACTCCTCTAAAACACTAATTTCTGTGTTCAGCGATATCTCAAGAGTACAACAGTACTTTCCATGTACAGGTTTTATGGGATTTTGGAAAGCTACAGAGTGTCAGGACAGTCAGATACCCAACACGTCTGACAGTTTCTATAGGGAATCAACACACTAAAGTAGGAGACTATATTTAAAAGAAGAAAAACTACCACAACAAGAGGACATAGTCTTAAAAAAGAGGGACAAAGGTTTAAAAATAATATCAGGAAGTATTACTTTACTGAGAGGGTAGTGGATGCAAGGAATAGCCTTCCAGCTGAAATGCACCATCAGTGCCTATTTGCCTTTTAATGCTTGCTGCCTTGAGAAACCATCCATCTCTCCTCTCTATAGGAAGTCCATATAGGGCCCCAACACTTTGTCAACTGAAAAAAAGAGTAACATCACAAGAATCTTTCATTTATACTACTTCTCATGTATAACCCGGCTGTTATTTGACCGTTGCTTTCTTGGTTTCCCTAAATTCTGACTTCAATTATTGTTATCAGACAGCCTTAAAGGATGACTTTTTCCCTCATCTACCCTCCAAGCTCGTAATGATTTACTGTGTACTACTCTGATTGTTAATTGGATTGTGTCTTTAGGGCTCCCTCTCTTTGGCTGTTTCAGTTGATGCTGCCAAACCGGATTGTTAAATGATTTGAAAATTGATCTTCCAAATAGTTAACAGTTGGAGACCTGTATTGGTTCATAGACTTTGCATAGGTAAACGGGCCAGCTGCTAGAGAAAAAAGAAATTAAACAAAAGCCTATTAGTACAAGGGAGGTTTGAAACCTCCTCCATGATCCCCTAGACATGCCGTAAATGGGGGCATGTCTGCTGGTTTCTGTAAAAAAAGACTAGCGACTGGACAGCTATTGCAAATAATATAAAAAGTAGGCATCGGGTGGGGGCTTCAGATTAAAGAGCAGGGAGGAAGGTCATTGTCCCAGTGCCCCCATTCTGGGGCCGTGAATGAAATAAATAAAGCAGGGGAGACATAATCTAAATCAGTGAATCAAGCTTGATATAAGTGTGGCACTGGCACAGCAGAAACCTAACCATCTCTACCTCACTAGGATCAATGACACATCTCCCGCTCACAGTTGTCTTAGATGGCACTGTCAGGGGCTAGGCACAACAGTAACCTAACCAGTTTCACACTAGGATCAATGACGCAGGCTATATCCAACTCCCAAACAGACACAGCAAGAGTAAAAGCAGGCAATTCCGGTGTGCTGGTTTGTCTCCCTCAATAGTTCAAGTCAACGTGTCTAGAAGAATCCTCCTTGGAAATAAACTTTTGTTTCCAAATCTTGATTGGACAGGAGAGTCAACATCATTGGGCAGTCCTCTTGACCATCATGGCAAATTAAGCCATTTTCCCTTCCCTGAAGAAATATTAACATTTCCCCATTCTATCCCTCTTTGTTGGCACCACAGACAAGATTCTGAATCACGAACAAAAACAAACTTGCTCCTCCAACTCCATTGCGCAAGATGTTTGTTAGGTGATACGTCCATATGGTGCTTAGAGTTATGGAATTTGGTGCCTGGTGATCAGCCAAAATTCAGACGAAATTGCAGTTTGAGAACAAATGAACAAGTTTTCCTCTTGTTATTACAATCTGCACAATTAGATAAGCTAAACCTGAAAGGAGCGGCGCATAGGAAGAAGCAACGTGGGACATAGTCGCTGCCTCAGGTAAGTTACTGAAGGGGTTTTCACCCCTTCAGCAACCAGGGATTGGGGGGTGGGAGGGAGAGGGGACCTGCAGTTCCAGGAAAGGAGGAGACTATATTTAAAAGAAGAAAAATTACCACAACCAGAGGACATAGTCTTAAATTAGAGGGACAAAGGTTTAAAAATAATATCAGGAAGTATTACTTTACTGAGAGGGTAGTGGATGCATGGAATAGCCTTCCAGCTGAAGTGGTAGAGGTTAACACAGTAAAGGAGTTTAAGCATGCGTGGGATAGGCATAAGGCTATCCTAACTATAAGATAAGACTAGGGACTAATGAAAGTATTTAGAAAATTGGGCAGACTAGATGGGCCGAATGGTTCTTATCTGCCATCACATTCTATGTTTCCATGTTTCTATGAAAATGAAGAGCACATAGCCATAGAGATCAAGAACAACCCCAAAATGTCTTTTTTAAGTATGTTAATGCTTAAAAAGGGCAAAGAGTTAAAGTGTTGGTCTGTTGGCAGCTAATATAGGTGAGTTAATCTAGGAGGATCAGGAAAAGGCAGAAATTCTAAATAAGGTTTTATTTTTTTACTGCATATATAGAAGAAGTATCTCTGGCTGTCGATTTGCAAATTATTGTCACAAAAGCCTTATAGCAAACAGGTGATTGGTTAACACAAAAATTGCTACATAAATTAAAGTTTATGTAAACAAATCCACAGGACCAGCTGGTATTCCCCATGAGTACTTAGGGAGCTTAGTGGACAAATATCCATACCACTGTTTTTACATTTTCAGGATCATTTTCTTTTAGGACATATACTAGGAGATTGGAGAAAAGCAGATGTGGTGCCTATATTTTAAAAGGTTTCAGAAACTGCACTCGGAAAGTAAAGACTGGTGAGCTTAATATCTGCGGTTTGGAAATTATTTGAAGTGCTGTTAAGGGATTCAAGAATTAGTTTTAAACAATATCATTAGCAGGAATCAACACGTTTTTATGAAATATAGCTCATGCCTATTAACTTAACTGCGTTCTGTGAAGAAGTTCTTAGAAATATAGATCACGGTGATTTGGTACATGCGATTTACTTGGATTCTGCAAAGGGATTTGGTATAGTTCCACACATCAGGTTAACAGCAAAAATAAAATCAGTTGGTTTAAATAAATAAAAAATTGTGTTCTTGCAGAGAGCAGTTGTAAAGGGAAAATTGTACAAAAGTGGAGTGTCTTACGGTTCTGTCCCAGGTCCACTTCTCTTTAATCTGTTTATAAATGATCTTACAGTGGACATTGAAAGTCATTTGTCGGTGATTGCAGAAGACACTAGGTAAGAAAATACAGTCTGAACATGATCTAACTTTAATACAGAGAAATTTTGATAAATTGGGGGACTTGGCATGCAAGTAACAGATGAGATTTAATACAGATAAACGTAAAGACATGCACTTTGGAAGAAGGAACCCACAGGTCACTTGTACATTAAATGGGGTAGAGTTAGAGATAACATTAAAATAAGAGGACTTGGGAATAATTAGAGAATAAACTAAGCGCATGTTTGCAATGCCAGTTTACAGTTGCAAAAGCTAGTGATGTGCTTTCATGTATAAAAGGAGGTTATTGATTCACATGATCAAAATATAATTTTGCCTCTTTATAAGTCAATGCTAAAACCTCACCTTGTATATGCAGCGCATTATTATAAATTTTTTGTCAACGGTTTTTTGAGGTATTATAAAAACTCAAACAAAGTAGCAGAGTGTATGAAAGTTAAGGAAAACAAGTCACGTTGATGTTAACAATCAGCCAAAAACTGTCAGATATGTTAAAGGACAAAATGTAATATCACGCAGGTTATTAACACCTAATTTTATATATGAAATAAGTAAAATGAACAGTGCAGATGTAAGAGTAGAAAAATGTAAAACAAAAAATGAGACATGAATAAATGCACTTGTAGTAAAATTTTGCTTCAAGAAAACCAGTACCTCCTTGTGTTGAAACTGAGCTTAGTGGCATAAGGACATATTTTATGGCAACTAGGGTATCCAATCTAACAGGCAGGCAACCATATGAAAAGCAAAAGTGAGAGTGAAATGAGACATATAACAAAAACACATTAGACACCACCCGTAATCATAAAAATAAAGAGTCCTCATCAAGTTCTATGACACCTTGTCCTACAGAAATCAATATGATCGACAGTGGAGTGCCATATAGGCCCACTTCTCCCACTGCTGCAAAGCTCCAAGCTTGAGAGACCCAATTGCGATCACCGGATCACTGTCTCCATCTATAAAACTTCAGCTCACGGAAGCTGATCCGGAGGCACGTCTGTCTGAAGGCGTCATAACTTCAGGGAATAAAACATGTTGCAATAGTTTAACCTCAAAGTTGGTCCTCCAGCATCCTACACCGCTGTGTCCGATTTCCTTCCCGTTTGCCGACATAGTATAAGGAAGGTTTATACACTCAGCTGATCAGAGGCTGAGAGCACCGCCTTGCACATCACTGGCCGTGCATAGAGAAAAATAGAACGTACTAATTTCGTTGCAATGTCTCTTCAAAAATATTTTAGAAACCATCATTTTATTTTTTTACTTGAAGCTAGTATTTTCATAAAATGTTTAACAAAAAGGTATATCAAAAACATAAAATATATACAAACGTTTGTCTAAAATGTAATAAGTGCTATATATATATACAGTATATATATATATGCACATAAAAGCAAAGTTTGAAATGTTTTTGATTCTGTCAGATAATGTTATATTAAAGATAATAAACACAGTGTAGCGTATGACCAAAACAGTGGGCAATACGTGGAATGCTTAGAACCTAAATTGTGAATGTGGAAATCACACCACCTGAACAACGTAGCTTGGGCAATTCCTGAAATCTCATTGAAAGAAATATTATATAAAAAAAAAAAAATTCACAGATCATAGTGTAGTAAAGATATGTTTCTTAGATCTTCATATATCAATCTTTGAAATGCCATGGTTTAACCCCTTAAGGACCAAATTTCTGGAATAAAAGGGAATCATGACATGTCACACATGTCATGTGTCTTTAAGGGGTTAATGTTATCAGTAACGTTCATAAATATCAAATAAACATATTAACCAGTGTTGAAAAAAAGGCCTTTGTCATCAGCTCTAGTATAAGCACAAGGTAGTACAACCAGGAACTAGCTGTAAACAGCAGGTAATCCTTCAGGTTAAAATAATCCAGCAATGCTTTATCTAAACAAACAAAACATGCCTAAACAAGTCCAAAGGCACATTAACCCCTTAAGGACAGAGCTTCAAAAGCTTGTCTTTCACTTAATGACAACAACATTCTTTTTTCATTTTTTGCTGTTTGCGTTCAACTGCAATTTGCATTTTACTAATTTGTTGCACCAACACATATTATACATTGTTTTTTAAAGCACAGAAAGGGCTTTAATTTGATGTAACACGCATATATATAAATGCTTATTTATTATAAAAAAAATACAGAAAAATGTAAAAAAAAAATAAAATTTGTTTTTTTTTACAGTTTTTGCAATAATAATGTGTGCATAATTAGTGCAGGTTAAGAAAAGTAATTAAAAATAAATTAATTTAGTTGTTCTGATTTACAGAATATATAATGTGTCTGTGATTTTAAGTTTTTTTTGGTAGTTACAGGTCACAAAGCACAAGGAGTAAAATAGACTTTTAATGTGGAGCGATTTTAGAATTTGGTATGTTTGTCTTGTAAGCTTAATAGCCATAAAAGAAAACAAAATTGCCACACAAAAGTATATATTTATATAAAGTAGACAACACGGGCTATTTACCTAAGGTTGTTTTGACACTTTCTATGTAGCCATTTCACCGCCAACCTCTGCTAAATATTGGAGTAAAATTGTGTTTTTTTTGGTTTTCTCATGTGTACTTTGTAAAGTTGGTGTGTGCTATTCCTGTACAAAGTTTTATTTTGTGTTAGAAACATAGAAACATAGAATGTGACGGCAGATAAGAACCATTCGGCCCATCTAGTCTGCCCAATTTTTCTAAATACTTTCATTAGTCCCCGGCCTTATCTTATAGTTAGGATAGCCTTATGCCTATCTCACGCATGCTTAAACTCCTTTACTGTGTTAACCTCTACCACTTCAGCTGGAAGGCTATTCCATGCATCCACTACCCTCTCAGTAAAGTAATACTTCCTGATATTATTTTTAAACCTTTGTCCCTCTAATTTAAGACTATGTCCTCTTGTTGTGGTAGTTTTTCTTCTTTTAAATATAGTCTCCTCCTTTACTGTGTTGATTCCCTTTATATATTTAAATGTTTCTATCATATCCCCCCTGTCTCGTCTTTCCTCCAAGCTATACATGTTAAGATCCTTTAACCTTTCCTGGTAAGTTTTATCCCGCAATCCATGAACCAGTTTAGTATCCCTTCTCTGAACCCTCTCTAAGGTATCAATATCCTTCTGAAGATATGGTCTCCAGTACTGTGTACAATACTCCAAGTGTTCTGTACAATGGCATGAGCACTTCCCTCTTTCTACTGCTAATACCTCTCCCTATACAACCAAGCATTCTGCTAAATACCTCTCCCTATATGTTCAGTTACATTTGCTGAGTAAAATGACACCCCCATTGTATGTCTTTGGCACTATTTCGTGAAGTTACAGTGCCATATAGGATACCTGTCCTTTTCAGTATTCACAGTAGAATTTTGTGAGATGGATTTAATGAGCCTTAGCTTCCATTTGGGGTATTATTTTTTGATTTATATAAATTTTTATTTTTCAATTTAAAATTTCATCCATATACACACTTTCAGAGAAAAATAGGTTTTAAAATATTACAGTAAGTTAAGTATTGTACACATTGTTAATAAAACCATATTCTGTACATTTATAAACTGACTACAATCAAAATCAATAGATTACATACATTGACCTCTTTCTTCCACTTCCACATAAAGCTGCTCCGTTACCTAAGAGAGGTTGTCATTGGAGGGAGGGGGGGTTTTAGGTTTTAAGACTAAGATATCTATTCGTGCAAAAAAACAGAGCTGTATATACTATACAGAAATAGGGCGCCACTTATCACCAGATATACAAACTGAATATAGTTACCCTCCAATGTTATCTATCTGTAGCAGATAGATAACATGTTTACTTTGACAATTTATAAAATGTTTAATAATAAAAGACTCCCCTGTAATGGTGCTCTTAAAATCAAGTGTTTTATACGATTGGTATTTACAAGTGCTGCATCTGCCGCACTTATAAAATCCTTTTGGTTTTTCTCTCAAAAAATTACTTTTTGAATTATCTAATTCACTATTGCTCTTAATCCCTGGTAGAACACTAGGAGCTAAAATAGATTTTAAATTCTCAGGTTTTTTATATATTATCCGAGGCTTTTTAGGTAAAACATTTTTTAAAAATTCATCTTGGTTTAAAATAGGCCAGTATATCATGATTATTTTTTCAATTTGGTGTGCCTTATTATTATATTTCGTTATGAAGGCTGTATTAAAATCTTTGTTTCCTTCTTTCTTCTTTTTTCCTTTTAAGAGATCCTTCCTATTATATTTTTCTACTTGTTTTTGTGATTCGTAAACCAAGTTTGTCGGATAATTCCTGTTTTTAAATTTCTTATTTAAAATCCCTACTTGATTTTCAAAGTCACCTTTTTCAGTACAAAGGACAACAAATGAGAATATATAGGAATTGTACTGAAAAAGGTGACTTTGAAAATCAAGTAGGGATTTTAAATAAGAAATTTAAAAACAGGAATTATCCGACAAACTTGGTTTACGAATCACAAAAACAAGTAGAAAAATATAATAGGAAGGATCTCTTAAAAGGAAAAAAGAAGAAAGAAGGAAACAAAGATTTTAATACAGCCTTCATAACGAAATATAATAACAAGGCACACCAAATTGAAAAAATAATCATGAAATACTGGCCTATTTTAAACCAAGATGAATTTTTAAAAAATGTTTTACCTAAAAAGCCTCGGATAATATATAAAAAACCTGAGAATTTAAAATCTATTTTAGCTCCTAGTGTTCTACCAGGGATTAAGAGCAATAGTGAATTAGATAATTCAAAAAGTAATTTTTTGAGAGAAAAACCAAAAGGATTTTATAAGTGCGGCAGATGCAGCACTTGTAAATACCAATCGTATAAAACACTTGATTTTAAGAGCACCATTACAGGGGAGTCTTTTATTATTAAACATTTTATAAATTGTCAAAGTAAACATGTTATCTATCTGCTACAGTGTAAATGTGGCATACAATATATAGGCCGCACAATAAGAACATTGCACATAAGATTGTTGGAACATTTTGGTGGAATTAGAAGAAAAAGTATAAAACATAGTGTACCAAGACACTGTAATAACTGTAAAGATTTTAAAATAGAAAATTTTTGCTGTATCGGTATTGACCGGGTCAGCCCCCATTGGAGAGGTGGAGACATTGAAAAACGTCTGGCTATGAAAGAAACAGAATGGATCTATAAATTAAAAACTTCTGTTCCAGACGGTCTTAATACAGATTTGGATATTTTAGTATTTATGGACTAATTCCACCAAGATGACATGTTTTTTACATTTATTCTGATTTTAATGGCACATTGGTTTATATTTGATTATATATATTTTATATTTTATACTGACTATATGATCGACTGGAAAATTATTAACTTGTTTTTTCTCTCTTGTTTATTCCTTTCTTTTTCTATTTATTGAATATTCGTCCTCTATTGAGTTATTTCTAATTTGAATTTTTTTGTATTTTTAATATCCTCAACAGAATTTTGTTGTTTTGGAGAGCCATATTAGTTTAAAACGACTTTAAAACTGTTTAATACTATGGTATTTTATGATGATGTTCTTATCATTATGTATTTTTAGAATTATGCCCTTGTAAAATTAGGTTCTGTTCAAAATTATGTCCTGTCTAAAATTATGCTCTGCCTAAAATACTGGCTTGTCTGAATTATGTCAGTTTAAAACATCTATATATCATTATGATTACTGTTATATATATATGAATTGAAATTATTCTGATTTAATGTAATATGTTGGATTCACATATTATTTCTACATGCATATAAGCACATATATACATATATATATATATATATATATATATATATCTCTCTTTTTCGTTTTATTTATTGCTTTATATATTCATTTTTATATTTAAGTTATATTCATTCACATCATATGATATCTTCTCTATATATGCATTCAACATATAATAGCATCGGAACACACTGGTTTCATTTTTGACAAGTCCCAGTGTTGTTAGTGTTGCTTAGATTAATAAAGTTTTTTGCATGCGTTCCACGGTGGAACGCACATGCACGTCGGACGCCGGCGAATGGTATGTCATCACGCCGGCGCCCGCGCGCATGCGCAATTGCACAGAAAGAACGCCGCCCGGCATATTTAAACGCCGGTTAGAGAAGATTATGGATCGCTCCTGAGGAAGTCTGATTGAGAACAGACGAAACGCGTTGAGCAAACCCGGGAATTGGATCAGCTGATGGTGAACGGTTTCATCTGTCTCTGCTACAGCCTTTACACAGACGCCTACAGACTGCTAAGACCGGGAGATTTAGCCTATTATAGGCATCAGCACTTTAGCACATATTGATTTTATCAATTGTGCCACACCGCTTGTGAGTGTTTTTATTTATATGTTTTTTACCATTTTGGATTAAAAGTTTGCACTATGATGTTTTCTCTTTTTATATCTTTTATGTGAATATCCTCATCTGCTCGTTGGAGGGTAACTATATTCAGTTTGTATATCTGGTGATAAGTGGCGCCCTATTTCTGTATAGTATATACAGCTCTGTTTTTTTGCACATTTGGTTAAGGGATACAGGGAGTGCATCCCCATATATAGTGGCTTGCCTGCACTTCCTAAACGGTCAGTTCTTTTCACCATCCACTCTCTGCTTTAAGATATCTATTCCAAGGGGCCCAAATCTCCTCATATTTCTCTTTGGATACTTTGTTTATTGCTATACCTGCTTCCATCCTGCATTGATAATCCACTTGTACACAAATATCTTGCCAAACTAACGGGCCCATATTTCTCCAATTTCTAGCCATAACTAGTTTGATTGCCATAAAGATGTGGATCATAAGAATTTTTAGTTTTATATTGACCCTTGGCATGTCTAAATGAAACAGGAACATTTGAGCCGTAATAACAGTTTGTACCTTCAAAATAAGATTTACCAGATCCGATAAAGTTACTTTCATGGGTTTCAACTCATCACAGTCCCACCATATGTGAGAGAATGAGCCTAATTCCCTGCCACATCTCCAACAGTCTGGTAGAAGTGTGGGTTGAAATTTATGAAGACGAGTGGGCACCAGATACCATCGCTATACAAGTTTAAAAAACACTTCCTGTATATTTACCCCACGGATATATCTTTTTACTAATTGTAGGCCCAAAAGCCAATCTTCAACCGGAAAAGAAAAATGGAGTTCTTGCTCCCATTTATTCATTGCTAACGCTTTATCTATTTGCCTTTGGCTTCTTATAAATTGGTTAAATCTGGAGGCAATTTTTTTCCTATAATGGGATGCTATAAACTGGTCAATTTGAGAGGTTTCCGAAAAAGTTTTTCCTATGATAAAAGATTTTATTCTTAAATAATTGAATATTTCTTTAGAAGGGAGGTTATATTTGAGCTGTAACATTGGAAATGACAATATTTTATTATCATCTAATAATTCCGCAAATTTTGCAATCCCGCACTTTTCCCATTCTTTAATATTTATATCTTTTATATAAAGTTTTAAGCATGTTAATGGGGCATTTCTTGATATATACTTAGTACCATATTTTTTCTTTAAATATTTTACTATATAGATCATTGTGTTATTCATCGGATTGTTATATTTTATCTTTTTTACAAATTCACTATCGCACCACATAAGAAATACAGGGAGTGCAGAATTATTAGGCAAATGAGTATTTTGACCACATCATCCTCTTTATGCATGTTGTCTTACTCCAAGCTGTATAGGCTCGAAAGCCTACTACCAATTAAGCATATTAGGTGATGTGCATCTCTGTAATGAGAAGGGTGTGGTCTAATGACATCAACACCCTATATCAGGTGTGCATAATTATTAGGCAACATCCTTTCCTTTGGCAAAATGGGTCAAAAGAAGGACTTGACAGGCTCAGAAAAGTCAAAAATAGTGAGATATCTTGCAGAGGGATGCAGCACTCTTAAAATTGTAAAGCTTCTGAAGCGTGATCATCGAACAATCAAGCATTTCATTCAAAATAGTCAACAGGGTCGCAAGAAGCGTGTGGAAAAACCAAGGCGCAAAATAACTGCCCATGAACTGAGAAAAGTCAAGCGTGCAGCTGCCACGATGCCACTTGCCACCAGTTTGGCCATATTTCAGAGCTGCAACATCACTGGAGTGCCCAAAAGCACAAGGTGTGCAATACTCAGAGACATGGCCAAGGTAAGAAAGGCTGAAAGACGACCACCACTGAACAAGACACACAAGCTGAAACGTCAAGACTGGGCCAAGAAATATCTCAAGACTGATTTTTCTAAAGTTTTATGGACTGATGAAATGAGAGTGAGTCTTGATGGGCCAGATGGATGGGCCTGTGGCTGGATTGGTAAAGGGCAGAGAGCTCCAGTCCGACTCAGACGCCAGCAAGGTGGAGGTGGAGTACTGGTTTGGGCTGGTATCATCAAAGATGAGCTTGTGGGGCCTTTTCGGGTTGAGGATGGAGTCAAGCTCAACTCCCAGTCCTACTGCCAGTTCCTGGAAGACACCTTCTTCAAGCAGTGGTACAGGAAGAAGTCTGCATCCTTCAAGAAAAACATGATTTTCATGCAGGACAATGCTCCATCACACGCGTCCAAGTACTCTACAGCGTGGCTGGCAAGAAAGGGTATAAAAGAAGAAAATCTAATGACATGGCCTCCTTGTTCACCTGATCTGAACCCCATTGAGAACCTGTGGTCCATCATCAAATGTGAGATTTACAAGGAGGGAAAACAGTACACCTCTCTGAACAATGTCTGGGAGGCTGTGGTTGCTGCTGCACGCAATGTTGATGGTGAACAGATCAAAACACTGACAGAATCCATGGATGGCAGGCTTTTGAGTGTCCTTGCAAAGAAAGGTGGCTATATTGGTCACCGATTTGTTTTTGTTTTGTTTTTGAATGTCAGAAATGTATATTTGTGAATGTTGAGATGTTATATTGGTTTCACTGGTAATAATAAATAATTGAAATGGGTATATATTTGTTTTTGTTAAGTTGCCTAATAATTATGCACAGTAATAGTCACCTGCACACACAGATATCCCCCTAACATAGCTAAAACTAAAAACAAACTAAAACTACTTCCAAAAATATTCAGCTTTGATATTAATGAGTTTTTTGGGTTCATTGAGAACATGGTTGTTGTTCAATAATAAAATTAATCCTCAAAAATACAACTTGCCTAATAATTCTGCACTCCCTGTAGAGGTTCGATATTACAAAAATCCGATTTTTCAATATTTAACCAAGTTGGTCTTGATATTGTAAAGTTATCGCACTTGATTAAATGTACTTCCATATTAATCATATATAATTTTTGTACGTCCGGAAAAGAAACTCCCCCCTCCTTCCAATCTCTCGCCTGTCCTGCCATATATAATGTGATATTTGTTTTTGAAGACCGCGTATCGTCTGGGATGACACCCTCAGCGGGAGATTACCAAATAAAAATGTCAGTTTAGGGAGCAGGTAGGAGTTTACTGCTTCGATTCTTCCCAACCAAGACAGTTCTAACCCTCTCCAATTTTTTAGAGTACTCCTGAATTGGGTAGCAATTTATGTATAGTTAAGTTCTCCAATTTCTCTGTACTCCAAAGATAATCTTACCCCTAAATACTTTATATTCCTGGCTTCCCAGTCGCATGTAAATTCCTTCTTAAGCTTTTTTTCCCCGGGCCCAACTAAACCTTTTGTCAGAATTTGTGTTTTATTTATATTTGCTTTATAGCCGGAGATTTTGCTATATTCTTTAATAAGACGAAATACGGCTGGAATAGATCTAATAGGGTCCGTAAGAGTCAATAGAACATCATCTGCATAAAGTGCAATTTTATTCTTCAATGTGTTCACCTTTAACCCACTGACACCCTCGCTCTGTCTGATCGCGGCTGCCAATGGCTCTATGGAGAGGATATATAACAGGGGTGCCAAAGGGCAGCCCTGTCACGTCCCATTTCTAATTGGGAACCATTTCGATTGAAACATAAATCCTGAAACTCTGGCTTGGGGACCATTTGGGGTATTATAACAGTTTGACTGTTCAAAAAAAACCCACAAAGGCCTACCATTTGTAAAAGTAGACACTCCAGGGTATCTCATAAGGTGCATATTGTGCCTTAACATACCCCCATTTTTCACCAATATATGCCAAAGTATGTGGTAAAAAAAATATTTTGTGCATTTTTTACATACTGATTGCATTTTTGCTGGGCGTTTTGTATATTTCATATGTGCCACTAAGTTCAAACCTCCCAAATTATGCTCAGCTAAGTCTTCTGAGTAAAAAGACACCCCCAATGAATGTCTTTGGCACTATTTCGTGAAGCTACAGTGCCATATAGGAGACCAAGCCATATCCGTTTTTACCGAACTTTGAATTTTGATGCTGGGCCTATGTGCAATTTCCAAGCATCTTCGCAGGTTTTAAATTCACACTACCCCCCACAGGCCTACCATTTCTTAAAGAAGACACCCCAGGGTGTTTCAAAAGGTATATTTTGAACCTTAGCGTGGGATCATTTTTCCGCTAGCTTGTACCAGATGTAGTGGTAGTAAGCATTTTTTCTGCCTTTTTGACATACAAAGTGAGTTTGCACAGTATATTTTGCAAACCTTATGTGTGCTACGACTGTATAATACTTCATATGTTGCTCAGCTATGTCGGCTGAGTACAGCAATACCCCCGTATGTACCTTTGCCAGGTATGTGTGGACATCGGAGGGGCACATTTGGGACACAGCCATTCCAGTTTTTTTCAAACTTTGAATTTTTACGCTGTGCCTATGTCCCATTTTAGAGTATTTTACCAGGCTATATAATCCAAATACCCCATAAAGCCATACTATTTCTTAAAGAAGACATCCCAGGGTATTTCAAAAGGCATATTTTGAACCTTAGTGTGGGATCATTTTTCCGCTAGCTTGTACCAAGTGTAGTGGTAATAAGCATTTTTTCTGCCTTTTTGACATACAAAGTGAGTTTGCGCAGCATATTTTGCAAACCTTATGTGTGCTATGACTGTATAATACTTCAAATGTTGCTCAGCTTTGTCGGCTGAGTACAGCAATACCCCAGTATGTACCTTTGCTAGGTATATGTGGATGTTGAAGAGGCGCATTTGAGACGCAGCCATTCAGTGTTTTTCTAACTTTGTAGATTTACGCTGTGTCCACGTTCCATTTTGGAGTAGTTTAGACGGTTGGTTATTGAAACTTCCCCACAAACACATACTATTTATTAAAGAATACACCCTGGGGTAATTCAAAAGGCATATCTTGAACCTTGGCGTGGGATAATTTTTTTCTCTAGTTTGTTCCAGGTGTAGTGGTAATGAGCGTTTTTAAAATGTATTTTTTAACTTTTTTAAACTTTTTTACTTTTAAAAACTAGTTTTGAAACTTTTGTTTTGCTTATTAATTTTTTTTAAACTTTCCTAAACTTTCTTAAAACTTTTTTACAGATTTAAAATTTTTCTAAGCTTTTTTTTAACCATTAACCCCTAACTAGCAGTAATCAGCACTAACAGTAAATTCCCCATTTTCCCATAACTCCCACCCACCCCAGCTAGCAAAATATATAGTTATAAAATATTTAAATTAATTAATTAAATAAATTGAACCCCTGAGGGTTAAAAAATAAATAAAAGTTAATCCTCAAGGGTTAAAAAAAATTAGATCACAGTATAATACTGTGATCTGTATTTGATCGCTGTAGGCAGTGATCGACTGGCAGGGAAGGGGTTAATTTTTATTTGGACTAGGTAAATGGGTTTTTTTTTTATTTTTTACTTAAACGTTATTAAAACTTTTTTTAAGCTTAATTTTTAACTTTTTAAAGTTTATTTTAAAACTTTTTTTAACATTAACCCCTAGTTAGCCTAACGCCAAATCTCCCAATTCCCCACTAACTTTCACCCACCCCAGCTAGCTAAATATATAATTGTAAAATATTTTAATTAATTAATTAATTAAATAAATAAATAAATTTTACCCCTGAGGGTTAAAAAAAAAAGAATTAACCCTCAGGGGTTAAAAAAAAATAAAAAAAATAAGATCATAGTAAAATGTAATCCCTGCCAATTGATCACTGTAGTCAGTGATCAATTGGCAGGGAAGGGGTTAATTTTTTATTACAATAGGTAAAGGGGGGTGGGACTTTAAATTAACTTAATTTGTTTTTTACAGCAGGGGGCAGGATCAGCACTGTTCCGGCTCCCTGCACTTCACACAGAACCAGGAAGTGCAGGGAGCCGGAAGGTAAGTATACAGAGCACATGTGCTCGCTCTGACTTGCGGTGAGAGCGAGCACATGTGCTGGGCAGCCTGACCTGGGCAGCTTGGCCGGGTATGCCTCTAATGCAGAGGCATACCGGAGCACCATTAACCCCGCGATCGCTGCGATAGCGGTGATCCGGGGATAATTTTACCGCGTGACGGACGTGGTCCGTCACTCGTCACTAAGGGTCTGCCCTCTGTGACGGACCTCATCCATCACCCGTCCTTAAGGGGTTAATGTGAGAGAAATAGAAAATTAATAATAATACAGAGGTCCCCAAGGCAAGTGATTAAGATCTCAGCTGCCCCTGGCAAAAGCGATGCCTATCACTGTGAATTAGCTGTGGGCCTCTATTAACAATGGCACTCACTGTGATTGTGATAATCACATGGTATACTTGCCATAATTCTGCCCACTTTTTCTGTTTTCCCAAGTATTTATTAAAAAAATGTTTACTCTCTAGAGCTTATTTTATGTATAATTTACATGTATAATGCACTTTTTTGATATAGCACATAAATTTTCATTGACAGTGTTTTATTTAAAGGGACACTATAGTCACCAGAACAACTACAACTTATTGAATTTGTTCTGGTGAGTAGAATCATTACCTCCAGGCTTTTTGCTGTAAAACTGTCTTTTCAGAGAAAGTGCAGCGTTTATATTACAGCCTAGTGATAACTTCACTGGCCACTCCTCAGATAGCTGCTAGAGATCCTTCCTGGGTCATGGCTGCCTAAAATGCATCCAAACATTCAGTGTCTCTTCCCTCTGCATGCAGACACTGAACTTTCCTCATAGAGATACATTGATTCAATTCATCTCTATGAGGAGATGCTGATTGGCCAGGGCTGTGTTTGAATAATGCTGGCTCTGCCCCTTATCTGCCTATTTGTCAGTCTCAGCCAATCCTATGGGGAAGCATTGTGATTGGATCAGGCCACCACTTCTGCTGATGGTGGCATGAGGGGCTCAGGGTGGTTAGATGGTGGTTTTAACCCTATAGAGCTCAATTTAAAATTCTGGTTCTTGCTTTCAAATCTCTACATAATGAGGGGGGGACCTATCTATCCTCCCTTATACACAAGTATGTCCCATCTAGGCTCTTACGATCTGCTGAAGACTTACGTCTATCTTCTGTCCGTACTCCCACCTCTGATGCTCGCCTATAAGATTTCTCGAGGGCTGCACCGTTCCTGTGGAACTCGCTTCCCTCCTCCGTTAGATGCTCACCCAGTCTCCACTCCTTCAAAAAATCGTTAAAAACCCACTTCTTCTTAAAAGCGTATCAATTAAACTGTTAATAGCTCCTGACTGATTCCTCTTCTTCAACTGTCACTAGTCTTATACTATCCTTACCTTTTTGTGTCATTTTACCCCACTCCCTCTGGCATGTAAGCTCATTGAGCAGGGCCCTCAACCCCTCTGTCCCTGTGTGTCCAACTTGTCTGGTTACAACTACATGTCTGTTCGTCCACCCATTGTAAAGCGCTGTGGAATTTGACGGCGCTCTATAAATATCATAATAATAATATAGGATCAGGAATACATGTTTGTGTTCCTGACTGTATAGTGCACCTTTAAACATTTTAATACAAGTAGTTCCCGACTTTACGAACTAATTAATTTACACATCTCTTAAGCTCTCCTATTTATTCACTTTCTTCATCAACTTAACCCTGTCTTTTATCACTTTTCTTTAACTCCTTTTATTTTTACAGCTCTCAAACTCTCTCCCTTCTCCCCTTTCTTCAGCCCTCCTCCTGCTCCTCACTGCTGCAACCTGCAAAAACATGACACAATGGCAAACACACACACACAGACAAGTCAAAGTCAAATTTCTACTCAATAGTACACAGTGCAATAGTACTACAGGTATGCCCATGATGTGCAGAAAGAATACAGTACCATTTAAACTGCTCTCTTCTTGTCTATTCCTGGCCACTAATTCTTCTTCTTCTCTTCCTGTTTGTGCTCCAAAGTACACTCCTTGGTCCTGATGCGTGAACCGCTGAAACAAAGGAAAATCAAGGAAAAAGGTCATAAAGCTCGATAAAGGCCTCTATGTAGGGCGAAACATTGCAGTTTTTGTTTCATGAAACCTGCTTTCCTGCAGCAATCCTGAGTGCCTGGACCTAATTTATGTTATTTACTAAACTTGGTTTTGCCAACCCTGGCCCTGATAAGCACCTGGATTCCTAAATGAGAGTGCAGTATCCTCCGTTTGTGAATCACTAGCCTTGGCATTAATGACTGACCGAGGATCTACAGCCCCTTTAGTACTATAACATGACTCATGAACCCTAAATAACAGTCGTGTTGCAAAAAAATCTACTTTCTATAATAACGGATGTAACAAATGGAAGAGCCTAACCTGCTTTTATGGGGATTTTACTATGCATCAGTTCGGGACATTTGAAGCATTCATCATACGAATGCAAACTACCGAACACCGGACCACCCGGCTCCCTAATTATGGGTAATTTACCTCCCTGATCCACAAGTACTTTCGCATAGAAAACCCACGAACGCTTTGCGAAGTGCCTGGGTGGCCGCCATTTCAGGACTTACACGTGTTCACGGCCATCTTAACTCCTGAACAGCGGTGTTTTGCGAGTAGGCGAACAACGCTGAGACCTCCATAGCACCGGGAAATTGTGCTACAACTACCGAACAACCTGCCGTTCGGTAGAAAGACTTAAAGCGGCACTGTCATGCCGAATCCTGTTTTTTTTTTTTTAACCCCCCCTTCCGCCTCCACTACATCAAATTGACTCCCTAGTCACCCCCAAATGCCCCTAAGCCCCCCATATTACATATTTTTTTATTCTTTATTTTCTGCCCCAATCTTTATTCAGGGTGCTGCCATCTTTGTGTGGGTGGATGAAGTCCATGTGGGACACGTCATCTGCCCACACTAGATAGACTGTGAGATTCCCGCACATGCCCAGTGAAACACCTGGACATGCGAACAGGAATTTCATCTATTCATTCATCAGACAGATGAATGAATGAATAGAAATGTCAGACGAACAAACTAACACTGTGTATCAGTGTTTGTTTGTTTGTTCAGTTTATTACAAGGAGGGAGCTACAGGCACGCAGCTCCCTCCTTGTAATATGTAAAGATAGAAGCGGCAGGGAGCAGTGCTCTCCGCCACTTCCTAAGCCCCCCAGGTCCCCCCTCAATATGACCCCCATAATATCATAAGGGAGATTAAAATCTCCCACATGCCCCTACTCGATACTGTGAGTAGGGTCATGTCTACTAAACAGTGAGCAGCCTGTGGCTGCTCACTGTAAAAAAACAAAAAAAAAACTATTGGCCCCCACCCCTAAACGACGGGTGGGGGCCCTTAAATAAAATAAGGGGGGAGACCTATTGTCCCCCCCGCCCCCACCCCTGGGCGGCGGGTGGGGGCCATAATGATAATGAGGGGGGGACCTACTGTCCTCCCCCTAGGCCCCCACCCCTGGGCGGCGGGTGTGGGCCAAAAGATAATGGGGGGGGACCTACTGTCCTCCCCCCTGGCCCGCACCACTGGGCGGCAGGTGGGGGCCATAATGATAATGGGGGGGAACCTACTGTCCCCCCCTAAGCCCCCACCCCTGGGCAGCTGGTGGGGGCCATAAAGATAATGAGGGGGGGACCTACTGTCCTCCCCCCCGGCCCTCACCGCGGGGTGGCGCGTGGGGGCCCTAAGTCAAATTCACCCCCCCAAAGGTGACTAGGGGTCCCCAAGCCCCTAGTCATCCACCCCCCCACCCAAATAAAAAGTCCCCTACCTACCCCCCTCACCCTAAAAAAATAGTGAGGGGGGAATAAAATAACTAACCTGTAAAGTAAAATTAAAGTTACCATTCGACGTCTAAAATCTTCATTTTTCAGCCCCAAAAAAGGCCAAATAAAAAAACCATCATAACCGTCTAACTTAAAATAAAATAAAAATCCCGAGCACAAACAAAAAAACCCCCGACGAAAAAGAAAAAACCCGAGCGCGAAAAAATAATCCATCTTCACCCATGGAGGGCTCCTCGCAGACTGAGCTCCGCAGGGCGGGGGAAGGCTTATAAAGCCTTGCCCCGCCCTGCAATTAGGCTAAGAACACTCTGATTTTGAAAATTCAAAAGAATTTTCCTACACTGTGTAAAATGACACAGAGCACTGTGATTGGATGGATTTCAAGCCATCCAATCACAGTGCTCTGTGTCATTTTACACAGCGTGGGAAAATTCAAAAGAACAGGCTGCTTACTGTTTACTAGACATGCCCCTACTCGCGGTATAGCAAGTAGGGGCAGATCATTTACTAATACTAAGTTATTTTTACTTAGTATTAGTAAATGTGGCTGAAAGACCAAATTAGGTCTTTCAGCCTTTTGGAAGATAGCTCCCTGATACCGCGGGAATTAGGGAGTTATCTACTAAGCAGCTGCAAGATGCAGCCACAGCAAGAATAGGATCGGAGTTTCATTCATTCAAATGAAATTGCGATCCGAACAAAATGCCGAATTGAGTTCTAAAAGAAACAAACATACTGTTCTCATTCAGTTAGAACGCAATTCGGCAGTTTCTGCTAAAATCACAGGAAGCATCGTGGGAACACTGAGGAAAGGTGAGAATTATTGGAAAATTGCTCTGACCAGCGGAAATGAAGCACACTTTGCTCCTCCGCTGGTCAGAGCTGGTCAAGCGGAGGAATCCTCCATAAGGCAAAGAGTCTCTACTTTGTCTTATGATTTTAAAGAAAACTAAAGAAGACAGGAAGAAAAGAAGAACAGATCCTGAGAGAGGGGGGAGAAGAGGAAGAGACTGAGGAAAGGTAAGTTCGGCATGACAGTGGCGCTTTAATAGCCTATGGGGATTCTGGCGAACGTCGAGTTACGCAAGGATGGCAAGCCGTTCAGGACTTTTACGCACGAACAAAGACCGACTGCAAGGCCAAAACTTATGGAACTATTTTCGGCCAGACCTCCCTGCCTCTGAAATTATTAATAATTGGATCCACCGACTCCCCAAAGGCCTTAATGTACCCCCACATTCCTCGAAAGATGCCATCGCGAGGATCCATTTCTTTCACCACAAAATTCAAATAATGTCGGCCTGCAGGTCACGCAGGAGACATATACCAGCCTACAACTGTTTCCAGGCCCTACCTGAGTGATCAGGGAATGGACTCAGGCCCCTATGACCCACTCCAAGTCACCCTGCAAGGGCTAACGGAGGCCTGGAGGTCAACTGCCAGACCAGAGTTAGGAACTTAGGAACTTTCAGGACTCTATTCTGTTTCCGATGCCTTTGCCTTTGTGGCTGGACTGGGATCACGTCAAAGGATGAGTACACCCACCATTTTCTCCCTTGAGCTTCTGTTTTTGCCTGAGCCAGGTTGCCCCCTCCCTACCATGGGCTCATTAAAGGACGCCTTGGCTCTGATAACACCAGCAAGATGTTGAACATCCTGGCAGGCATGGAGAGGCGAGGTGTCGGGGGCCTTTTTGTAGCATTGGATGCAGAAAAGGTCTTCAGCAGACTCCATTGGTCCCACATGTGCAGTGTACTGGCCAGGTTTAATTTTCCCTACGTAACCATATCATGTCTTTATACGTGGCTCCGGCTGACAAGGTTTCCCATGGGGGATTTTTCATCGAGACCTTCTTCATTACCAATGGAACCCGCCAGGGTTGTCCCCTGTCCCCACTTCTGTACATCCTATCACTGGAGCCCCTAGCTTGGAAATCCGATCACACCCTGCCATCACTGGTATTTCGATGTTGGGGGAAGGAATACTGCTTAGTTTTATTTGCTGATGATATCTTTATAGCTCTTTTAAACTGGAATCCTCCCTGCCCCACTATTACACACTCTTACACACGTTCGGGGATATCTCACACTACCGCCTCAACCAACACAAAACACAGGCACTCCCCATTAACCTACCCCCTCAAATAATAGCCGTGCTGATCCAATCATATCCCTTTGATTGGGGAACCATGTCACTTACCTACCTAGTCGTAAATATTGCCCCCTCCATCCAAACCACTGTAACACTTAATTATACCCACTTACAAAATATGTGCAACGGAGAGACTTTCAAATGGAAACACCTCACACTCACTTGGTTGGGGAGAGTGAATGCATATAAAATGATGCTGCTCCCCCGCATTCTCTATGTTTTTACGATGCTACCACTCTCAATCCCTCGAACACACTGCTCTTCCCTGTAATCTGTTTGTAACTCCATCATTTGGAGTGGCAAAAAGCCCCATGTATCGTTTGCCCACTTACAACGATCCCCCAGCTGGGTGGCGTAAGCCCGCCTAACTTATGGCTTTACTTTAAAGCCGCTATACTGACTGCAGGAATATTCTTGTATGCACCAGTAGACACCTTGCAGTGGGTAGACATGGAGAGAGCTCAATTCCACAATCACCAGCTAGCAGAATACATGTGGATACCTAAACCCCTCAGGACAGGGCTACCCAAGCTACTTCCCATGACTCTCTTGACCATACAAATTTGGGATGAACACCTCTCCTCGATGGGCTACAAACTCAAATTCCATACCAAATTCCATCAGGCATCTCTACGAGCCATGTTGCCAGACAACCCCCAAGCAGATTGGCTGTCTTCGGGTGTCACCCAGATGGGGCAACTAACTGACAATCTGGGTACCCTACCGTTCCAAACCCTACAATCTGGGTATCCTACCGGTCCCTCCCTAATCACACCATATTTTTGAACTTGCAACTTAAAAGTACAATCTCTGCAAAGGGCATCTTACATCCACCCACACCCAATCACATCTCCTCACAGCTCTTACTAGAACGATGTTGATCTGCTCCCACTAAATCGAAGACATTATCCCTATGCTACAAGTCCAGAATTTAGGGATTACCCTGTTATGTCTAAAGTGTTTTTTCTTGTTTTTCTTTCTGGGTAATTCCTAAATCCTGGACTGTTAGGGGGTACTTAAGGACTGGGTTGGTAACCACTGCAATAAATATATACATATTAGCAGGATAAATTATAACTGAACATTTATTCCTGAATACTTTAAAATATAATAGTGCTTTAACCCCTTAAGGACACATGACATGTGTGACATGCCGTGATTCCCTTTTAACATAGAATGTGATGGCAGATAAGAACCATTCGGCCCATCTAGTCTGCCCAATTTTCTAAATACTTTCATTAGTCCCTAGTCTTATCTTATAGTTAGGATAGCCTTATGCCTATCCCACGCATGCTTAAACTTTTATTCCAGAAGTTTGGTCCTTAAGGGGTTAAACAAACAAAAATCCCTAAGTAGAGTAAAAGGAAAACACATAGCTATTTAGGAGATGGGTCAGGAATGTGTCGGCTTTTTTAAACCTAAAACCATCAAGTTGCCGATTAGCAACTGTTATTCTAAACTGTTACACTAATCCCCTTTCAACACAAGTGACAGTGTTTGATAACACAATCTTCAGATGAATACAGTGATAACGCAAAACTCAATAGATAGTACTGTGAAATACAGAAACTAAATGACTGTTTGTAAAACAGACTTAAAGAATAGCGGTCTAAACTATTGTTCGAAGAAGTTGTAGAATGCACGGCAGGTCATTGTAGACCAAGGGTAATTATTGGTTTATTACTAAATCAAATGCCAGAAGTTAAAAATAAAAATAAAAAAATAGGTTTTGTTGCAAAGTTTTAAATGTGGGGCAGTCTCCATGGAAACCAATGAAATGTCCTTAATGACTGCACTGGTTTCTTGCCAGTGACATCTTTATGCATCTCCCCATGTAACTTTACTAATCCAAATCTGTCCTCACACTGGAAGATCCATTAACAATATGGAATACGAAAGAAGTTGTGGAGGTTTATTAACATTCAAACAATAAACTTTATTTTATTACTACCGATAGCAGAAACACTAGACAGGGAAAGGGGGAATGCCAATTATATCTACTAAAACACAATAACTAGAATCTGTTACTCTCAATGTGTGGTGGTAAAGTAAATTAAAAAGTAGTAATGGTTGTACAATGGACCCACCCATGAAAATAAAGCGTATCAATAATGCTTTAAAAAAAAACAAAAAAAAAACAACCAGTTCAGTGGATTGGAAAATCAATGAAGCACATATAACAGAGCAAATATTAATCAAATTAATAAAATAAATAAAAAGAATAATACATAGATAGTATAAAAAGTAATAGTAAAGCATGAACTAAGCGCAGAGTGCAAGTGAACCCACTGATAAATAGTGGAAGGTCCTGCTTTAATTACCAATCCCCCTGGTTAGTGTATTAAATTTCATTAAGGAGTTTGTGTGTCCGAAGCCATTAGGTGGTAAAAATATACTCTGGGCAACTTGATGGTTCAATTTCAGAGGTAGTCAAACAACCCAACATGTACTCAATGAGATGAATCTGGCAGTCATGTGATTGGCCACAATCAGGAGAAATCCTAGGTGAGTACCAAAAAGTCACCAGAAATGTTTAGCATATAAAGGTGCAAAGCTGTCCCCCATTACCATTCCCCCAGCTGAAGATAAAAATCAATTGTCAAAACTAAAAAAGTTTGTATGAAGGATAAAATGTGCAAAACAAAGTTAGCAGTCAGCTTGTCCCATCGGCAAAAGAGGATGTATTAAAAAAAAAAAAAATATTTCAATGCTCGAAGTCCTTCTTCATGATCTATATTAGAGTAAATGGAGCAGACATTCACACTGAATACATGGGAATGGTGGAGCAGTAATACGGGGGAGAGAGAGGGGGAGGAGAGAGGGGAGGGAGAGAGGGGGGGAGAAACGGGGAGGAAAAAGGTAGGAAAAGTAAAGTGGCTGGGGAAGACAGCAAATCCTATTTAGGAAAAATACCTCTACCCTAAAATACCCTATCTATACAGATCTTTACATTGAACGTGAATCTTTCCAGAATCCAAAAACTCATTATGGTCTATTAGACTGTACAAAATAACTAAAGAAACCTTTTAAAAACAGATTATTCATCATGTAACTTTATAAAAAAAATAAAAATAATGACACAGAGCCCCTAAAACCGATTCCCATGGAAGCACTGTGATCCATTTTGGCCTGGCTTTGGTCACCGCAGGTTCACAGAGAGCTCATAGGGTCGTGGTGCGAAGTTTAGTCTGAAAGGTATAGGGGAGATATTGATATCTTCAGCCTTTATGTTACATTCCAAATTAAACTTTTGTAGGATGTAGGTGAGGAACAGAAAGATCTCCATGCGAGCTAGACCCTCTCCAACACATATTCTCTTTCCTGGAGGAACAACAAACAATGAGTTATAAAAAAAAAAAATATATAAAACAAAATAAAAATGAGAAAATGAATTCCCATTTCACCCAGCAAACATTCAGATACTGATGAAGATACCCCATCTCATTTATTGTAATCTGTGATACTCTAATATTTTTATTATAACAATGCTACCATCTTTACCTGTAGTTCACCACTGTAATTTTCTGTGCATGCAGTTTGTTATTTTCGTTAAATATATTCCATAAAAGTATGTACATCTAATTAATTAATATTGTGGGTGAATTTGGTTGGCAAACTTTTTAAAATGTATACAACACATGTCTGCTTTGCCCATCCTTATCTCTCCACCCAAGCCTCCATCCTTATCTTTGCATTTAGCCACTCCTAGCTGTAAATACCTTTATTTGGGTCCTATCCCCATCCCTGTCTAGAGACCCGCTCCCATCCACCAAACCATCAACAGCATAAAGGCAAACTTCATTTTTACTGAGCCTAAAAAAAGAAAAATAACAGTGTATCTCTTAAACACATTTTAAAAGTTACCTATTGAAAATGGCATAAAGGCATCATTTTTCTTTACAGAACCATTTCCATCTAAAAAATGGCCCGGGTCAAACTTCTGAGCATCCGGGAAGTACTTCTCATCCTTCAGGACAGTGGTTAACATGGGGAATACAGTGGTTCCCTATAGGAAGATGAAATGGCAATAATAAGAATAATAAGAAGAAGAAATTGCCATCAATGCATAATAACAGCTACTATTTCAGATAGATGTTGAATATGTGATAATGTATCGAAAAAATGGACAGTTTTTCAGCAACCCCAGAAAATAGCATTCCTCTTTTCAGTGGCGTACACATGACCCATGGGGCCCCGGTGCGAAAATTGATCCGTGAAGATGACATCATCCGGTTCCAGTATCAGTGCGGTGCGCGAGGGAGCTAAAGAGGAAGCACTCAGGGGAAAGTGCTCCCTCGCGCCTGCCGGGTGTCAGCAGGGCCAGCCTCGTGGGTACATACCAGGTCGCAGGGGCGGCCGGGCCCCCTGGTGGGCCGGGCCCGGTCGCAGACGTGACCCATGCGACCCTGGTATGTACGCTGTGACGAGACCAATCTCGCCACATTGCATTGGAGAAGCCTGGTTGCTCGCCTGCTGCCTTTGGACTATGGCCCCCTGTTAAAAGACATCTTTTTTACCTGCAGAAAAGTTTCATTCGTGCTTTTCTGCCTGGGGTTCAGTAGATTTGTTTGAATGTGTTCGTATGAAACTGACTGTAAAGACTTTGGCTCCATGGCGATTAAACTGTATTTGTGTGGTCTGAGCGCCATTTACTTAATAGTGTGTGCTCAGACCTGAGCTATCAGGTCTATGTTAAATGTATAGTTTTAATGTAATGTGTCTTACCTGGTGTATTTTAACAGTAATGCTTGTTTTGTGTCACCATGTGCATAATGGAGTCTTGTCTCTGTCCTGGGAGATAATTTAATTACTTGTCAATTATCTCCTGGGCAGAGGAGAGGAAGCCAGGATGCATTGTGGTAAAAAGGAAGGGGTAATTGGGTTACCTCTCAGGATAAGGGGGAGGGAATCTGTGGGTTGTAACTAATATGTTACTGGATATTTTATACCTCCCTGTGGGCGGTCCTGTATTTGCAACACTGTAATAAAAACCAGGCTGGGTGTGCCAGCACATCAGACCACTGCTTGACCCTCAACACAGAGCCTTGTCTCGTTCTTGGGGGGATTCACTGTATGCTGTTAGAGACTGATTGCCAGGAGTGTAAGCTGACTGTCTGCTTTTCCTGTTCGTCTGCTAGCAGCTATTTAGGAGGTTCCAGTTCGGAAGTTGGAGTGCTATTTTGTATCCAGTTTGGGAGTTTGATGTTCTGCAGTAGCTGTGCCTGTATCTCTGGAAAGGGGGCCGATCGCCTAAACGGTTTTTACCCCTTGTGTGCAAAACGGTCCGTTACAATTGGTGGCAAGCGGCGGGATCGTTCCTACAGCCAGAAGGACAGCTACAGGAGACACCATTCAGTGGATTTTACAATTTGAGGGCAACGCATGTCTCAGTACAGCGACCCTGACAGCAACAGAATGGAACCAGCAGTGGAGTACAGATACTCTGTACAGGAATTTGACCGTATGATGTGGTTGCGGCTGAACTTCTTCGGACCTAATCCAGCTGAGAAATCCGTGAAGTTCGTGAGGAGTCTAGTATTCAAGACTCTGCTGTACCGGGCAGAAGGTGACAGTCAGCTGCCACGGTGGGTGGACCTCCACCGGCAGCTACAGTTGCGGGACAGAGAGAGCCCAGTCTCCTCTCCCCAGCGGCAGTGTGATATGCAGGGAATTGGGAGCCCAGTCTCCATTCCCCAGCGGCAGTGCGATATGCCGGGAATTGGGAGCCCAGTCTCCATTCCCCAGCGGCAGTGTAAAGTGCAGGGAGAGGAGAGCAGCGTCCTCCCTCCCCAGCGGCAGGCTGAGTTACAGGGGGCAGAGGTAGTTGTTCCTGCCCCCAGCAGCAGAGTGATATGCCGGGAAGGCAGTGTAAAGTGCAGGGAGAGGAGAGCAGCGTCCTCCCTCCCCAGCGGCAGGCTGAGTTACAGGGGGCAGAGGTAGTTGTTCCTGCCCCCCAGCAGCAGCGTGATTTTTTGGGAATTGGGAGCCCAGTCTCCATTCCCCAGCGGCCGAGTGATGTGCCGGGAATTGGGAGCCCAGTCTCCATTCCCCAGCGCCAGTGTGATGTGCCGGGAATTGGGAGCCCAGTCTCCACTCCTCAGCGGCAGTGTGATTTTTTGGGAATTGGGAGCCCAGTCTCCATTCCCCAGCGGCAGTGTGATGTGTCGGGAATTGGGAGCCCAGTCTCCAGTCCCCAGCGGCAGAGTATCCAGCAGGGAATAGAGAGCCCAGTCTCCTTTCTCCAGCAGCAGGACTCTGTATTGGGAGGGGAGACAGTCGGTCTTCCTCCACGGAGGCTGGAAGTATGTATGGGAGAGGAACTTTCTACCACCTCTCCCCAGCGGCGGATCATTAATGGGCAGGGAATAGAGAGCTCAGTCTCATTTCCCCAGCGGCAGAGTGTTCTATCGGGAGAGGAGCCTGTTACCCCCTCTCCCCAGCGACAGCTTAGAGTATCCAAAGGGGAGACAGTCGGCCTCCCCCTCCAGCAGCAGAGCTGTGTAACCAAAGGGGAGACAGTCGGTCTCCAGCAGCAGAGCTGTGTAACCAAAGGGGAGACAGTCGGTCTCCAGCAGCAGAGCTGTGTAACCAAAGGGGAGACAGTCGGTCTCCAGCAGCAGGACTGTGTATCTAAAGGGGAGACAGTCGGTCTCCCCTCCAACAACCAGGCTTCAACCAGGCTACCCTCCCAGTAGTGCTGGCAACAGGGCAGAGTGCCGCTGGTCTCTGCCCACGCAGCAACCCACCCAGTCAGCGTACACGTACCCAGCACAGCCGTGGTGAGGCACCTGGACATGGACAAGCTTCTCCTTTACCCAGGTGTAGTAACCATTTATTGTGGGTGGGCTGTGCTGTTGATTATGTTTTGTGGGTGGGCTGCTGGACTAACAAGGGCACTGACCGGCAGGAGGTCAGATACCCTGTTAGTCTGTTTGGAAAAGGGGAGAGATGTGACGAGACCAATCTCGCCACATTGCATTGGAGAAGCCTGGTTGCTCGCCTGCTGCCTTTGGACTATGGCCCCCTGTTAAAAGACATCTTTTTTACCTGCAGAAAAGCTTCATTCGTGCTTTTCTGCCTGGGGTTCGGTAGATTTGTTTGAATGTGTTATACCCCAGATAGGAATCCCATGGAGCCCATTCGTATGAAACTGACTGTAAAGACTTTGGCTCGATGGCGATTAAACTGTATTCGTGTGGTCTGAGCGCCATTCACTTAATAATGTGCGCTCAGACCTGAGCTATCTGGGGATATGTTAAATGTCTGTGTGTTATGTAACAAATGTGACTTTATGTATTTTAAAGTGTTTTACTGTTTTTGTGTCACCATGTGCATAATGGAGTCTTGTCCCTGTCCTGGGAGATAATTGAATTACTTCTCACTTATCTCCAGGGCAGAGGAGAGGAAGCCAGGATGCATTGTGGTAAAAGGTATGTGTATTGGGTTACCTCTCAGGATAAGGGGGAGGGAATCTGTGGGTTGTAACTAATATGTTACTGGATATTTTATACCTCCCTGTGGGCGGTCCTGTATTTGCAACACTGTAATAAAAACCAGGCTGGGTGTGCCAGCACATCAGACCACTGCTTGACCCTCAACACAGAGCCTTGTCTCGTTCTTGGGGGGATTCACTGTATGCTGTTAGAGACTGATTGCCAGGAGTGTAAGCTGATTGTCTGCTTTTCCTGTTCGTCTGCTAGCAGCTATTCGTGAGGTTCCAGTTCGGGAGTTGGAGTGCTATTTTGTATCCAGTTGGGAGTTTGGTGTTCTGCAGTAGCTGTGCCTGTATCTCTGGAAAGGGGGCCGATCACCTAAACGGTTTTTACCCCTTGTGTGCAAAACGGTCCGTTACAATATGCACTCAGATCCAGGCTATCTGGGGACACGTTATACGAATGGGAAATGTTCAGTTTTTATGTAGTTATATATTTTTATGTCTTTTATTATTTTATGTCTAAGATGGCGACTGGCTTTGTCCTGGAGTTAATTGAGTTACTTGGTAATTAACTCCAGGGCAGAGGGGAGGGAATCATAATGCACTGTGGGTAAAATCTGTAACTGTGTGTCTGGGATGTCCCCAGATCTGTCTGTAATTTAAGTCTCCCATTTGGTCCCCTAGGGGAGTGTCCACCAAGTGGGAGACCTGCATAAATACGGGCAGGTAGCCCACAGTAAACCCAGATTCTGTTTGACCCTCAATGCGGAGCTTCTGTCTCGTTATTGGGGGGGGATTTCTTCTTCACGTTTAGAGACTGCTGGATGGAACGAAAGCCGCTTGGGGATTATTGCTGTTCGACAGTTACCAGCAGTTCGTGGATTGCCGTTCGGGAGTTTGGAGCCGTTCACGGATTTTGATCGGGAGATTGCCGCTTCCCCTGCATTTGGTTCGTGTGTTACAGAGTAAGCGAACGGAGACTGTACTGCAGCCGGGGAAGGTCTACTAAACGGCGGTTTGGCTTAAAGACACTAGAGGTGTCTTAACAATTGGTGGCAAGCGACGGGATGAATCCCACAGCATTGGAGGTCAGCTACAAGACATGCAGTACGAGGAATTAAGGCGTGCTACACTTAAGGATATATTGGAACGCCGAGGAAGGTCAGCAAGCAATTTAAAGAAACGGGAGATTATTGCTTTGCTACTGGAGATGGATGCAGCAATGGGAATGGAGAGAGTCAATGTGCCCAGTACCTTGGATTTAACACCCGAGGAAATACAATTTAACCGGGCAGTGCAAATAAGGCTGGCACATTTTGGCCCCAACCCCTCAGCTGACATCGTGGAGCGTGTGCAGGCAGCAGTAGCAGCACAACAGGCGCTCTGGGAAAGAGGAGCTGCAGCAGCAGAGGTACCTTACAATAATAATGTGTTTGCTACAAAGAAGGTACCTTTTGCTGCATTTAAAAATTTTGTGGAGACTGAGGGAGAGATTGATGGGTTCCTAGCGGACTTCGAGAGGCAGTGTGCTCTACATCAGGTACCTGCAGATGAATGGGTCACCATCCTCTCTGGGAAATTATCTGGCCGGGCTAGTGAGGCATTTCGGGCCATCCCTGAGGAGGAGATCACCAGCTACCGGGCTGTGAAAGATGCGCTCCTAGCCAGGTATACGTTGACCCCAGAGGCGTACAGGCGGAGCTTTAGAGAAACCAACAAGCTGGTTGGGGACTCTTATGTGGAGTGGGCCTGCAGAGTTCATCGTACCGCAGCCCACTGGATGGCTGGATGCCAAGCGGTAACTGGGGAGGAGGTGTTACAAGTGTTCCTGCTGGAACACTGCTTTGATAGACTACCTGCTGGGGTCCGGGAGTGGGTCAGAGATAGAAAACCCTCTACCCTACCCGAGGCTGCTCGTCTGGCAGACGAATACACGGATGCCCGCAAGTTGGATGGTACAGCTGCCAAAGCCCCTGCCAGACTGGAGTATCGACCAGCAGTAATACCCGCTCCTTCAGCCTACCAACCCCCAGTACACCGTAACCCAGCCGCACCGCCAGCTAACAATTTTGTACAGCCTGCACGATTTAATGCCCGTGAATATTCCCAACCCATCCGGTGCTTTGGGTGCAAGCAGTTGGGGCACAAGCGTCCTGAGTGCCCACTGAACAGTGCCAACCAAGCTCAGTCCTGGAGGAGACCAGTCAATGGGAACCAGCGCCCACCTCAGCCTGCTGCTCACTGCATAGAGCAGGAGGAATTCTGGGGCATCCTACACGAGGCAGACCCAGTGCAAGCAGCTCACCAGGGTAATCGCCAGCAACATCGGCAAACTGTGAAGCTGAATGGCAGGGTGGTAAATGGGTTGCGAGACACAGGAGCCACGATGACGCTACTCCAAAAGAACTTGGTCTCAGAGCATCAACACACTGGGGACACTGTGGCAGTAAGGGTGGCAGGGGGTGCTGTGTTTCGCTTACCTGTCGCCCGGGTACATTTGGATTGGGGAGTGGGCGCTAGACATGTGGATGTGGGGGTGATGAAAGACTTACCCGCAGATGTTCTTCTGGGAAACGATTTGGCCCCTTTGGTTTCAGCATATGCTCCGATGGGCCCTGCAGATGTGAACACCGTGACCACCCATGCCCAGGCCCGTGCTGCCAGAACCAGCCCACCTGCTGATGAGACCCAGGTAAGATCTCCTTCCCCGACTGGTACCCCAGATCAGGTCCCCTTAAGCTGGGATTCCCCAGAGGAGTTTGGGAGGGAAACCCGGGCAGATCCAACCCTCCAAAAGTACAAAGACAGGGCAGATGCTGGAGAGGAAGGAATAGATGGGGAACGGTATGAGTGGGTGGGGGACAGGTTATATAGGATCCCTAAACCTTCCCAGAAGAGTGTTGCCTCTCCGCCGAATCGCCAGTTAGTGGTACCTGCAAAGTACCGGCAGGAGATTCTGCGGATAGGGCATGATGTTCCGTTAGCTGGACATCTAGGGTCCCGCCGCACAGCCTATAGGATCTCGCAGAATTTCTTTTGGCCAAACTTTAACCAGGCTGTGCGGATGTACTGCAGCACGTGTGACACATGTCAACGGGTAGGAAAGCGGGGGGACCACCCCAAGGCTAGGCTATTATCGATGCCTATTATAGGGGAGCCCTTTGCCCGCATAGCCGTTGACATCGTGGGTCCACTGGCCAGGGCTAGTCCATCAGGTAAGAAATACGTTCTTACCGTGGTGGACTATGCCACCCGCTATCCAGAGGCAGTAGCGCTGTCTAACATAGAGGCAGAGACGGTTGCTGATGCCCTGGTTAGAATTTTTACTAGGGTCGGGTTCCCTAAGGAGATTCTCTCCGACCAGGGAACCCAATTCACCGCTGTGCTCACCCAGCAGCTGTGGAAGGTGTGTGGCATTAAGCCGTTACTTAGCTCACCCTACCACCCACAGACTAACGGTCTCTGCGAGCGCTTTAACGGTACCCTCAAACAGATGCTGAGGACCTTTACAGACACTTGCAGAGACTGGGAGAGATTCCTGCCTCATCTATTATTTTCTTATAGAGAGGTGCCCCAGGAATCTACTGGGTTCTCCCCCTTTGAGCTGCTGTATGGGAGAAGGGTCCGCGGACCCCTAGATCTCATTAGAGGCCACTGGGAGGGGGAGACGGAGCAAGAGGGGACCCCCATTGTGCCATATGTTCTGGAACTCCGGGACCGCATGGAGAAACTGTCCCTGATGGTAAGGGAGAATCTCCAGCGGCCCAAGGGAGACAGAAGAGATGGTACGATCAGGGTGCCCGACAGCGGGTCTTCCAGGTTGGGCAAAAGGTATTGGTGCTCAAACCTGTGAAGGCCAACAAGATGCAAGCATCTTGGCAGGGCCCGTACAAGGTAGTGGCGCAGATCTGCGACACTACTTACTTGATAGCCAGCTGTGCAGATAAGAGGATCCAGCGGTCCTTTCATGTGAACATGCTGAAAGAGTACCAGGAGAGACCTGAGAATATTGCAGCAGTATGTGCCCCAGCTGCAGATGATTCTGAGAATTTACCCCTTCCCGATCTATTAGAAAGGGATTCCCAGACTGACCTTACTACCTTGGTACAGCTAGGGGACCGGTTGAACCCCACAGAAAGGGTACAGGCGCAGCAGTTGTTATGGGAGAAGCAGGCGACGTTCTCCCAGGAACCAGGTTATACCACCCTAGCTGTGCATAAGGTAGAGACCCCTGGACAGACCCCGTTACGACAGCCCCCCTATCGTATCCCTGAAGCAGTCCGTGAAGGAATGCGGAAGGAGATACAGGAGATGACCCAGCTTGGAGTCATCGAGCACTCCGACAGCCCTTGGGCCTCGCCTGTAGTCCTGGTGCCCAAGAAAGATGGGACCACCCGGTTCTGTGTGGACTACAGGCGACTCAACGAGCGGACCACCACTGACGCCTACCCAATGCCCCGGGTAGACGAATTACTAGATCGTATTGCCAGGGGGCGATATCTGACCACCATAGACCTGTGTAAGGGCTACTGGCAGATCCCCCTGGCCGAGGATGCTATCCCCAAGTCGGCATTTGTCACCCCATTTGGCCTGTACCAATTTAAGGTCATGCCTTTTGGGATGAAAAATGCACCGGCTACCTTCCAACGGATGGTGGATAGACTCCTAGATGGCTTCCAAGAATTTGCCTGTGCATACTTGGACGACATTGCGATTTACAGTGGGTCCTGGGAGGAACACCTGGTACATGTAGGGGTAGTGCTGGATAAAATTCGGGCCGCTGGCCTGACATTGAAGCCAGAAAAGTGCCATCTAGGTATGGCTGAAGTACAGTACCTGGGACACAGAGTGGGGTGTGGGAGCCAGAGACCAGAGCCAGCCAAGGTAGAGGCAGTGGCTAACTGGCCCACACCTACTACTAAGACCCAGGTATTGGCCTTCTTGGGGACGGCAGGGTACTATAGACGTTTTGTCCCTGACTACAGCGCTATTGCTAAGCCCCTGACAGACCTGACCAAGAAAAACTTGCCTAAGCAGGTCCTGTGGTCTCCGGCTTGTGAAGCTGCGTTCCAGGCACTGAAGCAGGCTCTTGTGAATGCCCCTGTCTTGGCAGCCCCAGTCCCTAACAAATGCTTTCTCGTCCATACAGATGCTTCCATGTATGGACTGGGGGCTGTGCTGAGCCAAGTCGGGGAAGATGGAGGAGAACACCCTGTCGCATATCTCAGCAGAAAGTTGTTACCCAGAGAAGTGAGTTATGCGGCAGTGGAGAAGGAGTGTTTGACCTTGGTCTGGGCATTGAAAAAGTTAAGCCCCTATTTGTATGGACAAGAATTTTCACTTGTGACTGATCACAACCCACTCGTTTGGCTTAACCGGGTCTCAGGAGACAATGGGAGACTGCTGAGATGGAGCTTGGCCCTACAGCCCTACAATTTTACCATCAGCTACAGACCCGGTAAGCTGAACAGGAATGCAGATGGGTTGTCACGACAAACAGACGTTTCCCTCACCTCGTAGTCCGGTCATCCCCAAGTTGACCCGCCACAGGGTCAAGCCGGGTCTGCCGCAGTGTCCCACAAGGAGGGAGCCTTGTGACAGAACCATCTGTCTGCCTGGATTTTTACTACATTCGTCTGTTTGTCCCCCGTTCGTATGAATGGCTGGTTTCTATAGCCCAGCCATTCGAATGACTCTTTTTCCCGAACAAACCTGCCGAATGAACGGCCACCCAAGTGAGGAGTGTGCTGCTGGTTAACGAAGTGATCCCAATTAGAACGTTGTGGTTAACCGCAGACACTTATCAATTAAACCGAATTCAGGGTGGTCGTCGTTCGTATGTCGACCACGAGGCAGCGGCCATTTTAAATCAAGCGAACGCCCAGCGGTGTTTGGCTCTATTTCTATGGAACTGAAAACGGACACTTTTTCTGCCGAACACCGCTGAAACAACGGAACGCCTGGCTGCCTCCACGAAAGCATGCGAACACCGGCCGTTCGGGAGATTGAGAGCATACGAAAAGACTTAACCCAGATAGCCTTCCCATGGAGTCATTCGTATACCGAAAGACTGTAAGAACTCTGACTCCATGGCGATTGAACTATGTGTGTGGGATCTGAGCGCTATTCGCTAATAATATGCACTCAGATCCAGGCTATCTGGGGACATGTAATACGAATGGGAAATGTTCAGTTTTTATGTAGTTATATATTTTTATGTCTTTTATTATTTTATGTCTAAGATGGCGACTGGCTTTGTCCTGGAGTTAATTGAGTTACTTGGTAATTAACTCCAGGGCAGAGGGGAGGGAATCATAATGCACTGTGGGTAAAATCTGTGACTGTGTGTCTGGGATGTCCCCAGATCTGTCTGTAATTTAAGTCTCCCATTTGGTCCCCTAGGGGAGTGTCCACCAAGTGGGAGACCTGCATAAATACGGGCAGGTAGCCCACAGTAAACCCAGATTCTGTTTGACCCTCAATGCGGAGCTTCTGTCTCGTTATTGGGGGGGGGATTTCTTCTTCACGTTTAGAGACTGCTGGATGGAACGAAAGCCGCTTGGGGATTATTGCTGTTCGACAGTTACCAGCAGTTCGTGGATTGCCGTTCGGGAGTTTGGAGCCGTTCATGGATTTTGATCGGGAGATTGCCGCTTCCCCTGCATTTGGTTCGTGTGTTACAGAGTAAGCGAACGGAGACTGTACTGCAGCCGGGGAAGGTCTACTAAACGGCGGTTTGGCTTAAAGACACTAGAGGTGTCTTAACAGGACTCTATCAAATATTCTGTACTCTGCCCTTGGGTTTTTACGTCCAAGGTGCATTATGTTGCACTTATCCACATTAAATGTCAGTTGCCACAACTCTGACCATTTTTCTAGTTTATCTAAATCATTTGCCATTTGGCTTAACCCTCCTGGAATATCAACCCTGTTACATATCTTTGTATCATCAGCAAAAAGACATGCCTTACCATCAAGACCTTCTACAATATCACTAATAAAAATATTAAAGAGAATGGGTCCAAGTACAGACCCCTGAGGTACCCAACTGATGACAAGCCCAAGCTTTGAATATAGTCCATTGACTACAACCCTCTGTTGCCTGTCACTCAGCCACTGCCTTATCCATTCAGCAATATTGGAATCCAAACTTAAAGATTGCAATTTATTGATAAGCCTTCTACGTGCAACAGTGTCAAAAGCGTAACTAAAATCTATTTAAGCAATGTCTACTGCAGCACCCCGATCTATTATTTTAGTTACTCAATCAAAAAAATTCAATAAGATTAGTTTGGCATGATCTCCCTGATTATGATCTGGAAATCCATGTGTTTTTAGATGTTCAACAATTCTATCCTTTCACATGGTTTCCATTACTTTCCCCACTACTGAAGTAAGGCTTACTGGCCTATAGCTGCCCGACTCTCCCTACTACCTTTCTTGTGAATGGGCACAACATTCGCTAACTTCCAATCTTCTGGGACTACTCCTGTGAACAATGATTGGTTAAATAAACCTGTTTTTGCTAGTACACAACTAAGCTCTTTTAAAAACACTGGGTGTATTCCATCAGGTCCCATTGACTTATTTGTCTTTACTTTTGACAGTTGAAATAGAACCTCTGTAAACTCACATGCAATAAATGACTAATTTGTCCTTTTTTCTAACTGAGGTCCCTTTCCTTCATTTTCATCTATAAATACTGAACAAAAATATTCATTGAGGCAGTCAGCTAGACCTTTATCCTCTTCAACATACCTTCCGTATTTTGTTTTTAATCTAACAAATCCTTGTTTTACTTTCCTTTTCTCATTTATGTATCTAAGAAATGTTTTCTCCCCTTTTTTTACTGACTGTGCTATTTTCTCTTCTGTGTGTGATTTGGAAACTCTTATAACTTGCTTAGACTCTTTCTGCCTAATCTTATAGATCATTCTGTCTTCCTCACTCTGGTTTTTTTTATAATTACTAAATGCTAACTTTTTGTTTTTTACTATTTTTGCCACATCTGCGGAGTACCACAGTGGATATGCACACACACACACACATATATATATATATATATATATATATATATATATATATATATATATTGCCCTTCTTTTATCCCCATCCCCACAATACAGCCCACGAATTTACACTCTGCATACATTATACATACATACTGCACCCACCACAAACACACAATACACACTGTATACACTATACAAAGACATTGTATCCAGTTCACACACACACTGCATCCACTATACATACACATACATACTGCATACACTTTACAAACACTACAGTCCCTAAACACACACAATACATCCATACAACACAGACTACATCACCTACCACAGCTCTAAATTCCTGCAAGATGGTGGACGAATGGGTGGCAAACCCTGTAGGCGGACTTGTGGCTGGTCTTGGGGGTGGGACCTGTAGGCGGACTCTGGGCACACTCCAGGCCTTGAGCTGTTAAAGAGCCCCAAAACGTCTGATGACAGCCCTGACAATCACCAAGACTATGTTTGGAATCTGGGGTTGTATGGCTGCCAGTACCACAGAAGTAAAAGGAAGAATTGTCTCTACTAAATATCAACAAATCCTCTCCCTAAGATATAAAGGCAATCCAGACGTGTACCCCTTGCATACTGTTTTGTGATCTGATTTCAGTATTCTCTTGTACCCATTTTGTTTTTTTGCTCTATTAGCAAATCCTGGAAGCTATTGTCCCACGGCGAGTGAAAAACTGCAATTGAATACAGCAAGATATTTTAATAAGCAAAGATTATATTTAGATTCGCAATCAAGCAGTGCATGCAAAACAAACAAACAATCTCATAATATTAATGAGACTGAATTATTCTGTAAGGAAGAGTTAGGGGACAATTCCTAAAGCAGGAATAGAAAGATTGTTAGGTGGTCGCAAGAAGCATTTGGAGGATGAGATGTTTGCCAAAGGCAGTTAAATTTAGCAAAAAAAATTGTAACCAAGAACATCTGCAGATAGATATTAAGTTTAACTGTATACACTGGAGATTATCCTAATTTCTTTTCACTTAGAAAATAATTTATTTGATCAGGTGTCCAATATTTTGCATTTAAGTGTGTATTTATTCACACATATGCACACACCTCTTTCTAAATCTCGCGTCCTGGGGACTTCAATATTATCACCTTTATGCCCTTTTTCGTAATATAATTCTTTTTTTAATATATTTCGTTTTTATATATTCTAATTGGGCATTAGAATTTTAGATTCAGTATACTTAAATAAAATATAATATTAGAATTTTCTTTATTGGGCTATTGGTTCCTGCTATATAGGTGTGTAGTCCTTAACTACACAACGTGCTGGTAAATAGCCTAAAAGAGTGGCTCCATACTTGTGAGTATAAATACATATATTTCTTATACCAATACGGATTCCAGACTATGTTGCACCATATATATTTCTGCTTGAGCTCTAGCCACAGCGCGAGATTTGTTTTTCTGACACAAGAAGGGGAAAGGTCGCCTTTACGGACATGAGAGCGTATATCCCTGAGCTTGGCTGTAAGCTCAGTAATATGCGAGTGGTTCCTTATATAGAGTTACAATTGTAATAATTTTTATTTACAGTTTTGCACTATGAGTACTTAATCTCTCTTTCAGAACAAGGTTCTTATACCATTGACTCAGTGAAAAATTGTTTTACGGGAGTGACAACTAAAGAGTTGGAACAAGTTTCGATTTGTATGTAGCGCTACACCTTTTCTTATATGTATGTATTTGTGATTAGTGTATGAGGAAAGATTACACGTGGTGATACAGCAGCTATTATAAAATTTATCTTTGCATATTCTGTGGTAATTAGGTTTTTATAGAGCGCCAGTATATTCCTATATTTATCAGTATGTATATATGTCTGTGTGTGTGTGTGTGTCAGTATGTATGTGTGTATGTATGTGTGTATGTATGTCTGTGTGTATGTCAGTATGTGTCTATCTGTATGTCAGTATGTATATATGTCTGTATGTATGTATGTATGTGTGTGTGTGTGTGTGTGTCAGTATGTATGTAAATACCTATCAGTATGTATGTCAGTATGCATGTATGTGTGTGTGTGTGTGTGTGTGTATGTCAGTATGCATCTGTGTATGTATGTGTGTATGTCTGTTTGTATGTATATCAGTATGTATGCCATTATGTATGTATGTATGTCAGTTTGTATGTATGTCTGTATGTCAATTTGTATGTATGTCTGTATGTATGTCAGTGTGTGTGTGTATCTGTATATGTGTCTATATGTGTATGTCTGTTTCAGTATTTGTGTGTATCTTTCTGTGTGTGTCCTTTTGTGCCTGTGTGTGTGTATTTCTGTGGGCGAGATTTGGAGGCGGGGCTTGGAGGTGGGCACCTGGGGGCCCAGACCTTGAGCTGTGTTAGGGGCCCCACAATTTCTGATAGCGGCCCTGTACACAGATGTGTGTGTGTGCGCACATCTTTCCTTTTAAGTTTTACTCTATAAATAAAGTGTTAATCTTCCATAGTTAGTGAATTCAATTATCAGACATTGCTCAAAATATTCTCTTACTTTGTGACCTTCTAAATCAGGGATAGGCAACCTTCGGCACTCCAGATGTTGTGGACTAAATCCCCCATAAGGCTTTTACACCCATAATGCTGACATAGCATCATGGGAGGTGTAGTCCAAAACATCTGTAGTGCCGAAGGTTGCCTATGCCTGTTCTAGATATTATTGGGGTTGAATTAATGGCTGAAAGAAGGTAACTGCACAAAGACAAGGCTGCACAAACAATATAGAGAATATAGATTTGAAAAGAACAACATGAAATTAGAAAAGTATATGAAATAAGTTGTTAGGTTTAAAATATTCAAGCCAGGGCAAAAGCGTATGTATCCGTAGACTGACTGAGAATGGAATAAAATGTTGTTTTTGTCTTTTTATTAGTCAGTGGCTGCCACCTAGTGAGTATAATATATAACTGCAGCTGGATAAGTATAAGTACCTGCTATAGAAAGTTTCACAATATTAATATCATTAAAACAATTATAAAATAAAGTATGTTTATTGATATGCTGTGAGCCAAATTTTTTAATGGATTATTTTCTAATCAAAAAGATCATAACTGTGCTCAGAGCATTTATTTTATTTTACTAGGTGGTTTGGGTCTGTCAAACATGGTGTTTATGTCATCACTAGGATTGCCAGTGACTATAATCCAATGGTTCATATTTTCTTCCACTTTGTGTGCATTCACGAAAGTATGCGTGGAAATTTCTTGTTCCTTGCCAAAAAATGTCCTGAAAATAAAAGAAAAATATATAGAACTTAGAACATATTTGCTGATTGACTTAAAAATTATACATTTAAAAACAAAATTTAAAATAAGTCACAGTGAGGAATACACTGGACAGTAAGAGCACTTTATGTGAAATAATGCACACACATAGCATGTTCTACAAGTGACTAGTCAAAGGGCTCGGTCTTAAGTGCTTTTAAATGATAAAAGAAAAAGCGCTTCTTTCAGAATTTCAGATTCTACATTAACCAAAGTGTGATCATCACAGGATAACTGTTTCTGATGTTCTGAATCCAATAAATGACTGTTTTCAAAACAGAAGATCACTGAATACCTAACCATGCGATTTCATGCACTCTGCAATCTGACTGGTATTAGTGACTTTTAAGTGGAAAATCTTCTTGAGGATTTCGTCTGCTAAAATGATGGATAATCCCACAATATATCACGTTATATTTTATATATATTATATAGTGAAACCAACTGAACATCTCTTCTTCTCGTCATTAATTTTGAATCTTTTAAATTAACTAATCAAATATTTGTGAAATACAAAGCGTTTTCATTTATCGATTGTTTAGCAGCAAGTTTTTAAACCTGTACTAATTATTTACTAATATATTTAAGGCAATCATTTTCAACTACAGCATTTTAGAGACCTTAGGAACTTCCACCATAGCTATATCTTGACTGGGTAGCTGACCCCGGTAAGTGTTTAATCATTCAAAAAAACGTTTGATTCATTTTCCTTGATTTAATATTGTTGGAAAATATTTCCAAGTGATTTATTATTTTTGGATAAACTTTGAAATTTATTTTTTCAACATATTAAAAAAGAAAAAAAATCATATATAATCTAATCAGTATAACAAAAAAAATATCAAAATTTCTCAAAATTACATTATTTTTTGTTATATATCATTTTAAAAGTTTGACCAAACACATTAATTCCTTTTGAAAGCTTCTCCAACAATATTACATTGAGATCCTACTTGGGGAAGGGCATCAGGGAACTCTGGGTACCATAATCACTAAAACATGCTGTAATGTTGTTGGTGCTTGTATTGCCCCTTTAAGAAACACGAGTCACATACATGAAATATAAATGATATAAGGAATAGCTCTGACATTACTTACCATAAGACATGTTTTCTCAGGACAGCTAAACATTGATTTGTTTTGCTGTGAAGAATGAGTACCTTGGTGTTTGCCTGTAAAAGAACACTTGTGTACATTAATTATGGCTCATTTTATTGCAGTATCTCTGGTCTGATCTTTCTGATAAAGTACTACTGTACAGTGCAGAGTGTAAGACCCAAAAAGGCTTGAAAAAAGGCAAAATGTTGCTTGGTTAGATCCTAATAAAGTCTGCTACTGGACAGTCCTGGTGGGTCTGGACCTATGCCTATGTTTGGATATTAAACAAACTAAGCAATGTGCACTGTGGTTGGTCTATACAGCCGCTAGGTCCATTACATACCGGTATAGGAAATCCTTCATGTTCCATCCTCAGCTGGGGGTCCAAGTAGGCAATTTGCCAGCAGGCCTGATATGATGGCTGGTCTGTCAGACTGACCTCTTGTAGATAGGACTTCTTACTGGACTTTCCAAATGTTTTATGGTCGCTCGCCAGAAATAACTTGAACAAATTGAAAAAAAAATTGAACAATGTGCCGACAGTTAAAGACTTAAAGTTTAAACTGAAAAGTCTGTTTAATTACTACAGTTTCTTACACTTGAAATATTACTGTAAAAGGCAAAGAAAAATTATTAAATGGGCTTTGTTCTCTTGAGAATCTGGCCCTGTTCTCTTTTTAATAATAACATGTAGAAGGGCAGATAATTTACAGGACTACAGTATATTATAAATACTACCCTCCAGCTCTCTCCCCCATTTTTACATTCTCCCTCAAAAAGCATCACGTTAAAAGGCTACCAAATGACTCCACTAATCCCAATCAGACCTAGATTTACTCTCCTTGCTGCCCCATAACCTGTTTACTCAATGGACCTCTTGTTCCTGCATATACACACATATGCAAAAGGTTTGGGGTATGTTATTGGATGGGTGAATGGGACTAGTTTGGGGTATGTGATTGGATGGGTGAATGGGACTAGTTTGGGGTATGTGATTGGATGGGTGAATAGGACTAGTTTGGGGTATGTGATTGGATGGGTGAATAGGACTAGTTTGGGGTATGTGATTGGATGGGTGAATAGGACTAGTTTGGGGTATGTGATTGGATGGGTGAATGGGACTAGTTTGGGGTATGTGATTAGTTTGGGTGAATGGGACTAGTTTGGGGTATGTGATTGCGTGTGTGAATGGGACTAGTTTGGGTGTGTGATTGGATGGGTGAATAGGACTAGTTTGGGGTATGTGATTGGGTGGGTGAATGGGACTAGTTTGGGGTATGTGATTGGGTGGGTGAATGGGACTAGTTTGGGGTATGTGACTGGATGGGTGAATGGGACTAGTTTGGGGTATGTGATTGGATGGGTGAATGGGACTAGTTTGGGGTATGTGATTGGATGGGTGAATGGGACTAGTTTGGGGTATGTGATTAGTTTGGGTGAATGGGACTAGTTTGGGGTATGTGATTAGTTTGGGTATGTGATTGGATGGGTGAATGGGACTAGTTTGTGGTATGTGATTGGATGGGTGAATAGGACTAGTTTGGGGTATGTGATTGGGTGGGTGAATAGGACTAGTTTGGGGTATGTGATTGGATGGGTGAATGGGACTAGTTTGGGGTATGTGATTGGATGGGTGAATGGGACTAGTTTGGGGTATGTGATTGGATGGGTGAATGGGACCTAGTTTGTATGTGATTGGATTGAATGGGACTAGTGATTGGGGATGTAGATTGGATGGGGGTGAATGTTTGGGGTGTTTGGTATTGATGGGGATGGAGGAATGGGTTTGGGTTTGGGGTATTGATTGGTTGGGGTATACTGTTTGGGGGATTGGATGGGTGGGAATGGGGACTAGGGTTTGGGGTATGTGATTGGATGGGTGGAATGGGACTAGTTTGGGGTATGTGATTGGATGGGTGAATGGGACTAGTTTGGGGTATGTGATTAGTTTGGGTATGTGATTGGATGGGTGAATGGGACTAGTTTGGGGTATGGGACTAGTTTGGGGTATGTGATTGGATGGGTGAATGGGACTAGTTTGGGGTATGTGATTGGATGGGTGAATGGGACTAGTTTGGGGTATGTGATTAGTTTGGGTATGTGATTGGATGGGTGAATGGGACTAGTTTGGGGTATGTGATTGGATGGGTGAATGGACTAGTTTGGGGTATGTGATTGGATGGGTGAATGGGACTAGTTTGGGGTATGTGATTGGATGGGTGAATGGGACTAGTTTGGGGTATGTGATTGGATGGGTGAATAGGACTAGTTTGGGGTATGTGATTGGATGGGTGAATGGGACTAGTTTGGGGTATGTGATTGGATGGGTGTATGGGACTAGTTTGGGGTATGTGATTGGATGGGTGAATGGGACTAGTTTGGGGTATGTGATTGGATGGGTGAATGGGACTAGTTTGGGGTATGTGATTGGATGGGTGAATGGGACTAGTTTGGGGTATGTGATTAGTTTGGGTATGTGATTGGATGGGTGAATGGGACTAGTTTGGGGTATGTGATTGGATGGGTGAATGGGACTAGTTTGGAGTATGTGATTAGTTTGGGTATGTGATTGGATGGGTGAATGGGACTAGTTTGGGGTATGTGATTGGATGGGTGAATGGGACTAGTTTGGGTATGTGATTGGATGGGTGAATTGGATGAGTTTGAGGTATGTGATTGGATGGGTGAATGGGACTAGTTTGGAGTATGTGATTGGATGGGTGAATAGGACTAGTTTGGGGTATGTGATTAGTTTAGGGTATGTGATTGGATGGGTGAATGGGACTAGTTTGGGGTATGTGATTGGATGGGTGAATGGGACTAGTTATGGTGGGTGGATAGATGATCAGGACTGGGAGAGGAGGTGCGTGTGTATATGTATGTGGAGGCAGCTTGTGGTGTGTGGGGAGGCTGCATGTGGTGCTGTATATCTGTGGGGATGCTGATTGTGTGTGAGGGTAGGCTGTTTCCTGTGTTGCTTGTTTTTTGCCGCCACTTGTGGGGCTGCGTATGTTTGGAGCAGCTGCTTGTAGAGCTAGGTATGCATGTAGTTGTGTTAGGAGAATGATAGGGGCTGTTGTACTGATTTCAGATATTGCATTTAAGGATAATGATGGCTAACATGTTAACCCAGATGTTTCCTGTCCTTCAGCGTCTTACAAAATACTCCCTTTGCCTTTAACTAGGAATGTAGAATTCATTGGAATTATATAGAAAACAAAATGTAATGTTATTTGTGAAAGTCAGATATAGATTTACTTGTTGTATATACATAGATACAGATTATTTGGAAACTTTTGATGTGAAACAAAATTTATAGTCCTTAATCATATTTAAAAACAGAACTTTTCTAAATCTTATTAAATAAAACCGAACAACATTTACTCACATGTCCCATGAAACCTTCTGATGTTCTTAATGCAAAATTCTGTCCATAGCATAGAGGCTCTCCAATTGGACTACCATCCACACTGTTAACAAATGTAAATGTTCATGATCAATATCAGTATTATGAATATGTTGTATTTGTACATTAAAGGAAAAGAGTGGCTCACAAGTAAATATGATTAATGTTCTAACCATCTGTAGTTGATTAGCTATAGGCTGGATACATATGCCTTTGGGAATGTTAGGATACTTTAAGGAAAACAGCTTATGATAATAAATGGACATTAGATGCAGAGTGAAGAAATGCAATCTGAATTTGTTAGATATGGGGGAAGACATACCTTTATGTTATAAAGTTTAATAATGTGTACCTGCTAATTATGAAACTGTTTCTATTACACGACTTGATGTTTGTGCTGGCACTAACTCCACAGGGTAATGTCAGATGACATTTTGTGTGCATTGCACTTTCTTCTGGATTTACAGACAAAGCAAAATTGCCAGACACTGGAGAGGTGTTACTGAGACTTTCCACAGCGTTTTCGGGATTAACCAGCATCACCATGTCCCCAAAGTGAAGCAATCCATCCGAGGTAACTGATAGCTCTGTCTGTAACAAAAAATAAAACTGTAATAGGCAAATTCTGAAACACCAGAATTCCCATCATAATCAGGCAATTATAAATGGATTCTAAATAACGCAGCCTATCTACGCACTTGTCACTATAATAACCAGAATGGCCACTTGTGCAAAAATAAGAGCATCATATCATCTGCTCTAGTAACACTTTAAAGGGAGTCATAAAAAAGCACCACAGCATGCGAGCTGAGGACAATTATATGCCATGTCTTGGTGCAGACACAGATTCCTGCACCATAACTACAAGCACACAAGGTCAGCCTCTCCACACGCAGCCTAGTGTTGCATGTTACAGAGAGATCATTTTTCAAGTAAACATAATAATTATAATCCAAAATGTGTAAAATCAAACTTTGCACAGGACACCCGTCTATTTTTGTCTGACTTGACTGATATCATTGGACAAAAGGTAGAAATAGAAGAGAGCAGTAAGGTTAAATGTAATTCCTGCACATGAGTCTGCAGGGCGACATCTATTCCTACATCACCAAATAAAACATTTTGTTTGATGCCATGGAACGCTCGCTCCAGTTCTGGTAAGACTAAAGCTGGCATTTTTAGACACAAGCAACTATAATAAAATAAATAGACAACTGAGTTTGAACCCAATTTATCTATTTAAGACATTATCCAGTGATTTCAGAATGTCACTGGAAAAACGCTGCGTTATTTAAATTCTTGTTTACCTTTTGTAAAACTGATTTCTTCAGATTTGATGTTTTCTGTATAAGAAGTTCTCCTTTTTCCCTTTTAGACAAGAAATCTTTTAGAAGATCCTAAAATAAAAGAATGTCAATGCTCACAGCAAGATCTTAAATTAGCCGTGCAAAAATGTCATAAAATGTATAAGTTAGAATACATATCTAAGCTATATATAATCTTTAGCAGTAACATTACAGTCATTGTAAGAAGTAATGTATGTATAGTAATACAAATAATATGTACATACATTTGAAGTAATATCATATATATTTAGCAGTATTCTTATACGGTATTTTAGCAGTAATGTATAATAGTATTTGTTTAGTAGTACTGTATAATAGTATTTGTTTAGCAGTTATGTTATATTATACCTTTAGCAGTAATGTATAATAGTATTTGTTTAGTAGTACTGTATAATAGTATTTGTTTAGCAGTTATGTTATATTATACCTTTAGCAGTAATTTATAATAGTATTTGTTTAGCAGTTATGTTATATTTTACCTTTAGCAGTAATGTATAATAGAATTTGTTTAGCAGTAATGTTATATTTTACCTTTAGCAGTAATTTATAATAGTATTTGTTTAGCAGTAATGTTATATTTTACTTTTAGCAGTGATTACATATATATGTTTACTAGTAATGTTATATATCTAGCAGCAATGTTATACTGTATAATACTATGTGTTTAGCTGTATTGTTATACTATAGGTTTACTAGTAATGTTATATTAAACCTTTATCAGTAATATTATATTGCATTATGTTTATCAGTGATATATCACGGTATGTGTTCAGTAATAATGTTATATTGTATCACAGTGTGTGTCAGTAAGAATGTTATATTGTATCACAGTGTGTGTCAGTAAGAATGTTATATTGTATCACAGTGTGTGTTCAGTAATAATGTTATATTGTATCACAGTGTGTGTGTTCAGTAATAATGTTATATTGTATCACAGTGTGTGTTCAGTAATAATGTTATATTGTATCACAGTGTGTGTGTTCAGTAATAATGTTATATTGTATCACAGTGTGTGTGTGTGTTCAGTAATAATGTTATATTGTGTCACAGTGTGTGTTCAGTAATAATGTTATATTGTATCACAGTGTGTGTCAGTAATAATGTTATATTGTATCACAGTGTGTGTGTTCAGTAATAATGTTATATTGTATCACAGTGTGTGTGTTCAGTAATAATGTTATATTGTATCACAGTGTGTATTCAGTAATAATGTTATATTGTATCACAGTGTGTGTGTTCAGTAATAATGTTATATTGTATCACAGTGTGTGTGTCAGTAATAATGTTATATTGTATCACAGTGTGTGTGTGTGTTCAGTAATAATGTTATATTGTATCACAGTGTGTGTCAGTAATAATGTTATATTGTATCACAGTGTGTGTGTTCAGTAATAATGTTATATTGTATCACAGTGTGTGTGTCAGTAATAATGTTATATTGTATCACAGTGTGTGTGTTCAGTAATAGTTTAATGTTATTGCTATGGTTACCTCGTTTAATGATATATCTTCGTTCCAGTTACCGACCCGGACTGCCGGTGTAAATGTTCGGACGCTCATGATGCCGTGTTAGACACTCAACGGATCCTACCTTGGCACTGTACCTCTGTTGTTATGGTAACGAAGGCATGTTTATAGGTTTCCATGGAGACATGATACACGTGACCAGGCAAAACTCGCGGTAGTACAGGTATTGAATGTCCGCGATGTGCCGCCATGTTGTGAGTGGCAAGAACCATGGGAAGGGTACTGGTGACCTCTAGTGGCTATAGTCAGTACTGCGCACACAACTTGATGCTGTTTTACCGAGGGAGGGAGATTATTTTGGTTTAACGAAGAAATCTTAAAAAAACGTCTGAAACTTTAAAATGTCTACATCAGCGCAAATAAAATACATTGGAATAAAAACTCACGGAAATACTGAGCTATTACTACACAACTCCCTGTTTCCTTTAGCAAGGGTGGTTTCCTGGGAAATCACCAGGTTTCTGGATTAAATAAAGCATTTCCTGGTCCAGAATATACATTTATTTTTAACGTTGAAGTGTTCCTTTAAAAATGCCCATAATAAAATTATGTACAAAGTACATATTTTGCTGTAATGAAAATTAGCTGTTTATGGTGAAAATCTATTTTGTTTTCTTTAAAACACAATAAGCAAACCCCAATTCACCCAAGAGTGCAAATAGAGAGCTAAACAATGGACAAGGAAGTCAATTCGATCCTGCATTAGTGTTTGCCTGGGCATGGCTTGCACAACCTGCCATTTAGGTGTTAATTCACTTTGTTTATGCAGCCCTAGTCACCAGGCCTGGCACATCCATAAGGCGGCACAGGCAGCACCCTTAGGGCGCACCGGCCCAGGTGGCACTAGATTAGAGTGACAGGCAGGAGGTGGGCGCACAGTGCTCCCTCCTGCCAGTCAGGGCCGGCGCTTCCTATACCGTCAGCCCCTGGGGCCCAGACCTTGAGCTATGTAAGAGGCCCCAAAAAATGAAGCTGCTTCCCGTTCTCCCAGAACATTGAATTTTGTGACCACAGTTACAAACAGCCTCCAGAGATCCTGTTCTACACCAGACCAGTGGAGCAAGACTGCAGCCAGAGCCCATCACCATCCTCATCTGATTGTAAGTAGGCAATCTAGTATATTATTAGTGACACTAATCTCTAATTTACCTCACATTAAATGGACACTATAGTCCCCAGAACCACTGCAGCTTAATAAAGTTGTTCTGGTGTCTATAGCCGGTCCCTGCAGGCTTTTTAATGTAAACACACACTGTGTGCAGCACTGGCATTAGTTCATATGGCAGATCATATGGGTGGGGCATTGCGATGTCTCGGAGGGGGGCGGCAAATCTTTCTTTTGCCTAGGGCGGCAAAAATCCTTGCACCGGCCCTGCTGCCAGTCACTCAATGTAGCGTGGCTGAACGAAGTGGAGCGGGAGTTTTCTTTAAAATCATAAGACAAAGTAGGGACAGTAGGCCCCCCTTCACTATTTTTAGGGTGAGGGATGTAGGTAGGGGATAGTTTTATTTGGGGGGGGTGACTAGGGGCTTGGGACCCCTAGTCACCTTGATTGGGGGGGATTTTTATTTAGGGCCCCCACCCGCCGCTCAGGGGTGGGGACCGGGGGGGAGGGGACAGTAGGTCCCCCCTTATTGTTTTTTTAGGGCCCCCACCCACCGCTCAGGGGTGGGGGCCGGGGGGAGGACAGTAGGTCCCCCCCTTATTGTTTTTTAGGGCCCTCACCCACCGCTCAGGGGTGGGGGCCAAGGGGGGACAGTAGGTCCCCCCTTATTTTTTTTTTAGGGCCCCCACCCACCACTCAGGGGTGGGGGCCAGGGGGGAGGACAGTAGGTCCCTCCCCCCTATTGTCTTTAGGGCCCCCACACACCGCTCAGGGGTGGGAGGACAGTAGGTCCCCCCCTTATTGTTTTTAGGGCCCACACCGTAAAAACAATAAGGGCCCCCTTATTGGTTTTTTTAGGGCCCCCACCCACCGCCAGTGGCGGATCCAGGGAGGGGGCAACGGGGCAATTGCCCCCCCCCGAGAAATCCGCCGGTCTCCCTCCCCTGCCAGCAGCACATGCAGGTGCCAGCCCTGCAATGTGCCTGCGGACCGGAGGAGAGATCTCCCTCCCCGGTCCGCAGGCACTGTGCTGACAGCCGGCAGGGGAGGGAGGGAGTGAGAGGGAGGACCCGGAGCTCAGTCTGCAGCTCCTCCAGGTCCTCCTCTCGCGAGATTTGGAGCGTTGCCGCGGTTACCACGGCAACGCTCCAAATCTCGCGAGAGTGAACTCTAGCCCGGGAGCATGGGCTAGAGATCACTCTCACCACTGGGACCACCAATGAATCACCACTGGGACCACCAGGGAACGAAATATGTCCCCCCTCCTCCCAGTAAAGGTAAGAAGGGAGGGGGGACATAGAATATTTATTCATTTTAATTAAATTTAAAAATATTATATAATAAAAAAAAAGCCACCATACCCTGATCACACACACATACATTGCCCCCAATACTGCCCCCCAATACACACAAACTGCCCCCCATACACACAAACAGCCCCCATTCACACAAACTGCCCCCATACACACACACACTGCCCCCCCATACACACAAACTGCCCCCATACACACAAACTGCCCCATACACACAAACTGCCCCCATACACACACACTGCCCCCATTCACACAAACTGCCCCCCATACACACAAACTGCCCCTATACACACACAAACTGCCCCCCATACACACACACACACCCCCATAGACACACACTGCCCCATACACACACATACTGCCCCCCATACACAAACACTGCCCCCACACACACCCCCCATACACACACAAACCTGCCCCATACACACAAACTGCCCCATACCCCCATACACACACTGCCCGCCATACACACAAACTGCCCCCATACACACAAACTGCCCCCATACACACGCACTGCCCCACATACACACACTGCTCCCCCATACACACATACTGCCCCCCATACACACACACTGCAATACTCACACACACTGCAACTGTTACACACATACACTGCATCCCTGACATACACTGCCACCCTCACTCACACACTACAACCTTCAAACACACACACACTGCACCCCTTACACATTGCACCACTCACACACACCACTGCTCCTATACCTTACTACAGCCCCATTTCCTAGCAGATCTCAGGTAAGTTGTCAAACTGTTCTTAAACGGTTTGACTACTTACTGTGGGAGGGGGTCCCGGCACTATTGACACCATAACCACTACACTGAGCTGTAGTGGTTATTGTGTCTGGATTATTTCTTTAAATAATCTACAAGTGCCCCTCCCGAGATCAGGCTCTGGATCCGCCACTGCCCACTGCTCAGGGGTGGGGGCCAGGGGGGAGGACAGTAGGTCCCCCCCCTTATTGTTTTTTAGGGCCCCCACCCAATGCTCAGGGGTGGGGGCTGGGGCGGAGGACAGTAGGCCCCCCCCTTATTGTTTTTTAGCCTGTGGCTGCTCACTGTTAAAAAAAAAAAAAAGTGTCTCTCCCCGGTGGGGGCCCTAAATACTAATAGTACCCTGAGCGGTGGGTGGGGGCCCTAAAATGAACAATAAGGGGGGGACCTATTGTCCCCCCCCGCCCCCACCCTTGCGCGGCGGGTGGGGGCCAAATTGATAATGAGGGGGGGAACTACTGCCCCCCCCCGGCCCCCACCCCTGCGTGGCGGGTGGGGGCCATATTGATAATGAGGGGGGGACCTACTGCACCTACTCCCACGCTGTGTAAAATGACACAGAGCACTGTGATTGGATGGCTTGAAATCCATCCAATCACAGTGCTCTGTGTCATTTTACACAGCGTGGGAAAGTTCTTTTGAATTTTCCCATGCTGTGTAAAATGACAAAGAGCACTCTGATTGGCTTAAACCCACCAATCAGAGTGTTCTTAGCCTAATTGCAGGGTGTGGCAAGGCTTTATAAGCCTTCCCCAGCCGTGCAGAGCTCAGTCTGCGCGGAGCCCTCCATGGGTGAAGATGGATTATTTTTTTTGCGCTCGGGTTTTTTCTTTTTCGTCAGGTTTTTTTTTTTGCGCTCGGGATTTTTATTTTTATTTTAGTTCGACGGTTATGATGGTTTTTTATTTGGCCTTTTTTGGGGCTGAAAAATGAAGATTTGAGGAAAAAAGAAGACGTCGAATGGTAAGTTTAATTTTATTTTACAGGTTAGTTATTTTATTCCCCCCTCACAATTTTTTAGGGTGTAGGGGGTAGGTAGGGACCTTTTTATTTGTGGGGGGGGTGGGTGACTAGGGGCTTGGGGACCCCTAGTCACCTTGGGGGGGGGAATTTACTTAGGGCCCCCACCCGCAGCCCATGGGTGGGGGCCAGAGGGGGGGTGGACAGTAGGTGTCCCCCCCCCTCATTATCAATATGACCCCACCCGCCGCGCAGGGGTGGGGGCCGGGGGGGCAGTAGGTCCCCCCCTCATTATCAATATGGCCCCCACCCGCCGCGCAGGGGTGGGGGCCGAGGGGTGAGTAGGTCCCCCCTCATTATCAATATGGCCAGCACCCACCGCGCAGGGGTGGGGGCGGGGGGAGGACAATAGGTCCCCCCTTATTGTTCATTTTAGGGCCCCCACCCACCACTCAGGGGTGGGGGCCGGGGGGGGGGCAGTAGGTCCCCCCTCATTGTCAATATGGCCCCCACCCACCGCGCAGGGGTGGGGGTGGGGGGAGGACAATAGGTCCCCCCTTATTGTTCATTTTAGGGCCCCCACCCACCGCTCAGGGGTGGGGGCCGGGGGGGACAATAGGTCCCCCCTTATTGTTATTAGGGCCCCCACCCACCGCTCAGGGGTGGGGGACGGGGTGGGACAATAGGTCCCCCCCTCATTATCAATATGGCCCCCACCCGCCGCGCAGGGGTGGGGGCCGGGGGGGGCAGTAGGTCCCCCCCCCATTATCAATATGGCCCCCACCCGCCGCGCAGGGGTGGGGGGGACAATAGGTCCCCCCTTATTGTTCATTTTAGGGCCCCCACCCACCACTCAGGGGTGGGGGCTGGGGGGGGACAATAGGTCCCCCCCTTATTGTTCATTTTAGGGCCCCCACCCACCGCTCAGGGGTGGGGGTGGGGGGGGGACAATAGGTCCCCCCCTTATTGTTCATTTTAGGGCCCCCACCCACCGCTCAAGGGTGGGGGCTGGGGGTGACAATAGGTCCCCCCCTTATTGTTATTAGGGCCCCCACCCACCGCTCAGGGGTGGGGGACGGGGGGGACAATAGGTCCCCCCCCTCATTATCAATATGGCCCCCACCCGCTGCGCAGGGGTGGGGGCCGGGGGGGCAGTAGGTCCCCCCCCTCATTATCAATGTGGCCCCCACCCGCCGCGCAGGGGTGGGGGGGGACAATAGGTCCCCCCTTATTGTTCATTTTAGGGCCCCCACCCACCACTCAGGGGTAGGGGCTGGGGGGGACAATAGGTCCCCCCCTTATTGTTCATTTTAGGGCCCCCACCCACCGCTCAAGGGTGGGGGCCGGGGGGGGACAATAGGTCCCCCCCTTATTGTTCATTTTAGGGCCCCCACCCACCGCTCAGGGGTGGGGGCCGGGGGGGGGGCAATAGGTCCCCCCCTTATTGTTCATTTTAGGGCCCCTACCCACCGCTCACTTACCTCGATACTGTCCATACTGCAGGGTCGACGACCGACGGACGAAATCGGCAGAGAACCCACCCACCGCTAACTGGGGAAGGGGCCCCGGGGGGCACCAGCCCTGCCGCCCATGCAAAGTTACCATCACCTCACCAAGTGAACAGCAGTTACAACGGAGGGACTTTGCTCTACCCACACAGGGAATTGGCTGAATGAAGCGTGGGGTCCAGGACTGAATCTCTCATACCATACCTTCTCAAGCTCTCCCATGCGAGTAACTTTTGAGCATCTGTTATACCTTATTTCCGTGATCTTGTGTTTTTAAATGCTTTTGCATCTTGCAAATAGTTTTTGTGTTATGCAGCAGGAATCTTAGCTTTACACTGCAGCCAAATAGCCCTTTACTGCCTTTCCTCCCCACTTGCCCTCACACAGAGTCTGTTTATTGTGTAAAATTCTGCTCGCCTCCAGCGGACATTTACTCATTTACGTATTTGTCTACTTACTCGACTATGCTACTTAGTACTCTTGTGTATAGCTTGAAACATTGTTTAAAACAAAAAATGTGCAGGACTCTTGTGCCAAAATGTAAATCTGTTTGGCAAACTATATGCGTGCTGCTTGCGGCACACTACACTTGCCTGTTATTTTCATGCACACAAAAAAAAAAAAAGAAGTTTAAATAAAAAAAAAAAGCCTACAGGGTTAAATATGGCCCCTATATTAGTAAAAGCGAGGTTTAATACCTCCTTTATGCCCCCACGTGCCATGTGCCATGCCGCAAACAGCAGCATGTCTACTAAACAGTGAGCATCTATGGCTAAGAAAAGCCCCATCCAATGGGGGGGGGGGGGCACATGGCATTGTGAGTGGGCTGAAAATTAAATAATAGTGTGTGTGAACAGGTCCCTGTCAATCCTCTGCCCACAACCGTGGCCAGTGGTTTGAGGCATGTATATAAAAAAGAATCATAGGAGGGACTTGCTAAAGCTGACCTGAGCCCACCCTTGGGTGCTCAGATAGGAGCTAATAAAAGAATAATGGCAAGTGTGTGCTATTAATAGTGTAATGGCTGCTCAGTGTTTAGTAGACATGCAGCAGCATAGCAAATGTGAGTTCTGTGCAAAATGTATGCCTGTTCAGTACGCACTGCGCGCTGGCAACAGATGTAACAATCTTCTCCCTTGCAGGCAGCATGGGGAAGCTGTCTCTCCCCTCCCTTCCTCTCGATTTGCAGTCCCTCCACCTTCCTGCATTAAACAAATAGCTGTTTGTTTGTTTTTTTACAAAGATGCCCCGTCTTTCCCCAGCCGGCTCTGAGCGTGTGCATGCACTCTGTATGAGAAGTCTGTGATTGGAGTGCGCAAGAGCTGCTGTGACGTCAGAGGAAGGAGGGAGATTAGTTGCACAAACCACATGTGTTTCACAGTAAGTCAGCAATAAAAATAAGCTTGGTAATAGTAAAATAGCTATACAAATCAAACTAGTTGTCTGACAGACCACAGACAGTGGCATGAGTGTTAAACACAAGTAATACGTAAAATAGCTCAACCATCTGTTGCATGGGGACAGGGCTGTGCTGTAGAAGTCTGAGTGTTATTCAGAAACTTTACAGTAAATATGACACAAATCAAATCTCAGAAAAATAAGAAACATAAAAGGCCAAACAAGAATTGTTTTTTCAAAGAGTAAGGCATCGATTAGAGTCCAAAAGCAGTAAGATTAATGTCCCAGTTTTGACTTAGTAGATTACTGGTGTGACATGGAGACAGTCCCAAAGCAGAAGTAAAGACTATGATTCCTAAGAGACTAGTAAGCTAGTGTTGATTGCCTTCATGGTAAACACAGAGCATAAAACCCAGATCCCAGTAATAAGAAATGTTGTGTTAGTATAAGATCCTAGTTATAGGCCGCAGAGATTGCCTTCATTGGACAGTTGAGGGAGAATAGTCCAGATAGAAGGTGGGAACACCAGCTAGGTCTACTAGAACATCCTCCTTCAAAGAAGCTAGAGAGGGCTCTCTTGTTGGCACCATCTTGGCTAAGTGCAGTCTCAGCATCAAGCAGAGCAGGTGCCCAGTGTATTGAGATGAGGCATGAGACTCATAGGACTGTTTGTCATATATGAATGTATAAAACAACTTCAATAAATCTTACAGTAATGTTTATTTAATCTACAATAAATGTATTCAGGAATAAGTCTGAGGATATAAATTACCTGGGCCTTTTTTCCAAGTTACATTTTAATTTTCATTCTGAGCAGGTTATGAAGTCACCTAATATACCCTAGAATAGCTTTGTCCCTTGCCGTCTGTCACGACTACTAATGTGATCCAACACGCAAAACTATGTAACATCTACATAGAATAGAAAAATAGACAAAACGTAAACTGGTCCTTAGAATGGCGGATTAATACGTTGAAAGACAGAGAATGGTCAAGGGAAAGCTGAGGTCAAGGCAGCCAGAAATACACAAGATTGATGAGAAAGCCAAGTCAGGAAACCAGAGATCAGAATAGTCAGGAATAGCCAAAGTCAGAATACCGGGAATATCAAATTACAAGAACAAGGAAAACGCACTCTCGGGAACCAGGAACAGAAACCACGACAGGGCAATGAGCTAGGGAAATTAAGGGGTTTAAATGCCCCTCCTTGGGCTGTGATTGGTCAGAGCTTGGCCTCTGACCCCAGAACGTGCGTGGACGTCGTAACGTCACACGCACGTTCACGTGACCTTTGGAGGCGGGTGCGACCACGTGCAGCTGCGAGCCCGGGGCCGTGACACAGTCACCTCCAGCCTCATCCCCTAAAACAAAAGTGGCCATTTGAACTCACATGAGTATGTGATACGATTGAACTTTTGCTAGCGTGGGAAAGAATTTTTAAAAAGTGCCTTTCTTAGCACGATGACTGAAATTTATTGTATACTGCCTGATGGTAACACTATGTTCTGACAGCTGGTGAACAACAAGCACAGATATAAGTGTCTGGCAATAGAGGACACTAAAATAGTCATGTTTGAGTAAGAACTGACCTAATTTTGCCAAAAACAGTAAACCTAAATATAGTTCTAAAAACATAAATCTGGATTTTAATTTATTTTCAAAATAACGTTAGTGGTTCCACCTTGGTGACTATTGCTACTGCAAACATCATTATGAATGCTGCCACAATGTGCGAATCACGTAAAAGCCTGAAATTAAGATCAGGGCATTGTGTCAGTGCTGGAGGCCGGCCACCTGATTCTAATTTTAGAACAGACTCAGCAGATCGCTTCCTGTTAGCATCTAGCTATTTTCTCTAGTTTAAAATTCTTCACTGATATGAGTAACATACTGTGACTGAGGAGAAGTGTTCTAACAGACAAAAAGAAAATTACATTAATGTGGCTGATTGAGCTTTACATGGAGACTTGTAGAACATAGATAATTCTGTTTTTGTGAATCCTGACACTTATTGATAAACCACCTTGCCTATTTAGTCAAACGTAGAAGGAAAAGGGGGGGGGAGGGGAGGGGATATACACATTTCACTAAACTGTGAATCAGCACATAAAAAAAATCTACGTCTACTGGTATGGAGGTTTTATCCAAACTAGGCTAGTGCTGCTGTAGGTTCTGAGCTCAGCACAAGTCACTGCCCTAAAGACCTAAATATGTTTACCTATAGATAATATTTATATGTATGTGAGGACCGTGAAAATGGAACTGGCCAGACTTGGGAAGGATTACGTCAGAGAATGAAACACTGATGATTTGTTTCACTAAACAATTAATTAAAAAACAGATTACAACAAGTAGGCAAAATATGCTAATTAGGAAGAATTATCCAACTCCGCTATTTTAGTAAAAATGTAAATCCGATTTTTAATTCAGTACAAAATAGGCCATTTATAATAAGGGTTCATTGTTACGTTTAGGTACTTGGTACATATTTTATTGACGTTCATGTTAAATACAAAGATGTTTGTGCATTCCAAATTATGCATAATGTTGTTTCCTTTGCTCCCCAGTATTTGCTTCTACAATATTCTTCTTGGATTACCAGTGTAGCCTTTACTAATCGTATGGATACTGACACAACCGTTGCTCTTTTTAACCCCTATCTGAGAACCATCAGGCAGAATAGCAAGTTGTAAAGTGATATATTTCTCCACTACTGGCACTCACAGGGTTACATATGTGCTTTGAGAAAGTTTCTCCACATACATCCACACTCATGTCATGGAAAGCGTTTGATACAGAATTATCTAGGAAAATGTAACTGGACGCTGTCCAATATGACAGATATGTGAGGAGCTTTTCTTTATTTAAGTAACAATGGTAGCAACCACACCCATCCTTGTGGCTGTGGTGTAGGGTTGCAAAGAAGGCAAAACTAGTAAACATTAAAGGGGCACTATAGTCACCAGAACAACTGCATCTTAATGTAGTTGTTACATAGGCTGAAAAGAGACATGTGTCCATCAAGTTCAGCCTTCCTCACATTTGTTTTTTGCTGTTGATCCAAAAGAAGGCAAAAACCCCCCCAAAAAAACGCAGTTTGAAGCACTTCCAAGTTTGCAACAAACTAGGGGAAAAATCCCTCTTGACCCCAGAATGGCAGTAATATTTACCTTTAGATCAATAAGCTATTACCCTACAGGTGAAAAATTATATAATTGAATATTCTGTTTTTGCAAGTATGCATCTAGTTGCTGTTTAAACATCTGTATGGACTCTGATAAAACCACTTCTTCAGCCAGAGAATTCCACATCCTTATTGTTCCTACAGTAAAAAAAAAAACCTTTCCTTTGCCTTAGACGAAAGCTTCTTGTTATCATATCCCCTCTGAGGAGGCATTTTTCTAAACTAAAAAGGTTTAAATTTGTTAACCTTTCTTCTTAGCTAAAATGTTCCATTCCTTCTATTAATTTTGTAGCCCCCTCTGCACGTTCTCTAGTGCCATAATATCCTTCTTTAGAACAGGTGCCCAAAATTGCAAAGCATATTAAAGATGTTGTCTTACCAGTGATTTATAAAGAGGCAAAACGATATCATCCCGAGAATTAATGCCCTTTTTCATGCATGACAATACCTTACTGGCCTTTGCCACCTCTGATTGACATTTCACACTGTTGCATAGTTTGTTGTCTATAACAATTCCAAAGTCCTTCTCGTGTGTTGTTATCCCCAATTCGCTTCCATTAAGAGTATAAGTTGCTTGTGCATTTTTTACGCCAGAGTGCATAACTTTGCATTTTTCTACATTAAATTTAATCTGCAATTTGAGTTCCCAACCCTCTCAGCCTGTCTAAATCCCTCTGCAGCACAGTAATATTGTTTTTGTGTGTGTATAGTATTATCCATGCAGGCTTTTTGCTGTAAACACTGCCTTTTCAGAGAACCATCAGGCAGAATATCTATGAGGAAATGGTGATTGGCCATGGCGGTGTTTGGCCCCACCTCATTGGCTGAGATCATCAGAATTGACAATCTCAGCCAATCCAATACTTTGCTATGTGAAAGCATTGGATTGCCTGAGCGTCAATTCTTATGATCTCAACCAAGGAGGCGGAGCAGGGGAGCAGAGCCAGTGCCAACAGAGCAATGCGGCACTGGAATTAAGGAAAGTTTTATGCTTAATTAAGGGGTGCAAGGAGGAGACGAACACCTAAATAGTGTTTTTAACAATATAGGGTCAGGAACACACTTTTGTATTGCTGACCATATAGTGTTTCCTTTAAAAGCCTTTCTGTCTTGCTTCCTCTACGTGGTCACCGTTAATGCTAACGGAAATCAAAATCTGTTGGATTCACTTCCATATATCCATCAGATTGCAAGCTCTTGAGACACACGTGACTGGAAAGAGGTCATGCAGCAGAATATGTCAAGGGTTTCTATGTTAGGATAAGAAAATGAGAGTGTTGCCATCATGGAGTTTAGATTAACAATTCTTAGTGCTGCCATGGCATATGAAGCTGCTTAAGCCTGAGTATTGGCTGGTGAGACATTCTGTTCTCCAGGAGACACCAAGACAGCCCGTCGTGCTGGGTAGGTGAGATTCTGGCCCTGGCCTTCTTATCTTATGGCCACAATTACAAGGCCCCTTATTTTGCCATCCAAAGTACCCGTTAGCAAGCTTAGAATGTCACTGTGAGAGGCTCAACCATGGGGCCACCTGAGCTCAACACAGATTAGCTAAGGGAATCAGATGCCATCAGGGCCGGTGCAGATTTATGTGTGTGTGTGTGTGTCCCTGCTAAAAGGTAAGAAGAAGGCAGGGGAAGACATTGAGATAGATTTTCACATCTCACCCATCTTCACACAGCATAGACCTTATGCACCCTTCACACACAAACTGTCACGACTACCAGTGTGGTCCAACATGCAAAACTATGTAACATCTACATTGACTATAGAAGACAGACAGAACGTAAACCGGTCCTTAGAATGGCCGGGTTAATACGTTGAAAGACAGAGTGGTTAAAGGGAAGCCGAGGTCAAGGAAGCCAGAAATTCACAAGATCAATAAGGAAAGCCAAGTCAGGAAAACCAGAGATAAGAATAGTCAGGAGTAGCCAGAGTCAAGGTACCGGGAAGATCAAATAACAAGAACAACGCACTCTCGGGAACAAGGAACTAGAGAACTTCAGGGGTTTAAATTTCATTTAATATCATTTAATATCCTTGTGCTGTGATTGGTCAGAGCTTGGCCTCTGACCCCAGAACGTGCGTGTGCGTCGGTTTTGTGATGTCTCACGCACGTTCGCGTGACCCTTGGAGGATGAACTATAAATGTGCGCGACCTCGTGATCGGCGCCATTTTGTTTGCCACTTGTGGAGGGGACGGACGCCCCAGCGGAACGGCTCCCGACTCGCTGCTGAACAGGTAAGTACACTAACCTGTCAGCGTGGTCGCACCGATCGGGGGCCAAGACACAAACACACACTACACCCCTCACACACAGTACACCCCTCACACACACACTGCCCACACACAGACTGCCCTCCTTACACACACACACACACACACACACACACTGTCAGGGATCTTGTCAGGGAGGTGGGAGTCCAGTAGGCAGAGATTTGTGCTCACATTTGCAGATATACACAGTCCAAGATGTTAAGGTTAGAAACCACCAGGACTGTGAATCTGTGCACAGGGGCTGTGCATGAAAGGTGCTCCAATTGACAGTACAGACAAGGACATAAGCAGAAGGATCGTCGAGGATAAGCCAAAGTCAGAGGATGCCAGAGGTCAGGATAAACAAGGAGGAAAGCCAAGGTCAAAAGCCGGGATCAATCTGGATAACAAGTATCAGGAGACAAAACAGGAACAACACACGATCACCAGAATCAAAGAACTGTCAATGTTCTCATGGAGACGAAGGTTTAAATACTGATACCGGAGAAACTGACGGAAGCAAAGCACAGAGGGATGGACACAGGTTTCTTCAGGAAGGAAGAGATTCTTTATTGGATCACCGATCGGGACTCAGAGGGACTAATGTCACCAAAAATACAGCAAGTTCTGAGCCCTGAACAATAGTGCAGGCTCCCTATATAGGCACATAACTCCTCCCATATTAAGCTCCACCCGCACATTCTCTTGACCAATCATTACAAATAAGAATTAACTTCCTGCTTGACCGCATGGCTTGTCCAGCACAATGGAGGAGGGGAATACTACATCCTGTATTCTTGCACATGCTCCGTACACTACTGATCGTATCTTGCCTCGTGCAACCAACTGATCGATACGTCAGCATATGCACGTACACATGCCACGTGGTAATCTCGGCCTACTAAATTTATTTTTACCGAGATTCCACCACATTCCCCCCTTTGATGCCTCTTGATATTTTACAATTACTTGAGGCATCACTTAACCTTGGTTTGCATACACCACAAGTTACCTTTGAACCAGACCAGACTTATCCTATGATGTGAATCTTCAACACTCGTCTTCCTGCATTGGTTCTCCCTGATCTAGAGCCTTATATTTATAAATTGCCATTATCTGTGCAGCAGCCTTCCTCTCTGCTATATTTTCTATCAGGCTTTGCACAGACCTAACTACTAAGGGTATAAGACACGGCAGGAGTAGACACAACATTAAAATCAGTAGGACTCCACCTACCACTGCCTTAAGCCCTCCAAACCACTCATACCAGCTACCAAACCAACTACTTGGATTGTACCCTTTCCATACCTGAGTAGGCACATGCACTAGTTTAACCATATGGCTAGTAAGCTCAGCTATTGCTTGCCCTTCGTCATCTATTTGAAGACAACAATTGCTCAGGTTAAACTTCCCACATACACCTCCCTCTACTGCCAAAAGATAATCCAAGGCTAATCTATTTTGGTAAACTGCTGTCCTCATCCTGGTATTATGCTTCGCTAGAAGATTGAGCGCTTGTGATGTCTCGTTAGTAATGATCTCAACCACCGCCTGTAACCTTATAATGCGGTTGAGTATATAAATAGGGGTTCTATAACCAAAGGTACCATCCTCTGCCCACGTGGCTGGCCCATAATAATCTATAATACGCTGGGGAGGCCATTCATTATCTTCCCAGGCACCTATCTCTATGGGTCCCCTTTTCTTCCTATGATTCACATCATACACTTTAACACCTAAAGTCTCACCTGTTTCAATAGGCAACAAGAAAAAGGATAGTTTTAACATACCCAACACACATGCCCCTTCCCAGTCCTGTGGTAACTCCGAATAGGCCTTCTTACCACAGATCCAGTACAAATTCGCTGGGGCTCTCCAGTTAGATGTGATGGATAGATCAAACCATACGCCCTTTAAATTGGCATATCTTGCAAACGGGTTAGATGGTTCTGAGACATTTGAAGCCGACCACCAAGTTGTATTCTTTGTATCATCATCATAAGCTTTTTGCCCTAGACAAGTTAATTCTCCTACAGAAGTATTATACATCATTCCTTTCCTCGCTATGCAAACATAACCTATGATGGAGGTCTTCAATCTCCACTCAGATTTACCTCTAACACTCATATGATAGTCGGCTTGTGTAGATATTAATTGGTCAACTGCCTCAGAACCGGACATTACCTCCTTTGCTTCCTAAGGCCATTGGTCTCCCATGTTAGTACCTCCACACACATAGCAGTTGGTAACATTAAGACTACCGGCAATACTCTCGGCTAAATCAATGAACAAGTTTTTAGCATTATGGGGGATCTTATTATCTATGCTCATCTCTTCATAAAAAGAATGGTATACTTGATGAGTTTGGGAGGTTACCGTATCAGTCTCTATCCCTATAAACAATATTGTCCCAGGGTCTAAACCCGTCCCATATATTTGAAACCCAAATAAATTACCATATTTATCTAAGAACTTGTCAGGGTTATTTATAAGTATATGGATTGGATTGCATTCCATAGACTTACAATATGGATCAGTAGACAACTTAGTCACAATCATGTCCTTGTCTGCTGTCTGTCCCCAAGTCGCCCACCCCACACAAGACCAATATGGGCAGAAGTTATAATCTCTATTTGGGCATCTTGGACTTACATATTTATTTTACTACTGGGACAAATATATTTATCGTTAGACCCATACGTCCTCTCCCATCTAAGATCCCCACATACATTCCACGGCTTTCTACCACTTGATATTGCTTTACACGCATCAAATAGCAGAGCACCTGAAGAATATACGTATTCTAATACCGTCTTATTAATTAGGGTTCCCTGAGGATCTCCATTTCTGAGAGTCAACCAAATTGTACGGGGTTGATACTCAGGACTGAAGCACTTAGGTTCTCCTACCCCTAAATGACACACACTATATTCTATATTTAAGTATCTACATCTTGATACATCTCCTTTACACTCATATTGCGAATGCCAAATTAGGGTCTGGGATATATGGTTACCTGTTCTTGAAGTCTTAATGCATACCTCACAGCTAGGAGTGTCGGTACCTCTACCTTCCTGAATATAAAAATACACATAAATAAACATTATTAAAAATACATCTTTCGTCGTCATCCTCAGTCTTCGTCCGTGTGAAGGCACCTCAGCTTCCAGGATGTAAGGACTGCAGGGAATGGAGTTCTGCTCGCCTTCACAGGGGTCCCCTCAAGACTTTCCCTGACTTATACACTCGTTGGTGAGTGGACAGGCTTTATTATGGCCTTCTCACTCACTTACCAAGTCTCTGAAACAAAATTTGTAATCTACAAGGTTCCTCGTCACTCCGACTGAGTCGTGCGTTTTAACCGGATCTTGCAGGGATTCTCTGGATTTGCTGTAACTTGCCAGGAATCGGCTGCTGCTGGTTTAACCCTGGAGTGATGTATCCACGGAGCCACTTCGGCTACTTTTATCGCTGTAGAGGTAGACAGAAGAACAACATAAGGACCTCTCCACTTGGGCCCTAACGGCACATTATTCCACTCTTTAATCCACACTTGGTCGCCTGGGTGGTAACTATGAATTGGGGGATAAATATTCACAGGTAATCTATCTTGTACCTATTTCTGTACCTCCTCCATAGTCTTACCCAACCCTACAACCTGCTGCCGGGTAATTCCTTCTCCCAACTGACTCAAATCCCCCCTTAAGTTACCAAGCACGGGAGGTGGTCGCCCGTACATGATTTCAAAAGGAGAGAGGCCCATCCTGCTGGTAGGTGTACTACGGATTCGCAATAGAGCTATGGGCAAGAGAACGTTCCACTTAAGTTGGGTTTCCTGACACATTTTAGCCAAATGATTCTTAATAGTTCTATTCATTCTCTCTACCTTACCAGAACTCTGGGGTCTATATGCCGTATGAAGCCTCCACTTTATACCAAGCATATGAGTCAGTTGTTGTAGGCACTGATGAACAAAAGCTGGACCATTGTCCCATCCTATAGAGCAGGGTAGTCCATATCGGGGTATTATTTCTCGTAGCAGGAATCTCACGACTTCTCCTGCTTTCTCTGTACGAGTAGGACATGCTTCTATCCAGCCTGAATAGGTGCACACCACTACCAGCAGGTAGCGATGTCCACCCGATTTAGGCATCACTGTATAGTCAATTTGTAAATCGGACATGGGAAGTCCCCCCATAGTAGCCCCGCCCGGAATTAAAGCAAGCAGGTTATATGGATTGGGCACGACTGGATGTATACTAACAACCGCATCATTGACTGCTCTCAAGTCCTGCACAGGTCGATACTCATCTGTACCGGGCTTTTGAACAGGCAGCAATGGGGTGTTCCAGAGGGAAGTACAGAATTTTAGGATACCATACCGTATGAACTTATCCAGATAAGATTGGATGTTCTTCTTAGCCTTCTGCGGAATATGATATTGTCTCAGGCTTACTGGATAAACCCCAAGTTTTAGCTCGATTTTAATAGGTGGAATATTGCGGGCCAGTCCTGGTGGGTTGTTCTCTGCCCAAACTCCTGGTATGTTAAATAAGGATTCATCACTCCTCGGGTTTTTGCTAGTCAACACTGTATAAAGTCGCCACTCTTCTTCCTTTGGTACGGACAATGTCATAATACCTGAAGGTCCATTAAACTTTAAGGATGTTGTTCCATTTGGTAGGAACGTAATCTGCGCTTGTAATTTGGATAGCATATCACGCCCCAGCAATTGGACTGGACACTCAGGCATATAAAGGAATTGATGTTTTACTACGTGGCCTCCCAATGTACAGAGTCGACTTTTAAGAACCGTTTTTTCAGCACTTCTTCCAGTTGCTCCTATTACAGTAATAGTTCTTCCAGATGGAGGAGCAACTTGATTAGTCACCACCGAATGTTCAGCACCAGTGTCGATCATAAACGCACTCCTTTTTCCCCCTATTGATACATCGACCATAGGCTCCGCTCGACCAAGGGGATGGAGCTCCGGCCGGTATCATAGCCCCAGTGACCGTGGTTTCAGCCAATTCTACAAAGTCTCGTAATTTCTATCGCGGGACTCTTGCGCTGCTGGGATAGTACCTACTTTCCTTATACCTCTTCTGTTCTCATTACTTCTCCGGGGCTCTCTACTTCGCCATTTCTAAAGCTTCAGAATCCCGCTCCTGTAAGTTCTTCTATACTGTTTCTTTGCGGATACTCGTTTCCTCCAATGCCCTTCTTCCTTACAGTACGCGCACTGATTCCTACTCAAAGGCTCCCTATTCCATCTACCATCGCCTCTATCTGGGCCCCGTCTATCTACGCCAGCGATCGCTACCGCTAGCATATCTGCCTTTCTACGCATCTTGCGCTCTTCCTCTTTCTTACTTTCTGTTTCCCTATTCATATATACTTTGTTCGCTACTTCCATTAGTTGGGTGATAGACATACCTGCAAACCCTTCTAATTTCTGTAGCTTGCGCTTAATATCTCCGTAAGCTTGGCTGACAAAGGCGGAGTTTACCATTCGGGAATTATCAGCGCCTTCCGGATTAAAGGGGGTATACAAGCGGTATGCCTCCAATAATCGGTCATAAAAGACACTGGGCGCTTCATCACTTTTCTGAATCACCTCAACTGTCTTCGACATGTTAATAGCTTTCTTCCCTCCGGCTTTCATGCTAGCAATTATAGCATCTCTATAGGCTTTAAGTTGAGCCATATCTGCGCCATTTACATTCCAGTCAGGATCGGTGTTAGGGTAATGTGTTGCGGCCCATGCTGCCGGATTGGCTTGATTTAAAGCACGGGCTCTCTCCTCTAGCGCCTTAATGGCCGCTTGGTTAATCCTTGTCTTTTCCTCATTATTGAACAATGTCATTAATAACTGCTGGCAATCAGCCCATGTCGGGTTATGTGTCTGAACTATCGAGGTGAACAGATCGGTCATAGCTTGTGGTTTCTCAGTGTACGAGGAATTGTGGGTCTTCCAATTCAAGAGATCGGTAGTCGTGAACAGGACATATACGAAGACTGGGTCAGCATGTGCCATTTGACCTGCGGCATCGATATAGGCTGACCCAGGATTCAGACAAGAGGCATCTGATAATGTTTTAATTGTTGGGTACCGGTCAGTTGTCGGGTTAGTATGGGGCTACGTGGAGGGGCGTCAGTTAAAGGTTCCGGTCGAGAAGTAATAGGGCATGAGGATGTGGGAACTTGATTTTGGGAAAAGTTAGTGAATAGTATACTCCGAGCCGAGCTAGAAGAAGCTTGACCGGAAGTTTGAAGCGGCGCCAAATCAGGATATTCAAATCTAATGGGGGTTGGTCCTGGTTCCGGAAGGGGAGTTTTAATACGAGGGGGGGTGGATTCTGTACTGGAGGAGGAAGCGGAAGTGGATGGGGGCAATAGGGGAAGGGGTGCAGAACTTCCTGCATTCGCGTCACTTCCTCTTAAAAGAAAGTAAGGGGGCGGCAAAGGGATCTCGGACTCGGGGGCGTGTCCAAAATGGGCCTAACACCAGTCCTAGTGGACAAACAAGTCCTGGCCACCATGAGGCGACATTGCTCCTCGTGGCATATCCGAATCCATTTTGGCGAGTCGTTTACGGCCTGCCCCCAACAATCAATGTATGGAAACTGTCCGTAAAGTTCAGGCCTACCTGATACAGCCACGTGTACACACTGTACCAGGGTTGGATCCAAACTGCCACGCGGCGGCCATGCCGCAACCAAAATAGGCCACTCCCTAGTGCACAAAGTGACCAAACGTACAGGAGACATTTTAACCCCTAAATCACATGTTTTGAATCCCTTTTTAAAATTCTTTACCATACAACCTAAGGGATCCGAAATCGTTGACTCTGACGCGCCCATACTTATCAATGGAACGTCGTTGACAACGAATACTATGCACGCGTTCTTATTCAACAGTCACACCCGTTTCCTCTGGCAACAGCACCACGTGGTATAGTTACCGAGTGAAACGTACACAATAACACAATAATCACTCAGGGAATTCCCGTACACACACAGCTGTTACACCAATCACTAAATAATCAATATTATGCCCTTTGGCGAAACTATACAGTCACCCACGCTATAATTCTCTATATATGAATTACCCGTCTATAACACACCCCAGTAACATCGTCTTTTACTAGTATCGGTTACAGTACGGTTAGTATAGGTCAAAGCACAATTTAAGGTCACAATACAATTATTAGTGGTTACGGTGTTAAACATGCAATAGACGACAATGATTAGTACTTATATACAGTGTCAGTAAATATACAGGGTTATGATACCGTGCACTATGATACAGCAACACACTATTAACACTCTCGCTAGACGGCTGAGCTCGCGCTATCTAACAAGATATACACTTTACTAACAATCTTTAACACATTTACAATCCCAACTAAACTATTGGCCAGTACCTTGAATGGACTACCTAAAACTATATATACACCCGTTTTGGTTAGCCACACTGCCCAAACACCACATATAGCGAACTAGAGGGCGAAATTTACAAAATTGCCCTTCTAGTCTATTTACTCTATCAAAAGTCTAGTGGGTTCCAAATTTACACGCCTTCCACTTAGCCAAGATAGGTTGAGAGCTAGCGAACCGAATTTACACAGGCGCCGCTTAGTCTCCCGGTCCCTCCGACCTAGCGAACGTAATATACACCCTAGAACGCTAGTCTAGACAAGACACCGGTGTCCGGCTAGGGCTATTTACACAGGACCCCGCCTGACTAACCAGATCAAACGGTCTTAATAAAGAGCGTTCGATCGAGCGGTGCGCCTTCGCTCCTTCCCTCCGACAGAGGGGGCAGATTCCATACACAGATTTAAACCCCTTTTGGGCCTACCGCACAATCGGTATACCCCTAGTGGGTCTGCCGTCTAAAACAGCAGTTGTCTTACCTCCTCGCTCCTGAACCTGAGTTCACACTCATCGACGGGGACACCCCAGCACTTCTTACGTAGAGGCCGATGATCTCCTGGACAACAGACCAGTGGCGCCGAGACGAAGGGAGGTCCACGCAGAAGTTCAGGGGTGCAGCCGTAGAGAACGTGGGCAAAGATAGACCGTCTCACGCCTCTGCCTCTCAGCTACCGCTGAACGATGAGCTTCCCGGCCAATGCACCAAATGATACCGGAGAAACTGACGGAAGCAAAGCACAGAGGGATGGACACAGGTTTCTTCAGGAAGGAAGAGATTCTTTATTGGATCACCGATCGGGACTCAGAGGGACTAATGTCACCAAAAAATACAGCAAGTTCTGAGCCCCGAACAATAGTGCAGGCTCCCTATATAGGCACATAACTCCTCCCATATTAAGCTCCACCCGCACATTCTCTTGACCAATCATTACAAATAAGAATTAACTTCCTGCTTGACCGCATGGCTTGTCCAGCACAATGGAGGAGGGGAATACTACATCCTGTATTCTTGCACATGCTCCGTACACTACTGATCGTATCTTGCCTCCTGCAACCAACTGATCGATACGTCAGCATATGCACGTACACATGCCACGTGGTAATCTCGGCCTACTAAATTTATTTTTACCGAGATTCCACCACAATAGTAAATAATAAACAGTATCAAATTAATAAAAACAG
>OW240912.1:200467592-200547413 GCA_933207985.1 Pelobates cultripes | reverse complement strand
CAGTCATAGGCAATTTTATTACTGAACTCGGCTCAGTAAATTTAGCTTTCTGCCCATGTCATCGGTCAGTCACGGGATGTCTAGATTCATATAAAAAAATAAATAAAAAAATTAAATAAAAGTAAAACCTGCAAAAGAAACATTCAGGACCAAATATATAATTTTATTTAAAAATACAATAAAAGTACTATATATGAATAGGTGTTAACTTCACCCAGGATTATCCCTGTATACCTAACTCTATAGTGTGTTCCTCTTGATTTAGCTTCAGGGCCTCATAAATCTAAATACAAATTTGGGGGGAAAAGGGGTATTATTACCTTTTGTTTTTTTTAAACAGAGCTAAGAACCAGCCCCTTGAGAAGTTTGTCATGCCGACGCATCAAACAGTCATAAAGGAGCATTGGAAGCTATATGTGGATGTGCAGCAGTGTATTGGAAGCTTGCAGTGAGAACCGACATTTAATTGGTTCTCACAGCGGAAGCGGCTCCAGTGCCTGTCAGCGTCTAGATGTGTATTTTAAAGGGTTGCTCCAATACTATAACATTGTGTTTTTTTCCTATTGGTGTGTTGTCTATGCAATACCTACTGGGCATTATTATTTAGCTCTGCATTTAAATTTTATTTTTCACATCTCTCAAATACATATTCTAGATTTTATAAACAATGTTAATCGCTGTTTGGCGAGTGTATTTAAAAGGACACTGCAAGCAACACAACATAACCACTTCAGCTTATTGTAGTGGTTGTGGGACAAGGGCCCTTTCTCTGCTCTGTACACAGCAAAAGCTTGCCATTTTCTAAAAGTAGTTGCAATAATGTTTGGATATGTAACTTAGCCCCCTGGGATACTCACATTGTTTCAGGAAGTTTGCATTTAACATTTGGCAGTACAAATATTTGGAAGGCTTTTAGAAGTCAGATCAGACTTCAGCTGTGCTATGATTATCTCACTCACTGTTCATTGGCACGGTCTGTACTACGTTACTGCATGAGAAGGGACTACTCAGAGTAATATTTCCAAGTGGTCTATCCTTTCTAAAAAGGCCCAGCTGCTTCTTGCTAGGATAACCAGATGGTGGCAGTGAGAGAGTCTCTCTAGAGCAGGCTTCCCCAAACACCGGCCCTTCAGATGTTGCTGAACTACAACTCCCATGATTCTCAGCCTATTACATTCATAGAATCATGGGAGTTGTAGTTCAGCAACATCTGGGGTGCCGGAGTTTGGGGAAGCCTGCTCTAGAAGCAGCAGGTAAGCCAGTCCACACAAATCATCACCAAAAAACATAAGTGATCGTGCGTGGATGAATATACTCACAATGCAAATTATATATCTGCTCAATTAAAATTACATTTGAAGTGACATTACGATCCAAAACCTCCTCAAATATAAATACCTGTGGTCACCTCCAAAGGGCCCTTCTGAAGCTGGGGGGCTGGGCGGGGTGATTAACCTAAAAGGGAATTTGGCCTGGTTTCAAAACATACATAGTAAAGACAAAAGGGAATTGGGGGCACACCCAAATGCATTTATCACATTAATTTTCCATTCTATATATTCACAATGCGCTTACAAACAGATTATTTAAGTACACTTCAGCTTATTTAGCACTAGCACGATTTGATTTGTTTCCCATGTTGGAATTCGTGTAAGACCCACCGATATTGTGGTGCTGTGAAGTAGTGGTGGCCTTAACACAATATGGCCATATGGTGGAACTAAATCCCCACATTTGTTTACGGAGATGGGTGATTTTAACCCCTTAAGGACACAGCTTCAGAAGCTTGACTTACGCTTAATGACACAAGCAATTTTTGCATTTTCTTGCTGTTTGCGTTCAACTGCAATTTGCATCTCTCTCATTTATTGCACCGACACATATTATATACTGTTTTTTAAAGGACAGAAAGGGCTTTAATTTGATATAACACATATATATATATATAAATGCTTACTTATTATAAAAAAAATACAGAAAAATGCAAAAAAAATGAAAAATATTGTTTTTTTTTTACAGTTTTTGCAATAATAATGTGTGCATAATTAGTGCAGGTTAAGGAAAGTAATTAAAAATAAATTTATTTATTTGTTCTGATTTACAGAATATATATTGTGTCTGGGATTTTAAGTTTTTTTTGGTAGTTACAGGTCACAAAGCACAAGGAGTAAAATAAAATTTTAATGTGGAGCGATTTTAGAATTTGGTATGTTTGTCTTGTAAGCTTAATAGCCATAAAAGAAAACAAAATTGCCACACAAAAGTATATATTTATATAAAGTAGACATCACGGGCTATTTACCTAAGGTTGTTTTGACACTTTCTACGTAGCCATTTCACCGCCAACCTCTGCTAAATATTGGAGTAAAATTGTGTTCTTTTTGGTTTTTGGCACACAAACTTATAACAGAGAAATTCTCGTGTATATTTTGTAAAGTTGGTGTGTGCTATTCCTGTACAAAGTTTTATTTTGTGTTCAGTTACATCTGCTGAGTAAAATGACACCCCCATTGTATGTCTTTTGCACTATTTCGTGAAGTTACAGTGCCATACAGGATACCTGTCCTTTTCAGTATTCACAGTAGAATTTTGAGAGATGGATTTAATGAGCCTTAGCTTCCATTTGGGGTATTATAACAGTTTGACTGTTCAAAAAACCCCCACAAAGGCCTACCATTTGTAAAAGTAGACACTCCAGGGTATCTTATAAGGTGCATATTGTGCCTTAACATGCCCCCATTTTTTCACCAATATATGCCAAAGTATGTGGTAAAAAAAAATTTTGTGCATTTTTTACATACGGATTGCATTTTTGCTGGGCGTTTTGTATATTTCATATGTGCCACTAAGTTCAAACCCCCCAAATTATGCTCAGCTAAGTCTTCTGAGTAAAATGACACCCCATATGAATGTCTTTGGCACTATTTCGTGAAGCTACAGTGCCATATAGGAGACCTGTCCTTTACAGTATTCACAGTAGAATTTTGAGAGATGGATTTAATGAGCCTTAGCTTCCATTTGGGGTATTATAACAGTTTGACTGTTCAAAAAACCCCCACAAAGGCCTACCATTTGTAAAAGTAGACACTCCAGGGTATCTCATAAGGTGCATATTGTGCCTTAACATACCCCCATTTTTTCACCAATATATGCCAAAGTATGTGGTAAAAAAATTATTTTGTGCATTTTTTACATACGGATTGCATTTTTGCTGGGCGTTTTGTATATTTCATATGTGCCACTAAGTTCAAACCTCCCAAATTATGCTCAGCTAAGTCTTTTGAGTAAAAATACACCCCCAATGAATGTCTTTGTCACTATTTTGTGAAGCTACAGTGCCATATAGGAGACCAAGCCATATCCGTTTTTACCAAACTTTGAATTTTGACGCTGGGCCTATGTGCAATTTCCAAGCATCTTCGCAGGTTTTAAATTCAATCTACCCCACAAAGGCCTACCATTTCTTAAAGTAGACACCCCAGGGTGTTTCAAAAGGTATAGTTTGAACCTTAGCGTGGGATCATTTTTCCGCTAGCTTGTACCAGATGTAGTGGTAATAAGCATTTTTTCTGCCTTTTTGACATACAAAGTGAGTTTGCGCAGCATATTTTGCAAACCTTATGTGTGCTACGACTGTATAATACTTCATATGTTGCTCAGCTATGTCGGCTGAGTACAGCAATACCCCCGTATGTACCTTTGCCAGGTATGTGTGGACATCGGAGGGGCACATTTGGGACACAGCCATTCCAGTTTTTTTCAAACTTTGAATTTTTATGCTGTGCCTATGTCCCATTTTAGAGTATTTTACCAGGCTATATAATCCAAATTCCCCATAAAGCCATACCATTTCTTAAAGAAGACATCCCAGGGTATTTCAAAAGGCATATTTTGAACCTTAGTGTGGGATCATTTTTCCGCTAGCTTGTACCAAGTGTAGTGGTAATAAGCATTTTTTCTGCCTTTTTGACATACAAAGTGAGTTTGCGCAGCATATTTTGCAAACCTTATGTGTACTATGACTGTATAATACTTCATATGTTGCTCAGCTATGTCGGCTGAGTACAGCAATACCCCCGTATGTACCTTTGCCAGGTATATGTGGATGTTGAAGGGGCGCATTTGAGACGCAGCCATTCAGTTTTTTTCTAACTTTAAAGTTTTACGCTGTGTCCATGTTCCAATTTGGAATAGTTTAGACGGTTGGTTATTGAAACTTCCCCACAAACACATACTATTTATTAAAGAATACACCCTGGGGTAATGCAAAAGGCATATTTTGAACCTTGGCGTGGGATAATTTTTTCTCTAGTTTGTTCCATGTGTAGTGGTAATGAGCGTTTTTAAAATGTATTTTTTTACTTTTTATAACTTTTTTACTTTTAAAAACTAGTTTTTAAACTTTTGTTTTGCTTATAAATTTTTTTTAAACTTTCCTAAACTTTCTTAAAACTTTTTTACAGATTTAACATTTTTCTAAGCTATTTTTTTTACTGTTAACCCCTAACTAGCAGTACGCAGCACTAACAGTAAATTCCCCATTTTCCCATAACTCCCACCCACCCCAGCTAGCAAAATATATAGTTATAAAATATTTAAATTAATTAATTAAATAAATTGAACCCCTGAGGGTTAAAAAATAAATAAAAGTTAATCCTCAGGGGTTAAAAAAAATTAGATCACAGTATAATACTGTGATCTCTATTTGATCGCTGTAGGCAGTGATCGACTGGCAGGGAAGGGGTTAATTTTTATTTGGACTAGGTAAAGTGTGTTTTTTTTTTTTTTACTTAAATGTTATTAAAACATTTTTTTAAGCTTAATTTTTAACTTTTTAAAGTTTCTTTTAAAACTTTTTTTTAACGTTAACCCCTAGTTAGCCTAACGTCAAATCCCCCAATTCCCCACTAACTTCCACCTACCCCAGCTATCTAAATATATAATTTAAAAATAATTTAATTAATTAATTTAATTAATTTAACCCCTGAGGGTTAAAAAAAAAAAAATTAACCCTCAGGGGTTAAAAAAAAAAATCAGATCATAGTAAAATGTAATCCCTGCCAATTGATCACTGTAGTCAGTGATCAATTGGCAGGGAAGGGGTTAATTTTTTTATTAAAATGGGTAAAGGGGGGGGGACTTTAAATTAACTTTATTTTTTTAAACAGCAGGGGGCAGGATCAGCACTGATCCGGCTCCCTGCACTTCACACAGAACCCGGAAGTGCAGGGAGCCGGTAGGTAAGTATACAGAGCACATGTGCTCGCTCCGACTTGTGGTCAGAGCGAGCACATGTGCTGGGCAGCTGACCGGGTGCTCCCGGTATGCCTCCAATGCGGAGGCATACCGGGAGCACCATTAACCCCGCGATCGCCGCGATAGCGGCGATCCGGGGTTAATTTTACCGCGTGACGGACGAGGTCCGTCACCCGTCGTTAAGGGTCTCCCCTGTGTGACGGACCTCGTCCGTCACCCGTCCTGAAGGGGTTAAGTAGCCTTTTACAATTTAGAAATGTAATTTATGAGTGCACTGTTCCTTAATCTGTATAATGTATACATTTTAGTCACTATGCCAGCACCATTCCTGCAAGATGCATGTTTCAGGTGTGCCCCCAATTCCCTTTTGATTTTACCAAGAAAGCGAAGTTCAGAATGCCTCCACGACATGCACAGGAGGGGAATGGATGGTGAAGTGAAATTGGGTATTGCATTAAAACCTACTGGGTTTTGTTACTTGGCTGACACAAGCGGGTAGGTATAGGCTACATGTAGTTATATTAAGATAGAGGGTCAAAATAATGCTACAAAATACAATAAAAAGAACCATAAAACAGCAGAGCCATTAGGTGAGATAAGTATGGGTCTCTTATATTAATAAATAAGATATGAGTAACTAGAGCATCGCTAAGCTATACATCACGATCACAGAATTATGCAAGTTAAGGGATCCATTCACTAGCAGTGAGTTACTGAGTTGAGTATAAACCGTTGTCTTAAGCACAATTCACTGTTTAGTAAAATCCTTCTTTAGTTACTACACTGTGAAATGAGGGTAATGCAGATTTGTCTGAAAATGTCAGTTTGTGTGAAGGAAAGCAGGTTGTTTTCATCCAGTAAATGCAGGGGTGTAGGTTGGTGGAATGCCTGCGCACGTAAATACAGAAGCGCATATGGGTGGATCGTCTGTGTTTCTGTATGTAAATTATGGAAATGCAGTAAATCAACAGGCACTCTCTCTAAATTGGTTACGCTATGATGATTGATATTACATAATAAATAGTAGTATAAAAACAAAAAAACACAAGCCAAATCGAACTTATTTGCACTTCCACTTAGTTAGGAAAAAATAAAAATAATTAGACTCCAAACTGGCACATTTCTCATTGTTCAACAAGCCATTGTGCCACATTATTTTTTTCTTTTTACAAATGCAGGAATGGAGAAAATATGGACTGATTTTCCTTTAAAGGAATGCTATAGTGTCATGAATACAAATATGTATTCCTGATAATATGGGTATAAACATTTTTTAGGTGTTTGGCTTACTTGGCACCTGTTAAAAAGGTAAAGAACTTCCCTTATTTCCAGCGCCGCTCGGGTCTGCTCTCAGCTTTTCCAGCGGCTGAGATCATCAAATTTCATGAACTGAGCCAATCCAATGCTTTCCTCAGCGGAAAAAACCTGGCATCAGTCAGCATGGCCTCAGAGATGTATTGAATAAACGCATCTCTATGATGAACGTTCAGTGACTCCATGCAGAGTGTGCATCACTGACGTTCAGTGTCTGAACGTCAGTGCTGCACACTGTGCAACACTGGACTAGAAAGCACATCTAGTGGCAGTCAGAATGATGTTATCTGAAAATGCAGTGCTTACATTCAAATGCCTGCTATAGACACCAGCACAACTACATTAAGCTGTGGTTGTTCTGGTGACTACTATGTTCCTTTAAGAAGGAATTTAAAACCTATTATTTCTCAGACCAATCTATGATGTGGTATAAACATTACAACACGCAGAAGACTTTTTACAAATATCATACTCAGATCTGTATTATCCTAAACAAAGCTGCCGACCCAACACCTGCAGTATTGTCAATAGCAAACCTGCCAAGAGAGATTTAACTCCATAAATATTAAAAGGAAGAAAATAATGCATACAAAGGCCGAACAGGATATTACAATTGGTCTACCTGACCAATCAGAGAACAAATGGTCAGGTGAAGGTGAGATTTGAGTTTCTGAATAACAGTGCCATCTTCTGGCGGTTACACATCTGCTGTTTTCACAAAGTCTGTGATTTAATTTTCAAAAGGACCCCAACGACAGTAAAAGCAAACAATATAAACTACACATCCTTGCACTCGGTCATTACTTTATCATCTAGTATCCTGACAGTGTATTATCTAGAAAGCTGTACTTTACTCATAGCTTTGTAATAATATGCATTTTATTGGATGAACCAGATATATGTCCAGGTTTAATTACCAACACATTGTTTAGAGGGCTAAATTCACTAAAGCAAATATGGATACAGTAGGTTTTTTTTTTTATACGTACCCAAATCTGCTACACTGTATATATTCAGAAAAAAAAAAATGCAGGCAACTTGGCAGACCAGACAATTTTTAATAACCTGACATTTATGTTTTTAATAAAACTTGTCTTCTGTAACTGCTACACAAGAGAATGTTTTCTCTCGCTATTTACCTTATAGTTTACGATATATTAGAGTTGTTATTCAGGAGCTATTTTACCTTTTTTAGGTTTGCAAGTAATAGAAGCAAAGAAAGTTAAAGAGCATGGAGTTGCAACTCATATTAACAAATCATATAAATATTACAACTCCTTTCACAGCTGCAAAACAACCAAAGTCTAGCTAAAGCTCACTTATAGCAGGAAGAGAAACATATCCAGTGCCCAAAGGAAAACTACATCACGTCACATGGAGAGATGATGGACAATGATGGGATTGGAGTTACCCATAAGTGATGCTGCCATGATTAGTCAGTTAAAGGGACACTATAGTCACCAAAACAACTTTGTTTTCATGCAGGCTGCATAAACAGAAACAAAAGTGATTTAACTCCTAAATGGCAGAGAATTGAACAGTGAAACTTCGGAGGCATGATCTATACACAAAAACTGCTTAATTAAGCTAAAGTTGTTTAGGTGAATATAATGTCCCTTGAATGCATACAACTTGCAAAATACAGGAGATGAAAAACTAAAACCCTAAACGTCTAACTTTAAAAGGAAAATTAACTGTTTCGGCAATTTTTAATTTACATGACAGTACAGAAGCAATGTAAACAGTGATTTACATTTTAAAGTAATATTTTGCTTTAAAAGCTCACAAGCTATTTGTATAGAGATTAACCTGAACATATGAGAAACTCAGAATGGCTGTCATCACTTACACTTTAATACGGAGTAGCACCGTTAGGGTTACAGGAATAAAGCAATAACTAGTAATATAACCTGTACAAGAATAAAACAATATCCATTACAGTAGTAAAGCAGTCACTAGCACAAACCTATTATAGCAATAACCAGTATTATAACCATTACAGAGATAATGCAATAACGAGTATTATAACCATTACAGAGATAATGCAATAACGAGTATTATAACCATTACAGGGATAATGCAATAACGAGTACTATATCCATTACAGAGATAATGCAATAACCAGTATTATAACCATTACAGAGATAATGCAATAACGAGTATTATAACCATTACAGGGATAATGCAATAACCAGTATTATAACCATTACAGGGATAATGCAATAACGAGTATTATAACCATTACAGGGATAATGCAATAACGAGTATTATAACCATTACAGAGATAATGCAATAACGAGTATTATAACCATTACAGGGATAATGCAATAACCAGTATTATAACCATTACAGGGATAATGCAATAACCAGTATTATAACCATTACAGGGATAATGCAACAACGAGTATTATAACCATTACAGGGATAATGCAATAACCAGTATTATAACCATTACAGGGATAATGCAATAACCAGTATTATAACCATTACAGGGATAATGCAATAACCAGTATTATAACCATTACAGGGATAATGCAATAACCAGTATTATAACCATTACAGGGATAATGCAATAACCAGTATTATAACCATTACAGGGATAATGCAATAACCAGTATTATAACCATTACAGGGATAATGCAATAACCAGTATTATAACCATTACAGGGATAATGCAATAACCAGTATTATAACCATTACAGGGATAATGCAATAACCAGTATTATAACCATTACAAGGATAATGCAACAACGAGTACTATATCCATTACAGAGATAATGCAATAACGAGTAATATAACCATTACAGAGATAATGCAATAACCAGTATTATAACCATTACAGGGATAATGCAATAACGAGTATTATAACCATTACAGGGATAATGCAATAACCAGTATTATAACCATTACAGGGATAATGCAATAACGAGTATTATAACCATTACAAGGATAATGCAATAACGAGTATTAAAACCATTACAGAGATAATGCAACAACGAGTATTATAACCATTACAGAGATAATGCAATAACAAGTATTATAACCATTACAGAGATAATGCAATAACGAGTATTATAACCATTACAGAGATAATGCAATAACGAGTATTATAACCATTACAGAGATAATGCAATAACGAGTATTATAACCATTACAGAGATAATGCAATAACGAGTATTATAACCATTACAGAGATAATGCAATAACGAGTATTATAACCATTACAGAGATAATGCAATAACGAGTATTATAACCATTACAGGGATAATGCAATAACCAGTATTATAACCATTACAGGGATAATGCAATAACCAGTATTATAACCATTACAGGGATAATGCAATAACGAGTATTATAACCATTACAGGGATAATGCAATAACGAGTATTATAACCATTACAGGGATAATGCAATAACCAGTATTATAACCATTACAGGGATAATGCAATAACCAGTATTATAACCATTACAGGGATAATGCAATAACCAGTATTATAACCATTACAGGGATAATGCAACAACGAGTATTATAACCATTACAGGGATAATGCAATAACCAGTATTATAACCATTACAGGGATAATGCAATAACCAGTATTATAACCATTACAGAGATAATGCAATAACCAGTATTATAACCATTACAAGGATAATGCAACAACGAGTACTATATCCATTACAGAGATAATGCAATAACGAGTAATATAACCATTACAGAGATAATGCAATAACCAGTATTATAACCATTACAGGGATAATGCAATAACGAGTATTATAACCATTACAGGGATAATGCAATAACCAGTATTATAACCATTACAGAGATAATGCAACAACGAGTATTATAACCATTACAGGGATAATGCAATAACGAGTATTATAACCATTACAGGGATAATGCAATAACGAGTATTATAACCATTACAGAGATAATGCAATAACGAGTATTATAACCATTACAGAGATAATGCAATAACGAGTATTATAACCATTACAGAGATAATGCAACAACGAGTATTAATACCATTACAGGGATAATGCAACAACGAGTATTATAACCATTACAGAGATAATGCAACAACGAGTATTATAACCATTACAGAGTTAATGCAACAACGAGTATTATAACCATTACAGAGATAATGCAATAACGAGTATTATAACCATTACAGAGATAATGCAATAACGAGTATTAATACCATTACAGGGATAATGCAACAACGAGTATTATAACCATTACAGAGATAATGCAACAACGAGTATTATAACCATTACAGAGATAATGCAATAACAAGTATTATAACCATTACAGGGATAATGCAACAACGAGTATTAATACCATTACAGGGATAATGCAACAACGAGCATTATAACCATTACAGAGATAATGCAACAACGAGTATTATAACCATTACAGAGATAATGCAATAACAAGTATTATAACCATTACAGAGATAATGCAATAACGAGTATTATAACCATTACAGGGATAATGCAACAACCAGTATTATAACCATTACAGAGTTAATGCAACAACGAGTATTATAACCATTACAGAGATAATGCAACAACGAGTACTATATCCATTACAGAGATAATGCAATAACGAGTAATATAACCATTACAGAGATAATGCAATAACGTAGCATTATAACCATTGGCAGAGATAATGCAAATAAATCCATATTATAAACCATTACAGAGATAATGCAACAAATCCAGTATTAATACCATTACAGGGATAAATGCAAACGGGTATTATAACCATTACAGAGAGATAATGCAACAACTTAGTATTATAACCATTACAGAGATAATGCAATAATCTAGTATTATAACCATTATGGAGAGATAACATTATAACCACATTACAGAGATAATGCAAACAACGAGCATTATAACCATTGCTAGTAGAGATAATGCAACAACGAGTATTATAACCATTACAGAGATAATGCAACAACGAGTATTATAACCATTACAGAGATAATGCAACAACGAGTATTATATCCATTACAGAGATAATGCAATAACGAGTATTATAACCATTACAGAGATAATGCAATAACCAGTATTATATCCATTACAGAGATAGTGCAATAACGAGTATTATAACCATTACAGAGATAATGCAATAACCAGTATTATAACCATTACAGAGATAATGCAATAACGAATATTATAACCATTACAGGGATAATGCAACAACGAGTATTATAACCATTACAGAGATAATGCAATAACCAGTATTATAACCATTACAGGGATAATGCAATAACCAGTATTATAACCATTACAGGGATAATGCAATAACGAGTATTATAACCATTACAGAGATAATCCAATAACGTGTATTATAACCATTACAGAGATAATGCAATAACGAGTATTAATACCATTACAGGGATAATGCAACAACGAGTATTATAACCATTACAGAGATAATGCAACAACGAGTATTATAACCATTACAGAGATAATGCAATAACAAGTATTATAACCATTACAGGGATAATGCAACAACGAGTATTAATACCATTACAGAGTTAATGCAACAACGAAGTATTATAAACCATTACAGAGAGATAATGCAACAACGAAGTATTATAACCATTACAGAGATAATGCAACAACGTAGTATTATAAATCCATTACAGAGATAATGCAACAACGCAGTATTATAAATCCATTACAGGTGATAAATGCAATAACGAAAGTATTATAAACTACATTACAGAGATAAATGCAATAAATCCAGTATTATAACCATTAATACAGAGATAATGCAACAACGAAAGTATTAATACCATTACAGGATAATGCAACAACCAGTATTATAAACTTACTACAGAGATAATGCAACAACGAGTATTATAACCATTACAGAGATAATGCAATAACGAGTATTATAACCATTACAGAGATAATGCAATAACGAGTATTATAACCATTACAGGGATAATGCAACAACCAGTATTATAACCATTACAGAGTTAATGCAACAACGAGTATTATAACCATTACAGAGATAATGCAACAACGAGTATTATAACCATTACAGAGATAATGCAACAACGAGTATTATAACCATTACAGAGATAATGCAACAACGAGTATTATAACCATTACAGAGATAATGCAACAACGAGTATTATATCCATTACAGAGATAATGCAATAACGAGTATTATAACCATTACAGAGATAATGCAATAACCAGTATTATAACCATTACAGAGATAATGCAATAACGAATATTATAACCATTACAGGGATAATGCAATAACCAGTATTATAACCATTACAGGGATAATGCAATAACCAGTATTATAACCATTACAGGGATAATGCAATAACCAGTATTATAACCATTACAGGGATAATGCAATAACGAGTATTATAACCATTACAGGATAATGCAACAACGAGTATTATAACCATTACAGAGATAATGCAATAACCAGTATTATAACCATTACAGGGATAATGCAATAACCAGTATTATAACCATTACAGGGATAATGCAATAACGAGTATTATAACCATTACAGGGATAATGCAATAACCAGTACTATAACCATTACAGAGATAATGCAACGAGTATTATAACCATTACAGAGATAATGCAACAACGAGTATTATAACCATTACAGAGATAATGCAACAACGAGTATTATTTTTTTTTTTTTAAATTCTTTATTTTTGCAGTGCATTTGGAATAACATATGTGCACGGGGTACCCCAAAGGCAATCCGCATGCTTTGCAAACATCAAGAACAATGGAGTATACATTGGTACTTGCACAATTTTTAGTTAGGAGATGAAGTCGTGTTTAACATAGATTAGTAGCAGATAGTATCTGTTAATCATAGCTTATTTAGAAGCGTTCACTGTTAGACATGCATAACTTTGGGTACATAATGTTTGGCAACTATTCGAGGGTTCAAGACAGGCTAAACCAACTGCGAGGGGTTAATAGAACTGGTATAGGTTTGAGTGCTATGGGACGAATAAAACTATGGTGAGGTGGCATACTTTTGGTTAGGTTTGTATATGGCTAGAACTTTGGGATGCTATGCAATATACGCTTATTTAAGTAGACCAATACCCCACTATGCTCCCTGTATTTTCCCTGTCTCACAATGGGTCTGAGCTGCTTGCTCTTGGGTTTAAATTGCACTCTAGTCTGGAGCTGCAGTGGGATGACCACAGTAAAGGGGTGCTAAACCATTAAAACAGCATATTTAGATATGGAGATAACGTATTGCTTATTTCTGGGCTGTCAACTTGCTCACCCTAGGGGGCCCCCTTGGAGTGGTAGATAAAGGCATTATCAATCGAGAGTCAAGAAAAAGGAGAAGAGATATATCAGCTATCAGGACTGCTGGTATAATCACATGAAAAGAACAATAACTAAAAATAAAAATAAAAAGTAAATAAAAAATAAAAATCAAATCAGCATTCCGAAGAAAAACATATTTGGTCAATAATAATTCCCAAAGAATTCCGCTTGTCAGCTCAGCTTAGCCTATGCCTGTGAGGGGCAGGTCACGGTCCAGTCTTTGGGAAAGATGTGGTCCCACAGCTCCCCGTTGTCTGTGCCCCTGGATCTCCGTTTGAGGTCGATGAATGTGCAGGAGTTGACGGGGTCTTTTGGGTGTACCTTGCTGCTGGCGTCGGGTCGCCCCCGGGGTGTTAGGTGCTTGGTATGAGTGTTCAGCGTGCGTCCAGGAGTGTGGGTACATGCTGCAGTGGTCAGAGACTTCAGATGCCGCTGGGCGGTGAGTTGGTCGGGTGTGTGTGGCTATTTTGTGCTGCCATATGTGGTTACTGTTGTTGGAGCCTAGGGAGCCGTTCCCCTCTCTCCCCCCTTCCGAACTCCCGCCTCTTCTCTGTCTGAGGGCCCTTCTGGGGACTCGGGTCGGGCAACCACTCAAGAGGCGTCGGGTGGCAGGACGAATCCATGCCGCCGCTTCTTTTCTCGCTTGTTTGAAGAGCCGACGCCTATTTCGGAGCCCATACCATAGGCTTGTGCAGAGACGTTCAAAGAAGTCCAGCGTGTGAACAGGTGGTTTGGTAGGGGAGCCTTTTGTCGCTTGTCGCGCCTGTGGCGCCATCTTGTTTGGGCCTTGGCAGTCCCGTTTACCCGCATGTGTTGTCGCTTGTTCGGGTCTTGCTGTGGGGGTAATCGTCCCCAGCGAGGACCGGGATATCCCCCGCCGGTCCAGAGGGGAGGGTAGCTGGGCATCTTGTAGTTCTCGCTTGCAAGCAGGTCCCTTGCCGGGCGATCGGCCGCCTCCCCCAGGCTTCAGGCTCCGCTGCAGTTTAGGCCACATGGCCGGTACATGTGCTCGTGAGTCGCTGTGGTGCATGACCTGTACCGTTTTGTTCCTCGTGTGGTTCTATATCGGTTTCTGGACTCCGTGGGCTGTTGGCTTAATTCGGCTTGCCAGGATTATCGTTTTTGTGCCCTCCGGTGTAAGAGCTCTTAGAGAGCACGTCCGGCCATTTTGGCTGTCAGGCCCCGCCCCCCCAACAACGAGTATTATAACCATTACAGAGATAATGCAACAACGAGTATTATATCCATTACAGAGATAATGCAATAACGAGTATTATAACCATTACAGAGATAATGCAATAACCAGTATTATAACCATTACAGAGATAATGCAATAACGAATATTATAACCATTACAGGGATAATGCAATAACCAGTATTATAACCATTACAGGGATAATGCAATAACCAGTATTATAACCATTACAGGGATAATGCAACAACGAGTATTATAACCATTACAGAGATAATGCAATAACCAGTATTATAACCATTACAGGGATAATGCAATAACCAGTATTATAACCATTACAGGGATAATGCAATAACGAGTATTATAACCATTACAGGGATAATGCAATAACCAGTACTATAACCATTACAGAGATAATGCAACGAGTATTATAACCATTACAGAGAGAATGCAATAACGATTATTATAACCATTACAGAGATAATGCAATAACCAGTATTATATCCATTACAGAGATAATGCAATAACCAGTATTATAACCATTACAGAGATAATGCAATAACGAGTATTATAACCATTACAGGGATAATGCAACAACGAGTATTATAACCATTACAGAGATAATGCAACAACGAGTATTATAACCATTACAGAGATAATGCAATAACCAGTACTATAACCATTACAGGGATAAATTATAAGCATTACAGAGGTGATGTACCGTAAATACTCGAGTATAAGCCGACCCGAATATGAGCCGAGGCCCCTAATTTTACCACAAAAAAAAAAATGGGAAAATGAATTGACTCTAGTATAAGCCTAGGGTGGGAAATGCAGCAGCTACCGGTACATTTCTAAACTAGAAAAGCTACAATTTCTGGGGAAATTGTGTGAAGTGTTCTTGCCTCCACCAGTAGTCTACAACTGGAGTGGGCGGAGTAACTGTTATCATTTATATAGCATATTTAATTGCAACGTTGTTGCACAGTTACATTAAACCATACATTTATAAAAACATTAGCAGGTGTTCAAAAGGCCCTGTCTATGACATCACTTGCTGCTGCAGCTTGACACAGGTCAGAGTATTTTGGTGGTTGCCATCTTCAAACGGTCGTATCTTAAAAACTATAACTCCTACAGTGAAGAGCTTTATATTGTGAGAATCACAAGACCCAGACCTACATTTGATGCATAGTATGTCTCTGAAGTATTAAAAATGAAGGCACAGTCGCAGTTTAGAAATTGCACTTCAAATTTGAGCTTTGCAGAGTGAAGTTTCAATGAAAGTCAATGGACGGCGTTAGTTGCAAACAAATGATTCTATTGTGAAATCTATCAGGACTATGGTTTAGCCGTTGACATGTTTAGTGGCAGCAGGGATAGCGGAACGTTTTGATATAAGATTTGTGTAGGTGGGCCTGAAAATAAGGGAGTGGTGGCAGTTTAGAAATCATGTCCTGATTTTTCAGCTTTTGCCAGCTCCCACTCTAGCTTTGCCATTCATTCCTATGGGACAAATTTCACCACAAGAACGACGATATTCCGTGAACCATTCGGCGAAACGTTCCACAAAGTAATAGCAATCCGATCGGGAACAATCTGCGCGTTTTGGTAAATTTTGGTCTATGTAATGTAAAAACTGTGGGAGGAGTTAGGGTGGCAAATTTGGCTATAATAAGAATATAAATGTGAGATAACATTAAGTGGTCTTGCTATGCAAGAACACTTAATACAATTAGATCCCAATAAAATTAAATTAAGTGTGTGTGTGTTTGTGTATATAATGAATGCAGTGTGTGTGTGTGTGTGTTTGTGTGTATATAATGAATGCAGAATGTGTGTGTTTGTGTGTATAATGCAGAGTGTGTGTGTTTATGATGCAGAGTGTGTGTGTAGTCTGTGTAACCTGGGTGGGGGGAGGGCATTTTTATTGTTTTAATTTTTTTATAATATCATTATTTTAATTTAATATTATTATTTTGATATTTAATTGTTTTTTTGTTTTTTCCCCACCTCCCTGCTTGTTACCTGGCCAGGGAGGGAGGCTATATGATTCCCTGGTGGTCCAGTGGCATGGGCTGTGCAGTGGGGGAGCCGGCAGCAAGCTGTTACTTACCTTTGCAGCTGCTCCGTTCACCTCCGTTCCGTTCAGCTCCCAGTGTAAATCTTGCGGTCTGCATGCCGCGCGGAGCGTTGCCACAGGCGCAGGTCTCGCGAGATTTACACTGGGAGCTGGACGAAACAGAGGTGAACGGAGCTGCTGCAGGAAGGTAAGTAACAGCTTTCTCCGGCCCCCAACAGGACCGCCGGGCTTGTAATGAGCCCGGCGGTCCTGGTCTGTATTATGGCAATGTAAGTTGCCATAATACAGACAGTGACTCGAGTATAAGACGAGGGGGGCTTTTTCAGCACAAAAAATGTGCCAAAAACCCGGCTTATACGGTAATAACTAGTATAATAGCCATTACAGAGATAATGTAATAACTAGTATTATAACCATTACAAGGATAATGCAATAACTAGTATTAATACCATTACAGGGATAATGCAATAACGAGTATTAATACCATTACAGGGATAATGCAATAACGAGTATTAATACCATTACAGGGATAATGCAATAACCAGTAATATAACCATTACAGGGATAATGCAATAACGAGTATTAATACCATTACAGGGATAATGCAATAACCAGTAATATAACCATTACAGAGATAATGCAATAGCTTATGGCCTCCCAGAGTAACCTCTTCCTCACATACCTGTCTCTTGCTCTCTCCTAAATGGGAGCACTCTAATCTCTCCTCCAGCTCTGCTTCACTCCACCTTATTTGATTGCTATTTCCTGTCCTTTTGTGTTTTTACACCCCATATCCTATAGCCTGTAAGCTCGTTTGAGCAGGGTCCTCTTCAACCTATCGTTCCTGTAAGTTTTCTTGTAATTGTCCTATTTATAGTTAAATTCCCCTCTCATAATATTGTAAAGCGCTACGGAATCTGTTGGCGCTATATAAATGGCAAAAATAATAATAACATCAACAACAACTAGTATTACAACAATTACAGAGATAATGCAATAACTAGTATTATAACCAATGCAATAACCAGTATTATAACCATTACAGGGATAATGCAATAAATAGCTCCAAAACCATTACAAGGATAATGCAATAACGAGTATTATTATCATTGCAAAAATATTGCAATAACTAGTATAACCACTACAGGGCTAATGCAATAACCAGTACTATAACCATTACAAGGATAATGCAATAAATAGCTCCAAAACCATTACAGGGATTAAGCAACAAATAGTCCAGTCACAAGATGGATGGGGCACTCTAACCACTACTGGATAACAATAACAAAAACCCAACATTGACTAGCATCCTAACCATTACAAAGATAGCAGCGAAGAGCATCATAACATAACTGCTACATGGATAGTGTAATGGTTAGCAATATAACAATTACAGGGATAAAACAGTGACAAGAAACAAGCAAAGCACCATGTATCACATTCAAGTCAACACAACAGAGACTAGCAGCAAAAAGCATCAGCCACTGTGCAATGAACGTGATTTAGTATCCTACAAGAAACAAACACAAAACATAATCAGCCTGCCAATGCAGAGTATGGGTCGCACTGTCACTAATATAACATGCACTTACCTTTTCAGCAAATGTAAAGATTTTTCTTTGGTCTACTCCTCCAAACTGGGCATCTACTTTCAAATATTCCTCGTCCAGAGCCTGGAGACAATAAGTGACATTATAGGACATTAAGTAATGAATGGGTGTTTAGTCCACCACCATCAGTTCTAAAACCTTTATCCTACCCAGTCACCCTCCTGCTGCCTATGACTTACCTGCAGTCCTGGGTACAGTAACCCACTGAGCAGAGGATGTTCCACTTGTTTAACAACTTCTGCTCCAGCCTTCTTGGCATCATGCTGAGTGACCACTGAAGACAGTCTGTACACGTCCAGCGTGTATTCTCTGTAACAATGAATGTTGATGTTCCATTTAGAGAGAGTAAGGGGAAATGAGGGAGGCATTGTATGCTAAAAATAGGATGTATATAAATCCTAATACAACATGTTGGTTGGAGATTAGATAGACAGATTGAAGTCATAGTCTATAAACCAAGCAACCCTTTGGGAGCCTATAGGACGAGACAGGAAAATACTATATTACCCCATGTGAGAATACTCAGTTGGAGAGAGATGCAAAATGGTTAATCAAGAATCTGGAGATAGTAAACTTTTCCTCTGCCAATCATACTTGCTCAGCTGGTACTCTGTCCCACGTATAAATCTCAGCCTCTCTAGTGGGACACCAATACTTAGTAGCATGGCCTGGATAACCTGCTCATAATAACGAGTACGTAGTTCAAGCAAATCCCATGGAGCCTTCATATTGTCAAGATATGCATGGAGATCCGCAAACAAAATTGTTACCTGTGGACACAAGGATACACCTCAGATGTAAGAAAGAAAAATCCATTCAATATTTACACCAGTCACACAGCTGTAAATTAATATTATTATATTCATTCTGAATCAGAACAGTAGCAAGGCCTAAACATCCCCTTCTTCTACTTCTTGTCAACTGGGCAGCCCCTCTACAATGATACCACCAACTCACCTCACAGCCAGCCTTCAAGAAATCAGCAATTTTTGACATAGGTACAAAGTAAGCTACATGTGGCTTTCCTGTTGTGGCTGTACCCCAGTAAATCTTCAACTCTCGTTCCTTCAAGATCTCCTTTAACTTGTCCTCTCCTAGGACCTCCTAGATCAAGGAGTCACAAAACAAAAACAAAGAAAAAACACAATTTAATTATCAAGAAGCACATGGTGAAGGTATTATTGCTACTATATATATATATATATATATATATATATATATATATATATATATATATATATATATATATATATATATATATATATATATATATATATATATGCAAAAAAATTATATATCTATTTAAAGGACCACTATAGTGCCAGGAAACATACTCGGCTTTCCCTGGCACTATTCCCTGAGGGTGCCTCACGCCAGGGGAGGACCCCCCCTCGGCTCTGGAAAGCAAGGTTAAAACTTACCTTTTCCAGCCTGGAGAGCTTCCCTCCTCCTCCTCTCCTCCTCCGTTTTTCTCCCCATCGCTGAATGCCACGCCAAGCGTACAGAGCGCTAGCAGATTCAGTTAGTCGCATAGGAAAGCATTCTCAATGCTTTCCTATGGACGCTAGCGTGCTCTCACTGTGAAAATCACAGTGAGAAGCACTAAAGCGTTTTCTAGTGGCTGTCAATGAGACAGCCACTAGAGGATTAGGGTTGCTTAACCCATTTCATAAACATAGCAGTTTCTTTGAAACTGCTATGTTTATGAAAAAATGGGTTAACCCTAGAAGGACCTGGCACCCAGACCACTTCATTAAGCTGAAGTGGTCTGGGTGCCTAGAGTGGTCCTTTAAAGTGGCTCTGTCACGCCATCCAGAATTAGTATTTCATAAAGTAAAAATCTTTATGAAATATTCACATTGACAGTGTTGGAATTTGTACACCTCTCCTTACTCCTTTCTCATTCCACAGATGGAGATCTGCTTCATCCTCTCTATGAAAAGTTATACCAGCAGACAACAGTAACTGCCACCCTCTCTAGATTAGGTAATCCAATCTCCATACCCATTCTGAGTTCCCACATCAATTCTTCCCAATCCATCCTAATCCATGCATAGTAGCTCATTCAATAACTGTTCATGTCAGTTACCTCATCTCCACTTACTATAATCTACATCTTCTAAATATGTCACCTCTCAGACTGAGATCTCGTCCGCCTTACTTCACTTTAAGTCTGCTATTTTTTTTTTCTCATATCCCAAGATACCCTCTATAAGCATCCACAACAATCTACTTCTCCCAATCTACCCATCAAACCATCACACTTATATCCAATCTCAGTTTCCTTTTTCTACACGCTATAACAGTCTTCTCTCAACAGATCAGTTTCCTCTTCTACAACAATCCAATCTGCAATGTGAATTTCATATGAATAAACTTCCTCCTCATTCATGGAGATGATATCAGTTCATGCTACATTACTAAGTGTCCTGCTATGTTCTATGTCCCAGCTAAGGTTTTTTCACTGGTTTGCAAAATGTCTATGTGTGCGGAGACCAAATCAACAATGGATGTGATAAAACCTCTGATGATTCTGCCACGGATTATCACCAAAGTGCTTATACCAAAAGATTTATCAACACCTACATTTAAATGTTTCTATCACTGTATTGATACACCACAAAGGACACCTTTCTGTGTATTTACTTTCAATTGTGTTTCATGGTAAGACTGCTTTATAACAATTTTTTTTCTTTCTTTTACGTCACCTCTGGGTGTGTGAGGACGCATGCTTGGTGCATGGACAATATTTTAACGATCATGTATATTATTCAAACCGCAATCTGCATAAAATTTTTACTCTACAGTTTTACAGTAAAATCACAAATTTTAGTAAAAAATATACAAACTGAAACTTGCAATGTATAGATGTACTATAGGTACATACTGACCTGCAAGTTGCGTGTAATGAGCTCAACCTTCTCCTCAGGACTTAGACTGTCCCCCATGTTGTTTTGGTAGATACACACTTAACTACAAGAATAAGGGTGAGATTCGGTTTAGGACAAAAATAGAGAGATTACACATATGATCATGAACCAAGTCTGGACAAGAAAAAGTACATTACACTAACATTTTCCTACAATAAAGAGTGAGAAACCTGCCAATATGTACAGTCAGATTAGACAATTCCCCATATACATACTTATCCAATTTATTTTTTTTAAATATAGTAAAAACAATAATCATATTTTTACAATAAAATAAAAAAATAGATACAAAGAACAGTGCCTGCTCAAAAATAACCAAACGTCACTTATCCACCAGGATATGGCGGTCTGATTGTAGACTATAATGCATCTAGTGGCTGTCAATGTAATCATTGCTGTTTCTCTAGCACTGCAATGATTTACATTGCAGGACTAGGAGAGGGCAGGGACACTGCAACTATAACACTTCAATTAGCGCTGCCTGGGTAGTCTAGGTGCCTTAAAGGACCACTATAGGCACCCAGACCACTTCAGCTTAATGAAGTGGTCTGGGTGCCAGGTGCATCTAGGTTTAACCCTTTTTGCTGTAAACATAGCAGTTTCAGAGAAATTGCTATGTTTACAAATGGGTTAATCCAGCCTCTAGTGGCTGTCTTATTGACAGCCGTTAGAGGCGCTTCTGCGCTTCTCACTGTGATTTTCACAGTGAGAAGACGCCAGCGTCCATAGGAAAGCATTTAGAATGCTTTCCTATGGACTGACTAAATGCGCGCGCGGCTCTTGCCGCGCATGCGCATTCAGCCGATGACGACAAAAAGGAGGAGGAGAGTTCCCCGTGCCGAGGGAGCTCGGTGGAGGAAAACAGGTAAGATTTAACCCCTTCTACCCCCTAGAGCCCGGCGGGAGGGGGGGGACCTAGAGACCCTCTAGTGCCAGGAAAACAAGTATGTTTTCCTGGCACTATAGTGGTCCTTTAAGTGTCCCTAATAGAAAAGAAATTGGTATTTATAAAGCATAATGAAAACGTCCACTTTAGCAATATTACTGAAGACTGTAAGGACTGTGGGCTCTTAGGGCACCCAGCTAAAGGGTTACTATAACCACATGACCATTGCTGCTTGAAGTGGTCTTGGTGGTAGGAGTCTAGATGTGCAGTGTTTTTGTTTAAAACATCGCACATCCAGACTTATTCACAAATCAAGTGACTTAGGAATCCTTAAGCTCTGTTCGGAGCAGTCTAATGTCAATTGTGTGCATATATTATATCTTCATTAACACGCAGTCATAGAGAAACCTTTGATTGGACCCATCCCGTGGCTACCGTAATGAAATAAGGAGCAGTCCAAGCAGCGCCAGAAGCTTAGCATGGCTCTAGATTAAGATAAGTAAAGACTTATTAAAAAAAGTTATGCTTTTAGAGAGGGTACCTAAAGAATAATGCACAATAAGGTATTATTCAAAGAAAGAAAGAAAAGGTTGGTGTAACCCTTTAATCGTCAAACTAATCTAACACAGTTTGACATCATACCGATGAACAGTGCCAGGGAATTATAGTGCTGTAGTTGTTATAGTGCTAAGAGTGCCCTCTTTAAAGGAACACTATAGTATTAGAAATAACAATTTGCACTTCTAACGCTATAGTGCCATGTTTGCCCTTTATGTGAATTTTACTTACGTTTTCTTCCTTGCTTCACCAATCTCCACAGGGTAGCTTCTTCTCCTTGGCTGAGATCATCAAAATCAATGATCTCTGCAAATCCAAAGCTTTTCCATAGGAAATAATTGGGAGGCTAGTACTCAACTGCAGCAAAACGCAGTGCTGAACCCATCAGAAGGTCTCTCTAAAACCATCTGATTTGTTAAAAAAAATAAAAAATTAAAAATTAAAAAGCAGATTTCATCAGAAGCGAATTTAGTGGCGGTCTGAATGAAAGCCACTAGAGGTGTTTAAACCCTGCAATGCACACATTGCCATTCTGCAGGTTAAATGGTACCCAGACCACTTCACTGAGATGGAGTGGTCTAAGTGCCTTTAGTGTCCCTTTAAATTTGCCTTTTGAATTTCACTTTGCTACAATTCAATGTTTAGTGAATGAATCCTTCAACATAACCTATCAATAATATATCAGTGTGTGTGTGTGTGTGTGTGTGTATATATATATATATATATATATATATATATATATATATGCCAATAACAGGGTTTTTCTACAAGGGTGAATGACAGAAGGGAAAGCCTATAGACACTAAAAGAAAATGAAAAATACTAGTGTGCATTAAAAATTTTTAATAAATCACATAAATAATGATAGTAGGTATCCCCTAACTGCAGTGACAGGTATTGATAATCAGAATAAGGGAGAGTATTGCTGCATTCTATGTAAGGACAATTAACCTCCTTAACCCTAATACATTTCATACAAGCTGGAAAATCACTGCAATTCTGATCTACATGCAGTATGATATTAAACAGCCCTTAAGGCATGCCAGGCAGACTGATCTCTATGATAAAGACCCTCACCCCACCCGGTGAGCTTTACCTGCCGGTACACGTGGTCCTACAGCAGGGATCTTCCTTGTTGCCTGTGGTTGCGTCAGGCGTTCAGCTCGATGCTCTCGGCGTTCGACAAGTCGAGCTTGAGTTGACTGAACGTTCTGCGCAGTAGAGTTCCGAAGGAGCCCCGAGTGTATCGATCTTAAAGTCGCAAAGAGCTCCTCCGCAGATTCCGTTAACAAAATGTCCCGACCGGATATTGAGGCGGTTGAGATCGCTGCCAGCCTTAACACGCATGCTGCAGACGGGTGAGAGGGTCTTCATACACCCCCATAGCAAACTTTATGGAATGGTCCAAACAAGCTGAGTGCCAGCCATTGTTATCACAGCTGGATGGATACAGGTTCCTATAGTAGTTCCTATCCAGTGACCTGTTAGCAGGCAGGCAGTGTGGGTTTTATATTGATATCAGTGGAGCAAACTAGAGGGTTTCCTTCCAGCCATGATTTGGGGGGGTTTATACCTAGCACACATTTATATACACACTTTATTATAGGAAGTTAGTTGTGTTTGTTGATTAGGATTCACAAAAGTGTGAATTTGTTTTTAGGAAAGAGGGGGAGAATAATCCAATTTTAGGCCACAACTGCAACCCTTGCTGACTTCCTAAAATATTCATTAAAAGGATACTATAGACATCAACACAACTTTATCATAAAGGGACACTATAGGCACCTAGACCATTTCATCTCATTGAAGTGGTCTGGGTGCAGTGTCCCCTTAACTCTGCAATGTGAAACATTACCTAAACTGCACTGTCTTCATTGCTGTCTGCCAGACAGTCTCAGAGTTTAAAATTCCCCATAGGTATGCACCTATTCAATGCTTTCCTAAGGGGAAGGCCTAGTGCGAGCGTGCACTTGCTGTGGATGTGCATTAGATCCCCCCTCGCGTTGATGTTGGAGGAGACAGAGCCCTCGGCGCTGGAACCAGGTAAGTGTTTAATTTTTGGTTTGTTTAAAAAAAAAACCACACACAAACTATTTAACCCCTTAAGGACGGATGATGGACTGGGTAAGTCGTGCTAAAATTAACCCCAGATCACCTTGATCGATCTCGGGGCTAACGCTCCTCCGGTCTGCCTCGTATCCGATCGCGATGTCCCTGCAGCTGTGATCCGAGCACATGTTCTGCAGGGACTTCTGATACACATCCCTGTGCTTCTGCAGTCAGTGTGAAGTGCAGGGAGATGGACCAGTGATGATGATCTTCTCCCTGCAAAAAATTAAATAAAGTTACAGTTAAATCCCACCCACATTTCCCCAGCTTTATTAAAATTAACCTATTCACTGCCATTTGATCACTGACTACAGTGATCAAAATACAGATCAGGGTATTTTACTGTGATCTGATTTTTTTATTTTTATTTTTTTTTTATAGAACCCCTGTGGGTTAACTTTTATATTTTTAACCCTCAGGGGTTAAATTTATTTTATTAATTTAAATATTTTAAAATAATATTTAGATAGTTGGGGTGGGTGGAAGTTAGTGGGGAATTTGGTGTTAGGCTTGGTAGGGGTTAACATTAAAAAAAAGTTTAAAAAAAAAGCTTTATAAAGGTAAAACATTTTTTAATTTTCTTTTTTTTTAAATAATGTTTAAAAACAGGAAGAAAAATCCCACCCCCTTTACCCAGTCCTAATAAAAATGGCCCCCTTCCCTGCCAGTTGATCACTGCCTACAGTGATCAAAATACAGATCACAGTATTCTACTGTGATCTGATTTTTTTCTTTAACCCATGAGAGTTAACTTTTTTTTAACCTTCAGGGGTTCAATTTATTTCATTAATGAATTTATATATTTTAAAATTATATATTTTTCTAGCAGGGGTGGGTGGGAGTTATGGGAAATTGGTTAATTTACAGTTAGTGCGGCTTACTTCTAGTTAGGGGTTAATGGTAAAAAAAGATTGTAAAAATGTAAAAAAGTTTCAAGAAAGTTTAAAAAAGTAAAAGAAATTAATAAGTAATCAAAAAAGTTTAAAAACAAGTTTTAAAAAAGGTTTTTAAAAAAAATACATTAAAAATGCTCATTACCACTACACCTGGAACAAACTAGAGAAAAAATGATCTCCTGCTAAGGTTCAAAATATGCCTTTTGAATTATCCCTGGGTGTATTCTTTAATAAATAGTATGTGTTTGTGGGGAAGTTAGAACAACCAACCAGCGAACTATTCCGAAATGAAACATGGACACAGCATAAAAATTCAAAGTTAGAAAAAAACTGGCTGCGTCTCAAATGTGCCCCTTCAACATCCACATATACGTGGCAAAGGTACATACGGGTGTATTGTTGTACTCAGACGACATAGCTGAGCAACATATGAAATATTATACAGCCATAGCACACATAAGATTTGCAAAATATACTGTGCAAACTCACTTTGTGTGTCAAAAAGGCTTATTACCACTACACTTGGTACAAGCTAGCAGAAAAATGATCCCACGCTAAGGTTCAAAATATGACTTTTAAAATACCCTAGGACAGTGATGGCGAACCTTTTTGAGCCCGAGTGCCCAAACCGCAATACATGCCAACTTTTTTTCTCCTTAAAGTGCCAACACGGCAATTAAACCCAAATACTGAGGTTTAAGTTTAGAAAAAACAACTCGTACTGTTGTCCGAACTAATAACTTTTGTTTTAAAAGAACACAGAGTTCAATGATACAAATTTTAAATAATAATATATATAGATAAAATTAAGCTTATATTTATTAGTATCTTCAACAAATGCAATACATACACACACAGACTGCTGAATACATACACACACACACACACACACACACACACACAAGACTGCTGAATACAGACTGATGAATACACACACAGTTTGCTGAATACACACACACACAGACTGCTGAGTACACACACACACACAGACTGCCGAGTACACACACACACAGACTGCTGAGTACACACACACAGTCCGCTGAATACATGTGCACACACACACAGACTGCTGAATACACACACTGCTGCATACACACATACTGCATTGAGGTGGGGGGGTGCGTGTGTGTGTGAGTGTTGTATGTGAGGGGTGTTATGTGTGTGTGGGGGGGTGCTGTGTGTGTGCTGTACTGTGTGTGGGGGGTAGGGGTACTGTGTGTGGGGGGTAGGGTACTGTGTGTGGGGGGTAGGGATACTGTGTGGGGGTAGGGATACTGGGGGTAGGGTACCTCGCTGGAGGGTAGTATTGCTGGGGGTAGGGGGTACTGTGTGTGGGGGGTAGGGCACTGCTGGGAGGTAGGGTACTGTGGGTGGTAGGGGTACTGCCAGAGGGTAAATGTTAAAGTGTGGGTACTGTGTGTGGGGGTAGGGTACCTGTGTGGGTAGGGTACTGTGTGTGTGGGGGGTAGGTGTCTGTGTGGGGGTAGGGGTACTGCTGGGGGTAAGAGGTACTGCTGGGGGATAGGGGTACTGCTGGGGGTAGGGTTACTGCTGGGAGGGTAGGGTTACTGCTGGGGAGGGTAGGGTACTGCTGGGATGGGTAGGGTACTGCTGGGGATGGTAGGGATACTGGGGAGGGGTACTGCTGGGGGGTAGGGGTACTGCTGGGGGTAGGGGTACTGCTGGGGGTAGGGGTACTGCTGGGGAGGGTAGGGGTACTGCTAGGGGTACTGGGGGGGTAGGGGTACTGCTGGGGGGTAGGGGTACTGCTGGGGGATAGGGGTACTGCTGGGGAGGGTAGGGGTGCTTGGGGGTAAGGGTACTTCTGGGGGGGTAAGGGTGCTGTGTGTCAGTATACCCCCCCCCTCCTTCTTACCTTTAATGAAGTAGGGGGGGGGGACACAGCCATCCCTGGTGGTCCGGTGGTGGTAAGCACTGCAGGGGGAGGGATCTGTGATGCAGCTCCCCTCCTGCGCAATGCTGTGTGGAGCGTTGCCATGGTAACACGCGGCAACGTTCCACACAGCATCGCGCGGGAGGACAGGGGAGCTGCTTCCTAGAGCCCTCCCCCTGCCTCCCGACCCGGAAGCAGAGTAGGCGCCTGCCGTTTCGGGCAGGCAGGCGCCTACTCTGCATTGATGGCGAACCTGTGGCCGCATGCCCACAGAAAGGGCCCGGCGTGCCACAGGTTCGCCATCACTGCCCTAGGATGTCTTTTTTAAAGAAATGGTATGCCTTTATGGGATAGTTGGAATATATAGCCTGCTAAAATACTCCAAAATGGGACCTGGACACAGCGTAAAAATTCAAAGTTTGAAAAAAATTGGAATGGCTGTGTCTCAAATGTGCCCCTTTAATATCCACATATACCTGGCAAAGGTACATACGGGGTATTGGTGTACTCAGAGGACATAGCTGAGCAACATATGAAATATACAGTTGTAGCACACATAAAGTTTGCAAAATATACTGTGCAAACTTACTTTATGTGTCAAAAAGGCTTATTACCACTACACTTGGTACAAGCTAGCGGACAAATGATCCCACGCTAAGGTTCAAAATATGCCTTTTGAAATACCCTGGCATGTCTTCTTTAAGAAATGGTATGCCTTTATGGTGTAGTTGGAATATGTAGCCTGCTCAGGTGCTCCAAAGTGGGACACGGACACATCAAAATTCTCCGTGAAAATTTACGCTTAAAAACCTGAACTTGTCACATCTCAGCACTGTAACTTCACAAAATAGTGTCTAGGTCATATATTGGGCATATAGTTTTACTCAGATGATGTAACTGAGCATAATTTGAGGGATTTTATGACAGTGGTAAATATCAAGTGTAAGAAATACTCGCAACATGTATGTAAAAATGCAATTTTTTTTACCTCCTCACCACAAACATTGACATAAATTGGTGAAACAATGGTGACAAGTTAAGGCACAGTATACGCCATATAAGATACCCTGGGGTGTCTGCTTTATCAAATGGCTTCCATTTGTGGGGTTATTTGAGCAGTCAAACTGCTATAATACCACAAAATGAGACATAGGCCAATCATAGCCATCTATGAAAATTCTAACTATAGTAACTGAACTAGCCTTGTCTCTTTATATGGCATTGTCGCTTCACAGAATATATCCAAAGGCATACAATGGTGGTATTGTTATACTCCGCAGATGTAGTTGAACACAATATGGGATTCTGTGCAGTAATATAACACACCAGCTTTACGAAATACACATTACAAAAGCCTTGTTATATGTGTATATGCCACAATAGAGAAATACATTTTACTGCAATATTTAGCAGAGACTGGCGATGACATGGCTACGTAAAAAGTGTCAAGATAGCCTTTAGGTAAATAGCCTGTGATGTCTACTTTAAATAAATATATACTTTTGTGTGGCAATTTTGTTTTCTGTGATGGCTACTAAACCTACAAGACAAACATACCAAATTCTAAAATTGTTTCACATTGAAATGTTATTTTGGTCCTTTTATTTTGTGACCTGTAACTTTTAAAATATGCTAAAATCCTATACATATTACGTACTCTATAAATCAAGACACATAAATGAATTTATTTTTAATTACTTTTTCTAAGCTGGACATATTATGCACATGCTATTATTGCCAAAACTATGAAAAGTTTTTTTGTGTTTGTTTTTCACATTTTTTGGCATTATTTTTTATAATTAATGAGAATTTATCTATGTATATGTGACATCAAATTAAAGCCCCATTTGCCCTCTAAAAAAAAGTATAAAATATGTGTTGGTGCAATAAATGACAGAGATGCAAAATGGCTTGTGTCCTTAAGGGTAACACAAGCTTTTGAAGCTGTGTCCTTAAAGGACCACTATAGTCCCCGGAAAACATACTCGTTTTCCTGGCACTATAGTGCCCTGAGGGTGCCCCCACCCTCAGGGACCCCCTCCCGCCCGGCTCTGGAAAGGGGTTTAAACTTACCTTTTTCCAGCGCTGGGCGGAGAGCTCTCCTCCTTCTCTCCTCCTCCGATCCGCCCCGTCGGCTGAATGCGCACGCGCGGCAAGAGCTGCGCGCGCATTCAGCCGGTCGCATAAGAAAGCATTTACAATGCTTTCCTATGGACGCTGGCGTGCTCTCACTGTGAAAATCACAGTGAGAAGCACGCAAGCGCCTCTAGTGGCTGTCAATGAGACAGCCACTAGAGGATTAGGGGGAAGGCTTAACCCATTCATAAATGTTTATTTAAAAATGGGTTAACCCTAGCTGGACCTGGCACCCAGACCACTTCATTAAGCTGAAGTGGTCTGGGTGCCTAGAGTGATCGTTTAAGGGGTTAATTGGAGTGCAGGGGCAGAGGGACACTCTATTGTTAGATATACAGATGGTCCTCACTTTACGACCTACCTATTTTACGACGGCTCGCACTGACGACCAGCTCTCTAACGTGGGGATTTGAGAGATTCCTTGCTCTGGTGCGTATGTCTATGTTTGTGTAAATTTCACCGAACATAGACACGCGCACCAGAGCAGGGAATCCATCTAATCTATGTTCGGGGAATGTCCCCAAACATAGATTTGAGGGATTCCCTGCTCTGCTGCACTAGTCTATGTTCGTAAGAACGGAACCCGGTCGGTAAATGAGTAACTGTACAGCTTTGTATTCTTACCACTATAGTGTTCCTTTAATGGAGCAATCTTAGTGTGTAGATCAGGCCCCTGTAGTCTCTCTGCTCAATTCTCTGCCATTTTGGTGTCAAATCACTTTTGTTTCTGTTTATGCAGCCCTGGCAACATCTTCCCTGGCTGTGACTTGCACACCCTACATTAAAAATGTTTTTTGTTTTCAATCAGGTGTTAACTTACATAGTTTTTATTTCCAGCTTTGTAAATTAAACTTTAATCACATACAGGAGCTGCAGTCTATACGGCTATTAACAGAGCAGGAGAAAGGAAATTCGAAATTAAATAGAATTTTCAATAAAGGAAGTTTGACCTTATATCTCTCTTTACAGGAAGTGTTTAGGAAGACTGTGCAAATTACATGCATGGAGGTGTGCTTTGGGCTATATAGACATGATTTAACTCTTAAATGGCAGAGAATTGAGCGGTGAGACTCCTGGGGCATGATCTATGCAGAAAAACTACTTCATTAAGCAAAAATAGTTTTGGTGCTTTGTGTCCTTTTAAAGTCTAAGCATTTAAAGGTACACTTTAGTCACCAGAACAACTATTTTCTGCAGGCATTTCCATGCAAACACTGTCAATTCAGAGAAAAGGCAGTGTTTACATTGCCTCCTAGGGACACCCCCATTTGCCACTCTTCAGATGGCCGCTAAAGGTGTTCCCTGGGGCAGTGCTGCACAGAGTCTTTGCGCTCTGCTAAATTTTTCTCATAGGGATGCATTTTTTCAATGCATCTATGTGAGGAGGTGCTGATTGGCCAAGCCGGTGTTTAGCCATGCCCCTATCCCGCCTCCTTGCCAATTTTAGCTAATCCAATACTTTTGGGAACCTGCACTTTCATTTACCGTCAAAGGACCACTGTAGTGCCAGGAAAACAAACTCGTTTTCCTGGCACTATAGTGCCCTGAGGGTGCCCCCACCCTCATGGCCCCCCTCCCGCCAGGCTGAAGTGTGAGGAAGGGGTTAAATCCCTTACCTTTCTCCAGCGCTGGGCTCCCTCGGCGCTGGGGACTCTCCACCTCCTTCGGACGTCATCGGCTGAATGCGCGCATTCAGTCAGTCCATAGGAAAGCATTCTCAATGCTTTCCTGTGGACGCTGGCGTCTTCTCACTGTGAAAATCACAGTGAGAAGCCTGGAAGCGCCTCTAGCGACTGTCAATGAGACAGCCACTAGAGGGTGGATTAACCCATATGTAAACATAGTAGTTTCTCTGAAACTGCTATGTTTACAGCAGGCAGTGTTAACCCTAGATGGACCTGGCACCCAGACCACTTCATTAAGTTGAAGTGGTCTGGGTGCCTATAGTGCTCCTTTAAAAATTTTTAACATTTTAATGCTAACCAAAAGTCTTCAGCAGCCTATCCCCACTGTGTTGATTGATCTTGTGAAAAGGGTTTAGTTTGAAAAGTAATGGGTGGCTTTGGTTGGCTAAGAGTGTCAGCTGTCTGCTTACCATGTCTCACAGTAGAAATTGCAGGTATTAACCGGTATGTCTGGAAGGAAGTGTGTAATCTCTGCCCTACACATGCCTACAGTAGAGCCTGTGTTGTGGGTCACCACTGACTCTAATTTAGTGTTAAACTGCTCGAAAATTATTTAACACTGAATGGAGTGCCAGGGGAATTGGCTATAGTGTCTACAGTGTGCTTTTAAAGATTAGTGTTCCATTACACCCGCCGAGACCCTAATATTTTAAATAGTTTTTCCTCTCAGGATTCCAATGTACATTTATTTAGTGAAAGGAGGAGATTTGTTTTGTTATAACATTATTGATATTTGTATAGCACGAAAAACAATTTACATTGGCATTCCAACTACCATGACAACTACAGTGCTTGTGTAAGGGTCGATTTTTGAACGGTTCGACACTTTAAAGGTTCCACTTTATTCCCCCATCCAGGTCCCATCTTCAGATATCGATATAAGAAGTATTAAACGAGCACTCAAAACACCATAACCTCTACGGAATGCTGTAGTGGTTATGGCCCTGATATACTCATGAGAATAAGTGCTGGGTAAAATTTTGTTGGTGACCTCAGGAAAATCCCTTGAAATAAACAACAACTAAGGCATGCTTTATTTTTTTTATTTATTTTTTTGTAAACAAAGTGATTTGGAGGAAATTACAACTGGTATCTGGTTCTACAGATGGGTGCTAATTTTTTTTTTTTTTTTTAATTCTTTATTTTATTTGTGCATGTGATTAACAAGCATGTTTGCCGTGCCACAACAGCAGGAGCAAACTGGACGGTATACATATAAGAACATCATTATGGCATTAAAGGCATTGCACATTTTTAAATTAATTAATCAGGATGAACAAATATGGCATGACACTGTTAGGTGCGTGGTTATAACAAAGATTGATTAGTGAGTAAGCATGCGAGGCAGACTTCGCTTAATGGTACATGTTAGCTTTCAACTATGCTGTCTGCTCCAAACTTAGATTAGGGTTAGACAGGTATAGCACAGTGTGTGATGAGAATGATATAGTAACATACTAACTTTTTAGAGATTTACAATACATATGCGTGACATGTGTAGCTAACAGCCTATGTGACTCTCATCAGCTAGGTTCGCTGGTAGTGTTATATGTGTGTAAAGATTGAGTTGTCTTAATGCTAGAGTGCTAGTCTGCGAACTGCTTATTAAAATATCAGATTTTTAGCGCTCGCTAGGTAATTAACCGCTGGGGCACAGTTTGTTATTGACGGCATGATATAACAACAGAGTGAGATGGTGCCCATCTATAAACTGGAGGTCTCAGGGTTTAGTTACTTAGTCCTCTGTCCTCAGGCAGTCTCCGGTTTAGCCAGTCCCCAGATTCGGGAAGCTCCCAGGGTATATGTAGAGGTATGCGGTTTCTCCACACTTCTCCGTGGGGGGTCTCAATGCTTGGTTAGCGGCTCGTTGGCGAGAGTGGTCGTTCTGGTTTCTCTGGTTGACCTCCGCTTGGTCTGGAGGGCCAGAGGCAGGTCGGTGATGAGAGCTCCTGTGCTGGCTGCGTCCAACCACCCTCCGCCACTTCTCTGCTTTCCGCTGCTTCGTACAGTGCCGCCTGGTGAGTTTTGGTACGGCAGTTCATTGCCCAGTGTGTACCTGGGTCCCGGGGCTCTGTGGCTTGTGGGGAGCCTTCCCGCTGTTGGGGTGGTGGAGTGGTTGCACTTTTGTGTGGGTTTCCTGCCCGGGGTGGGACGGATGGACTACCTTTGGTGCTTTCTCCCATTTCACAGGTGAGGTTCGGGATGAAGGCCTGTGCTGTAGTCGTCTCCAAAAGGCTTCGCAGATTAGAACGAATTGGGTTTTGAAACTCAGTCTCCATTGCTGGAGCCCTGGGTCCTCCATGTTGTGATCGGAGTACAGCATGGCGGCCATCTTGGGCACCTCATCCGACTTGCCGTCGGACGGTAACTTTCTCTGTGGTGGGTGGGTGTGAGTCTCCAGCAGGGACCAGGATATCCTCCACCTGTCCATGTGGGGGGTAGCAGGGGAACAGGAGAGCTGCTATGCGGTGCTGACCCTGCGTCGGGAGATCAGGCTGCTTATCCTGTGCGGTACTTTGAACAACCTAACAGTTACAATAGTAAACCTTTATTCCCCAAATGATGGGCAGTTTGAGTTTTTATCAAAGTCCATCGAGAATGCAGTTGGACCATTTAATCATGTGTGGTGATTTCAACTGTATGTTAGATTCACTTCTAGGCATGCAAATGGCCACACAGGCCTATATCTAAAAAAATATATATATATCCCTGAGTCATCGGGTGTCTACCCTTTTGATGTCACTGGACCTACACAATATTTTGAGGGCCAAATTCCCCGCACTGTGTGATTACACGTTTTATTCACCTGTTCACATGACATATACAATAATTGACAAGTGGCTGGTGACAGTCCATATCCAAAATTCATAATGATTTGAAAGGAAATATAATATGGACAGGCCAAGCCTCGGTGATAACATCCTACTGCCATATACACCTGACGAGGGATTGGGGGAATTGGAGATTAATTGAGTCTCTCTTGGGCAATTCTATAAAAGAGGGCAGACGACAGGTGATCACCATACTTTTAGCCATAACATCTCTGGGCCCACTACCATCCAGACTTTATGATCGGCTCACATTATTATGGGTGCACTGATTTAAAGAGGGAAGCCGATCAGACTCTAGCTAAGCTCTTTCAGGAGTTCGCAAAAAACTAGAGGGCTAATAAAAAGGTCCACCCATCTCTCCAGCTGCACAGTAGCATTCTTTTGATCTGGTGACAACTGGAGAAGATACAGCTGGAGATCACTGAGCGAGTAATAAGGTGTGTGAAGCATTTCTACTATGCTCAGGGTAACAGAGCTGGGTATACTACTTGCGTCCAAATTGAAGACACCGCAATCAAAGTCCAAAACAGCACAACCTATTAGCTTGTGCACTAATCTACAATGAGATTGTTTCCTTTAAAAGAAGGACGATGCATATGGCTTTTGCTGTTTGCTTAGAAGAACCTGAGAAAAGACTGTATACTTAATTCAGTTAGAAGAAAACGTATTTAATTTTAAAAATGTGGAAAAAAGTATATATATATATATTTATTGCTATAAAAAACATTTCACTTAATTCGGAGTGAAAAACAATAATACATAATATACTATTCTGTATTGAGCTAAGTTATGAATAGGTAATCAAAAAGAACCAGAGGATGTCACCTTTAGTAAACTAGCACCGTAATCATTATAAGAGGCTGTAGCAGTTCTGATACTTAGTGTCCCTTTAACATCATTTATTATTGGATTACGCTTTGCAGGCTACATGGCACTTAAACTCAAAGAAGGAGTTAGAAAACATTATTGCCATAGTGAAATCCAGTGTTCCAAAAAATGTTCATACTTACCAGTAATGACCGAAAGGCCCTGTTGTGCTTTTTTTGTGAATCAACACACCCACAGCCAGTAGGTGGCGATATAGTATTACTGTTAACCCTGAGAACAGTATTCAGGTTTTTTGACATAAATCCTTAAATGGTACCTGTCATGCCAGGTAGAACATATGCTCATCTTGAAGAACATGATATTCTGTCTATACATTGTGCCAGCAGTTTTGCTAGCAAATGTATACTTTAGGAGAAAAACCTATTTAAAAATAAATCTTTCTCACACCTCAGCCATATCTTTGGCATAGATTATATCATGACAATTTGACTAACAAGGGAGAGCAGAAAATACCTCCCACAGATGGTACGTATGCTCTCCCAATCACTGAAACCACAGCCAGCCCATGTGGTTTCTGTGGAAACTCCCTAGCAGATGCTAGTAGCGCTGGCTAGGGATTATAGGACGTCACTCTGTTCAGACGCTGGCATGCAAGCAGAGAAGCCAGCATGTTAGTGTCACACAGGAGGTTGGGGAAGTGTTCCCAAATAGGGCAAATCAGCGAAGAGAGCAAGTGTAAGGAGAGCGGACTGGAGGTTGGTGTTATACATGAAGAGAAACACCCATTAAGACAAGGAAATGGCGCCGCTGGATTGGCGTTATGAGAGAGAGCTCGACATTTTACTTTAGATACATAATCTCTGTGATACATGATGTTTCCAACCATGCATTTGAAGGGGATTTAGCCCCACCTTATAGAGACACTATAGGCACCCAGGCCACTTTAGCTCATTGAAGTGGTCTGGGTGCATATTCCCAGGCCCCTTAACAATGCCAAGGTAATTATTGCAGTTTTGAATTAACTGCAATCAGGGGCGTACCTAGAGCATTTGGCACCCGGGGCGGATCCTGTGCTTAGCACCCCCTCGCCCCCCTCCAAAAAAAAAAAACCCTGTAAAATCTTTTAAATGTTTTCCTTTTTTTTTTTACAATTTGTAAACTTTGCAAAACCTTGTCAGCTCCTCCTACAAAACCCTTGTCCTGCCCGCTCCCTCATACAAAACTCCAGTCCTGCCCCCTTCTACAAATCCTGTACTGCCCCCGTCTACAAAACCCCCGCAACCCCCTTCCACAAATCACCTGCTTATCCCCCCTTATAAAGACTCCTGTCCCAATACAAAACCCCTGCCCCCTTCTACAAAATCCCTGCAGCCACACACACACATTTACAGGCAGACAGTCACACACATCCAGTCATGCACACAGTTAGCGGCAGACTGTCACATATACATTGACACACACACACACGGGAGCAGCAGACAGTCACATGCACACAGTCACAGACAGTCACACACACGGTTACAGGCAACATCAAACAGTCACAGGCTGACAATCACACATACAAAGTCACATGCAGTCACACACACAGTTAGTTACAGGTAGTCACACACAGTCCTAGCCAAACAGTCATGCACACAGTTACAGACAGACAGTCACATATACAGTCACTCATACACACAGTCACAGGCAGAGAGTTACACACACACACACACACACACACACAAAGTTACAGGCAGACTGTTAAACACACAGTTACAGGCAGACAGTCCCTCACACACACATACACACACAGTTACAGGCAGACAGTTTCACAAACACAGACACACACTCTTACTTACAGACAGTGGGCTGAAGGAGGAGTGGATTCCCTGAAGTCCTTTCCTGAAGCCTGTGGAGAAGCAGGGATTCCATGTGCAGCAGTAACAGCAGCGGGTAAGGGCTGTATTAGGCCCTGCCCCACTGCCAGCTTGGCTCCGCCCTGATTTTTATTAGCTCCGCCCCCACTTTACCTCCATGCTGCCAGTTCAGCTGCTCTTTGCGTGTGTGAGCTGTTCTGGCCGCCTGGCACCCTAACTACCATGGAGCACTGTGCGGCTGTACAGCTCACACAGCCCCCTCCAGCCCCCAGACCAGGATCGTGGCACCCGGGACGGACCACACCCCCTCCCCCCCCCCATTAGTACGCCACTGACTGCAATAATTACCTTTATGGGTTAACTCCACCTCTATTGGCTGTCTACCAGTTTACGTAATCTCGTAAATGTCAGTTATTACTTTCCAATAAACAAAAAAGGCGGATTTGAGTGTAGTTGTGTGTGTGTGTGTGTGTGTGTGTATATATATATATATGTAGTGTTGGCGTTTGAATGCAGTGGCGTATTTGTGTGCAGAAGTGTGTCTGTGTAGTGTTGGCATTTGAATACAAGGATGTATCTGTGAGTAATATTGGCAAATGCAGTTGTGTGTAGTGTGTGCAGGGGCTTATTTGTGAGTAATGTATGTGTTTAAATGCAGGGTTGTATTTTGTGCAGTCTTGGCGTGCCTACACACAGATAAAGACACACACATGCACGTAAAAATTATCATAATTTTAGCCACCCTCCTTTCTTACCTTTTGGGTCCAGTGGGCGCTGGATGGCCAAGGTTGATGAGAGTCTGAGGTTCCAACTTTCCGACCCCCTCAAGGGCCTTCTCCTGCGACACTAACGATGTGACAGGAGTCCCGTCCAGTACACTATTAAAGGGTCATGATCTTAGAGCCATCCTGCTGGCCAAATTTGTGGACACTGTGGGACCTATGTTGTGCATCTCAGCTCTAAATAGATAAAGCATTTCAGCAAGCTAAAGTACTTTAACAGCTGTCCTTTTCTGCACTTTGGAATTCATATTTCTGATATATTTTGTACATGTCTTCAAATTTCATCATGAGCGGCAAAAGGTTTTAAAGGAAAAGTCAAAGCACCATAATAACTACAACCCACTGGCGCTCCTGGTACCATACCACTACAGGGGAATGTCCATATTTCCGCCCTGTTCGGCCATTATTGAATTGTTTTCTATTCTTTTACTTGTTGGGGACACCAGAGAAAAGTCTGCAATAAGCACAGCGCTAGTACATTTTATTTATATATATATATATATATATATACACACACACTTCCTGTCACAATTCGCCCCTCTGTCAGTCCTTACATTTGCTTCCTGTATCCTATAGGAGTCGATTCAAAATACTAACCCTTACCTATAAAGCACTTAAAGGGACACTATAGTCACCCAGACCACTTCAGCTCTCTCAGGTTTTAACCCTTCAGATGCAAACAGAGCAGTTTCAGAGAAACTGCTATGCTTACATTTGGGGTTAATCCAGCCTCTAGTGGCTGTCTTCCGGACAGCCACTAGAGGCGCATCTGCGATGCTGGAGGCATATTTTGCCTATAGTAATCCTTTAACAACTCTAGCCCGTGTTATATTTATTCACTGATTCATGGGTATACTCCTTCTCAGTATCTCCGCTCTACCAGTGACCTTCTCTTGTCCGCTGCTCACACCCATACTGCTAACTCACGCTTGGAGTATTTCTCTTTCACGACTCCTTTCCTTTGGAACAGCCTACCTACACCCATCAGACTCTCCCCTAGTCTTCACTCATTTGAGAAGTCCCTCAAAACCCATCTCTTCAGGAAAGCTTATGGCCTTGCAGAGTAACCTATATCTCACATTCCTGTCCCATGCTCTCTCCTAAAGGACCTTGTTTGATTGCTATCCTCCTCAATGCCTGTCTTGTGTTTTATAACCCACCTCCTCTAGACAGTAAGCTCGTTTGAGCTGGGTGATCACTGTTTCTGTAACAGTTTGTAATTCTCATTTATTGTCAAATATTTCCTCTCTTATAATATTGTAAAGCGCTGCACAATATGTTGGCACTATATAAATGCCAATAATAATATGTGCTTGTATTCCATGAAATAAACTTAGAGCTTTTATGCCCATACAGGACTTCAGGAGCACTAACATTTTAAAGAAGAATTAAAGAGGGATTTTGTCTAAAGTTGCATTTCTAGAGCACATTTTATTTTATAATTCAACATTATGCCTTTTGATCATGCTTCCATAATGAAAGCAAGTTTAAGGGTCCATCTAACCACCATAACTTTGTATCATTACAAAAGCAGTGTACAATTTGTTGCCCAATGTCTGGTACCTTTAGTTCCTTGTGCCAGGCACTGGGTTTCCCCCATTAGCCTTGCCACGAGTAGAGGCCACAAGGCCTCTGCCAAGTGTTAAAGTAGAAAAACGCATATAACTAATGATTACTATAGATATAATGAAATCTTTAATAATCTATTTAATGTGTATAACCCAATATAAATGATGAGTCCTTTCAGGAGGGCAATTCTTCAAATTAATTGTTTTATGTTCTAGTTATTTTGGATTTTTATTTTTTTCAACCTAAATATTATTACAGAAAACTGAATTCTGCCTCTTTTCCAACCAAGGTCTCATAATACCTAGGTATTATGTCTGTGTCAGACATTCTTGCTTAGTGTTTTAACAAGCAATTAACAGATTTATTAACTATACTATTGAATTATAATTTTATAGCACCATGAAGTGGTCATTGTTGTACATTTCAAATACATATTTATTTATAGGCGACATCATTAAATTGTACTAGATATCCATTTCATGGACATTTGGTGATTAGTACTTGGCGAGATGCTTGTGAAAATAATAAAATTAAGTTTTGTGTGTATAATCCAGGTATTTAGATTCCCCCTGTCTCCATTTTATTCTGGATTCAATATTGTTATCAAGAACAATGTCCTTATGTCCTATCGGTGGATTTGTATGTTGGAATGTTTATTTTACTGTATTGTTTATGTCTGTGGGTATATGAGGGATTACGATAACCATTTTTTCTTTTTCTTTAAAGGGGTACTATAGAGTCAGGAACACAAACATCTATTCCTGACACTGTTCTAAAACCACCTTTTAGGTGGTTTCCCCCCCTTACATTGGGTAAGAAATGTGAAGATGTATTCCTGACTCCATAGTGTTAAAAACACCCTCTGGTTCCCCCTGCCCATAAATATAGTAACATCTTACATTTATTCCAGTTTGCTGCTTGTTCTGCCCCTGATCTTCCTTGGCTGACATCATCAGAAGTGGTGATCTCAGCCAATCACCGTGCTTTCCCATAGGAAAGCATTGGATTGGCTGAAATTGTCAAGAGGCAGATCAGGGGCAGATCCAGCACAAGGCAAACACAGCCCTGGCCAATCAGAATCTCCTCATAGAAATGCATGGAATCTATGCATATCTATGAAATAAAGTTCAGTGTCTTAATGCAAAGGGTGGAGACACTGCACGTCAGAGCTGCACAGTGTGCAGGACTGCCCCAGGACAGAAGCATCTCTAGTAAGCATTTGAGGAGTGGCCACTGGAGGTATCGTTGGCTGTAATGTAAACACTGAGTACGCAGAAAAGGCTCAACAAAAATGTGAGTTTATACACTTGTGCAACTCACTAAACTTCTTGCCATATTATTTAATATACTGCACAATTATTTGTATTTTTTTCCTCTGTTTTTTCTATATGTATACTATATCTAAGGGATACATAGAGGGTAAGTGTTTTTGAACACTTGGGAAAATTCACTTACCTCACATCTAATATAGCGCTGCACTCTTAAAACTGAAGACTTAGAAGGTGGCAACACCTGTAAAGCCTAAAGTTTTATTAGTTTTTTTGGTGATTATCTATGTGTGGTGGGTTTAAAGGAGTATCCGCAGAGTGTATACAGCAGCTAAAAACCACTTCACAGGTTTACACTATATAGCGCCACCTATTCCACACCTTTTGTGTATATATCCACTGAGTACGCAGTGTTTACTGCAAAAAGTCTGCATGGACTGACTATACTAGCAAGAACAAATACAATAAGCTGTAGTTATGTTAACTATTAGTGTCCCTTCACCTTTTTCCAGCGCTGCTCGAGGGTTCTTACATCTGGCCCCTCCCCTGATTTGCATCCTTGGTTGACATCATCAGAATTGATGATTTTAACCAATCACAATACTTTCCAATAGGAAAGCATTTGATTGCCTTAGATTGTCAATGCTGAAGATCTCAGCCAAGTAGGCAGGGCGGAGCCTGACGCCTCCCTTTCCAATCAGTATCTCCTCTTAGAGTTCAGCGTCTCAGTGCAGAGCGTGGAAATGCTGAATGTCAATGCTGCACATTGTGCAGCACTGCCCCAGGAAGCACCTCTAGTGGCTGTCTGTGGAGTGACCACTGGAGGTGTTCCTTGGCTGTAATGAAAAATCTGCTTTTTCTCTGTGAAGGCAGTGTTTACATTAAAATGCCTGCAGGCACTGACTCACCAGAACTACATTAAAGGACCACTATAGTGCGGGCATTGTAATCTGTGAACGCTGTGATCTGGAACTGATCTTCAGCTCCAGAAATGTGTGAGTGCAATATATTTATTCCTTATATTCTGCCTCTGCTGCTATAGACATACTACACTATATTAGTATTCCTGTCCAATTTAGTTTTCTCCCTTATGTTGGCTCCATTGGACTCCACACAAGGATTTTAATTGTTAAGCGCTGCTTCCCTACACCCCCTGCTTTACTTTAATCAATGACCAGAAAGAAGAGACTCTAGTTTAGGAAAGCTTTAGCTGCTGTACACATAAAGAAACAAGCGCCAGAAATCTCACTTGCTGCTATATATATTACTAACATTTGACTTGTTTCTTCTCAGAATTGTATGTTACAAGCGGCACAATGGAAGATTCCTGTAATAATTACCACTGGACCACTACAGCAGGGCACGTTAACCGCCAAGTAGAGCTTTGCATATCAAGTTCGCACCACTCTACCAACAACATGGAATTAATACAGATTAGTATTGTGAATGATAAATTTACAAGAACCAAACATGGGCGAGAGGAGATAAATGCTGAATCCCCTAGTCCTAAGAGGCTACGCAGTGCTGTATTTAGATGCAGCACTCCCTGCTCCTCATCTGGCCATTTAAAAGACCATGCAAGCATGTCTCTGTGTGAAGGTACTTGTCCAAGATCTGATGGACCTCTAGATAAAGATAATGAATGGGATGATTCTTTGTTGGATCCTACAGATGATGAGGGGGATTCACCTTTATATTTGACAGTAGACGAGATAGATTCATTGCTGGAAGATGACTCCTGCTACGCAGCAGAGGCTTTGGGTTTGGACAGTGAGGTGGAAAGTGAGAAAACAGTGACCCAGCTACCTTCAGAGGATCATGGGATTAAGAACGATGAGCTTTCTTCCACACTGAAGGAGAGCACCTTGATTGGGGTAGAAGAGAGCGACACAGAAATGTGCAACTATGCTACAGTGGCTCCACTGCCCCTCATATCTTCTTCACAGTCTGTAGAAGTGCCGGGAGTGAGTAACTCCAGTTTTTCAACTTTAACAACTTCATCTACATGTAACTCTGCACTGCACAGGGAAGACTGTGAATCTGGGGTTCATGACCGATTACTGATGGAGTCTGATTTAAGCTTAGACTATGTACCTCAATGTAATGACACTAGAACCTTATCTACAATGGTACAAAAAACAAGTACTCCACCAGGAGTTGTTGAGGTATTTGAGGAAGAGAGTGAGCTGCCATTTGACTGTGACATTGATGAACTCTTACAAATTAGTCCCGGGGAAACCACATCAGAAGAAGATAGCTGCACTCCTCTGGTCCTCACAGTCAGCAGTGGAGAGATGAAGCTGGCTAAGTTGGACTCTGCACCTACCGGTTTGCCTTTGCACTCATTTCAGTTACCTTTGCCACCTATTGTTGCTAATTCTGAGATTCCAGATTTACTGACTTTTCCCCCAGACCCTAATAGATCGATCTGCAACTTGGAAAATACAGGTCAAGATGTAAAGTCTGGCAAATCAGAGGCTGAACCGCAAACTCCTGTTGAAATCAAGCAGGAAAACAGTATTAGTGGAAACCCTTTAAGCATTATTGTGGACAAATGTGCTGTACAGAAATCAAGCAAGCAGCAACAGGTAAGCTTCAATTCAAGTGGTTAGGTTTATTTCTTATTGTCTAAGTTATCCCAAAACCTACACCATAGCTTGTTTCACCCTTCAAGCAAGAAGAAAGATAACAAAAGGGATTCTATAGGCACCCAGACCACTTCAGCTCATTGAAGTGGTCTGGCTGCACTGTACCAGGCCCCTTAACCCTGCAATTGTAATAGTTGCAGTTTTTGATAAACTGCAATAATTACCTTGCAGAGTTAACTCCACCTCGAGTGGCTGTCTACCAGAAATCCACTGGAGGGACTTCCAGGTGGTTAGACTACTTTTGATCGCCTGATGCTGGACAGCCTCATGCTATGCATTAGAAATCCAGCATCAACCAAAACCCAAAAGTTTTGCATTTCCTATGAGGGAATGCACTCGCTGCACATGAACATTAGGTCCCCCCAATAGCTGAGGAGGAGTGGAGACGGAACCTGAACCAGTGCAGAGGGACATAAGCCCTGTAATGAGGTAAGTAACAGAAGGGGTTTTTAGCCCCTTATGCACCATGGTGGTGGGGAGGGAGGCACTGAAGGGAGCTACAGTGCTAGGAAAACAACTGTTTTCCTAGCACTATAGTTTCACTTTAATTAGGAAGTGTACAAATTATGTATAATGTTCCAAGAAGCCATATAGGTATACATATTCTACGGGATAAAGTACAGCAGAGCATGTATACCCTCGGTGAACCACAGGCCTCTTTTCTATCAAGAACAAAATAAATTAAATGAGTCAAATGTTCACAAGGGCTTCTTAATTGTATTTTTTCACCAATTAAAGACAGCTATTGGGTCAGAGCTTAATATCCCCTTTAAATGTTAAGTACCATGGGGCTGCAATTCTCCTATTGACTGAAGTAGGTGTGCCAAAATTACCTGAAATTTCTCTTTTTTAGTACATTAAAGAAAGGGGAGAGGTAATCTTCACCCAGGTAGTCCCTGTAATGCTCCCTTTAACCCACGTGGTCTAAAACTTTTGGAATGGTCTTCAGCATGATACAAGTAGTCTAGCAGAATTGGAATGTGGTTTTAGGAAACATGCCTTTGCACAGAAGATGAGGAAGAGAGACAGAACTTTTTTAGACATACCTCCGCCAATCTATGCTCCTAGCGCTTTTCCGAGGACTCCGAGCACTCCAACCGACACCATGAGCACTGCGGACCCCACTTCCAGCGATGCAGCTGCGCAGGGGTCTCGCCGTCTCTCACCCACCCTGGATCCACGACCAGGATCCTGCTCCCAGTGGGTGAACCTAAATCCAGGGTGCGTAGCAGGAACAAATCAAGCTCTTACAAGAGCTTACTCTGGGGAGTAAGTGATTATAGCAATCCCCAGAGTGTAGGTATCCCTTCCCCCAAGCATGAGCCAAGGCTTCAAGAAAGGTGCAAGTAGGTCTGGTTTATTGAGGGCTACCTGCCCGGTATTTATGCAGGTGTCCACCAGGTGGACACTCCCCTAGGGGACCTGATGGAACAATGGGACACATATTGGATATTAGCCAATCACAGACAATACAAACAAAACACTCACACAGTGACATCACAGTCCCTCCTCTCTATCCTGGAGATAATTGGGAAGTAATCAAATTATCTCCCAGGACAGAGGCAAGACTCCATTAACCACATGGTTACAGAAAGACACACAATTACTACATAAAACCTACACATGCAACATATACCCAGATAGCTTAGATCTGAGCGCACATTATTACCGAATGGCGCTCAGATCACATGCATACAGTTCAATCGCCATGGAGCCAAAGTCTTTTGCATAGTCTTTCATTACACGAATAGGCTCCATGGCATAACTATCTGGGGTAGCACTACTCACATACTGAAAGTCCCAAACACCCCTGCAGAAATACACAAATAAACCTTTCTGCAGGGTAAAATACAGCTATCAGCACAGAGGCCATAGTCAGAAGGCAGGAGGCTAGCCAGTAGTCCCCTCCAGGCACAAGTGGCGAAGGGCACTTCGTCACACAATATAAACTATTGCCATATGTATATTCGCATATGGCACAAAGGAGCAAAAAGAATCCTTAAAGGACCACTATAGTGCCAGGAAAACAAACTCGTTTTCCTGGCACTATAGTGCCCTGAGGGTGCCTGCACCCTCAGGGTCCCACTCCCGTGGCGCTGGGACTCTCCTCCCTCTTCTGATGTCATCGGCTGAATGCGCATGTGCGGCAAGAGCATTCTCAATGTTTTCCTATGGACATTGACGTCTTCTCACTGTGAGAAGCGCCTCTAGCGGCTGTCAATGAGACAGCCACTAGAGGCTGGATTAACCCATAGGTAAACATAGCAGTTTCTCTGAAACTGCTATGTTTACAGCAGAAAGGGTTAATCCTAGATGGACCAGGCACCCAGACCACTTCATTAAGCTGAAGTGTTCTGGGTGCCTATAGTGGTCCTTTAAGGGTCCAATGCCTTTTTTTTTTTTGAAGAATACATTCTCATATACCTTGTAAACCACTAAACACCAAGTAGACGTGTTTTTCCTTCTTTCATTGAGAATGCGTCAACGTACAATTTGTTATTAGAATAAGATCAGCCAAATAAGGCCTTGATTTAATAAGCTCTCGAAATGAGTCAACACTGTTTTTTTAAATAAAAAAAAAAAAAAAAAAACCTTTCCAAATGCCTTGTCTACAGAACTCACCATTAAAGGTTTACTAAAACCACCGTGACTACTTGTGCTTTTAGAATTGGTCGTGGTGGTGGGAGTCTGCATGTGCAGAAATACTTGCAATTGTATTTCGGGAGCTAGTTACACTCCTGGCACACATGACTTGGTTCTGGACTGCCAAATATAAATTCTGTGCAAAATGTATGTACAGCACACTGGCAACAGATGTAATGGAAGCTTGAGTCTCTCCTGCCTAGCTGCAGTCTTCCTTCCTCAGTATATTTTCCTCTGTTTTCTTTTTTTCTTCTCCTGCCTCACTCTCCACTCTCTCTTCCCCTCTCTTTGCTGTCTCAGAGCGCCAGCTAAGAGAGGGGAAGAGGGTGTCTTCGAGAAGCCTTTGGCCTTCCACGTGGCTCGTATGACCTCACAGGGATGTGCTGAACAGTGCCTGGAGCTTCGTCTGGCGCTGGATTAAAGGTCTGTAAAAACGTATTTTTTAATGTTATTTGTTTTGAAGGTGGGACCTAAAGTGTAATGTCCTTTGGGTCATTATTCGTATAAACCCGTAAAGTGAAAATTACTATCTCTTCTCCAGCATAAGCCTAATGATGTTCAACATTGATTTGATTTTTTATTTTTTATTTTTTTTTATTTATTTTTGCATGTTTATAATTTCTGCACAGGCATTGGCTCCTGTAGAATCTGAACTACCAGATCTTCCTGTTGTCCCTGCTAAGCCAAAAGAGAAAAAGTTGGGAACGGTGGCTCCATTACCAAATCCTACAGTCAGGTATCCATGGTTACATTACAATAGGAATTGGGCACATGTGGGAACTTTTCTGGTGTATCCTTGATGCTGACACCTATAGTAAGTCTGCAAAAGTATTTACTAAAAAATACAAATACAAACCATACATTTATTCACTGGACTCCATTTAAAGGTAAACCTGCTGTCTAAACAGGATTTGCTAGTGCACAAGATTTAAACAGTAGCATGATGTCTAAAGCAAATGAAACAAATCCTGCTTATGCACTTGGCACGCTAACTAGCAGCAACACGGTCCAGACAGCTACATTCTTTAACAATACCATGCACAATGATGTGGGCATAGTGTTGTCTGAAATGGCCAGCATGGTCTTAAAGAGATATGGATATGCAGGACACTGCAATGGTTAGATCGATCTAAGTTCTCAATCTATTTCTTATATGGATTTGCACCGTCACCATTTAGTACCCAATAAGAGACCTGAGTAGTCTGGTAAGGAGACTTTGACACTGATGGTGAGCAGCCAGGGGACTTAGGCTGGGTATACGAGACCTATGTATTAAATAGGCTGTGTAATCTGAGGTAAGAGACATAGGAACTGTGGATAAAAGACAGGAAAAGATTAAAGGTACCGGTGAGTTAAGTGGGTTGAAAATTAGGTAGTTGAGATGGACTGAGATAAGAGTATCAGTAGGAGGGTGACCTTAAAAGGTAGGCTCATACTATTGAAATGCAGTGGTCCACTGCTCTAGTACGTAACTTGGAATTTGTATTCGTCAAGCCAACTGGATGTGTGTACTCTGTATTTTAGACCCAAGATAAATCTATATCAACTGGAAGAAAACAAGGAGAAATACTTCCACAGTGTAATGATGCACCTTAATGCTCCAAATACATCCCAAGGTATGAGCATAAACAACAAATACATTACTGTAAAACAGGATTTTAATTCTTTAAATCTGTTAATTGCGGTTTGTAGTGATTATAGCACTTTTTGCATTTTTTACATTTGTATTAGGTTATGTCTATTTGTAATTCATTTTTTTTAACGGAACATATGTCTACAGATACATACCCTTATGTAAAAAAAGTCCTGCATTAATACAACCATTAAACATTAATAAAAAAAGTGAAAGAAAAAGATATAAGGGGGTTCAAAGAAAATATACAGAAAATCTTGTATACTTAGTATAATGAGTGGAACACCTCCTGATTTTCCTACAATAAAAACATATACATAGTGTAATACTGTTATGTAAGAAACATTAATCAGTCAAAGGTATTGGGTCACTCACAGTATGCAGAGTCTCATAAAGCTGGCTCTGACTTCAGTAGCAGATGAATAATTAGCTTATTCTGGCTTTCAACTTCCTAGACAGGATAATTTCTTTCCAGCCTTTCAATGATGACCAGGATATCCAATAGTAAAGAGCAAATTGAAACTTTACTGGTTAAAAATACAGGATACAGAAATAGGCTTAAAATAACAAAATAAAAAGTCCAGAACACTAACGCGTTTCGACCTCCAGGTCTTTGTCAAAGTGTGTGGTAAATGCTGGTCTTCTCCTTTTTAAATAGTGCTTCTGTCATTGAATTTGGCGCTGTTTTGCCGGCGTCCATTTTCACTTCCGGGTCCTCCGAACTGCCGCATCACGTGACTCCCCGTCCGGTCACCTGATTCTGATGTCATACGTAATGACGTCACTTCCGGATTTTCGGTCTTCACCTTGTAAATTCTTTACATATCGGCAGTACTGGCGTTTTCGCCATATTTAAACTGGGAAAAGGACCACTACATACACAAAAACTTCAAATAAATCCATCTAGTTTATAGATTGAATGTTATTATTTCTCCATATTTAAACACTAAACAAATATACATACATAAATAACAAAAAAACATTCTTAACTAGAAAATGTTTCATAATATTGCACATCTATATAGCACTAGCAATTCATAAAATACAAATTAAAACCATATTCTTATATAAGAAATATTTCAGAGTTATACATCTATGTATTAAATTGCATAGGTGAGAGAACATATTTTCAACTGAAAAATATTTTTTATTTTAACATTTCTATAATATGAGGAGGATAATCCCCTTAAAGTAAAATGTACTTATATCGGTGAGTAATTAATAATGCATCATTCCAAGTAATAAACATCTCAATAAAAATAATGCAATATATATGTCTGTATAAAAAAAGGGGGGCACATAATATATCTGTAGGAGACAAGAAGATAAAAAATATTAATTTTAAAAATAGTTAAAAAAAATAAATAAAAAAAAGTGGAAATCCACAATTCAGATACCCAATAAAATTAAAATACACAGGTAAAATTAAATAAGTACTGACATTTCGAAATCGACGTTGAGTCCACCAGGAGACAAAGTGTCCAAATTAAATATCCACTTCATCTCGCAGCGGCTCAACGTCGATTCCAAATCCCCCCCCTCTCCAATGGGCTTCCATCTTTTGTATCCCAAAAAAATGGAGTCCAGAGGGGTCTACTCCATGACATTTAAAAAAATGTAGTGATACATTGTGTTTTAAAAAACCCCTCCTAATATTATAGATATGCTCACGTATCCTTGTTTTAAGGCACCTAGATGTCTTACCAATGTATTGTAGCCCGCAAGGACACGTGAGCATATAAATCACATTTTTTGAATGACAGGAAATAAATGAGTAATATATAAATCTTATATATAGGAGTCCCTGCCCTAGATTTAAAATTGGCCACCTTCCTATTTTGGTATTTATAGTTTTTACAACCCATGCAATCTCCACAATAAAAGAATCCCTCTTTACCATCTTTATATAACTCTAAAAAATTGGTCTTGGTGATATCTATATAACTTTCGTTTATTTTCTAAAAATGGTTGGATTTCCTGATCTTGTTGAAGAATATGCCAGTTTTTGTTTAGAATTTGTTTTAGTTGTCTCGGATCTTTACTATTATTAAAAATAAGTGGTATGGTTTATTCTTCTTTTTCTATCTCTCATTTTTTGTTTATATATAAGGAGGGTATTTCTATAGAAATCTCTAATTTTTTTCTGTTTCTCTATTTAAATGTTCCAACTTATATCCTCGATGTAAAAATTGATTTTTAAGAATATCTGCCTGGTTGTTTAAAGAATCCAAGTCAGTACAGTTTTGTTTAAGTCTTAGAAACTGTCCTCTTGGAATATTCTCCAACCACGGTTGATGATGACAACTGTCTGTGTGAATGTAACTATTGACATCCACTTTTTAAAAAAAAAGTTTTCGTTTTGATTTGATTTTCTGTATAAATTTCTAAATCTAAAAAATTTATTTTCTTTTTACTAATCTCTTGTGTCAATTGGATATTCCATTGGTTGCTATTTAAAAAACTTAAAAAAAAGCTAAAACCTGTGTCTCATCTCCTTTCCAAATAAAAAAAAATATCGTCAATGTATCTTTTATAAAGGACCAGGTTCGCACACCAGTCATGTGTAGAATAAACAAACCTATTTTGCCAATAAGCCATAAAAAGGATTGCATAACTGGGTGCGAACCTGGTGCCCATCGCATTACCCCTACATTGCAAATAATATTCTCCCTCGAACCAAAAAAAATTATTCTGTAGAATAAACAGAATCCCCTCTATAATAAAGTAAACCTGGTCCGAGGGATAAAGTGCAGACGTCTCTAAAAAATAGCGTATGGCCTCACAGCCCAGCAAATAATCAATACAAGTATATAAACTAGTGACATCACAGGTCACTAAAATAAAATCAGAGGGGTCTACTCCATGACATTTAAAAAAATGTAGTGATACATTGTGTTTTAAAAAACCCCTCCTAATATTATAGATATGCTCACGTATCCTTGTTTTAAGGCACCTAGATGTCTTACCAATGTATTGTAGCCCGCAAGGACACGTGAGCATATAAATCACATTTTTTGAATGACAGGAAATAAATGAGTAATATATAAATCTTATATATAGGAGTCCCTGCCCTAGATTTAAAATTGGCCACCTTCCTATTTTGGTATTTATAGTTTTTACAACCCATGCAATCTCCACAATAAAAGAATCCCTCTTTACCATCTTTATATAACTCTAAAAAATTGGTCTTGGTGATATCTATATAACTTTCGTTTATTTTCTAAAAATGGTTGGATTTCCTGATCTTGTTGAAGAATATGCCAGTTTTTGTTTAGAATTTGTTTTAGTTGTCTCGGATCTTTACTATTATTAAAAATAAGTGGTATGGTTTATTCTTCTTTTTCTATCTCTCATTTTTTGTTTATATATAAGGAGGGTATTTCTATAGAAATCTCTAATTTTTTTCTGTTTCTCTATTTAAATGTTCCAACTTATATCCTCGATGTAAAAATTGATTTTTAAGAATATCTGCCTGGTTGTTTAAAGAATCCAAGTCAGTACAGTTTTGTTTAAGTCTTAGAAACTGTCCTCTTGGAATATTCTCCAACCACGGTTGATGATGACAACTGTCTGTGTGAATGTAACTATTGACATCCACTTTTTAAAAAAAAAGTTTTCGTTTTGATTTGATTTTCTGTATAAATTTCTAAATCTAAAAAATTTATTTTCTTTTTACTAATCTCTTGTGTCAATTGGATATTCCATTGGTTGCTATTTAAAAAACTTAAAAAAAAGCTAAAACCTGTGTCTCATCTCCTTTCCAAATAAAAAAAAATATCGTCAATGTATCTTTTATAAAGGACCAGGTTCGCACACCAGTCATGTGTAGAATAAACAAACCTATTTTGCCAATAAGCCATAAAAAGGATTGCATAACTGGGTGCGAACCTGGTGCCCATCGCATTACCCCTACATTGCAAATAATATTCTCCCTCGAACCAAAAAAAATTATTCTGTAGAATAAACAGAATCCCCTCTATAATAAAGTAAACCTGGTCCGAGGGATAAAGTGCAGACGTCTCTAAAAAATAGCGTATGGCCTCACAGCCCAGCAAATAATCAATACAAGTATATAAACTAGTGACATCACAGGTCACTAAAATAAAATCATCTTCCCATTTAAAATTGTTTAGTAATTGTAATAGACTCATTGAGTCTTTAAGGTATGAGGTATTAGTTTTAACAATAGGCTGAAGATGGGTATCTACATATTTAGACAAATTAGACAACAAAGATCCTATCCTGGAGACAATAGGTCTTCCCGGAGGGTCTTGTATATTTTTATGTAGTTTAGGTAATGTGTAGATAACCGGTATCCGTGGCCGACTAATATTTAGAAAAGCATATTCTTTTTGGGTAAAATGGTAAAGAGGGATTCTTTTATTGTGGAGATTGCATGGGTTGTAAAAACTATAAATTACCAAAATATGAAGGTGGCCAATCACCGCTGCGAGATGAAGTGGATATTTAATTTGGACACTTTGTCTCCTGGTGGACTCAACGTCGATTTCAAAATGTCAGTACTTATTTAATTTTACCTGTGTATTTTAATTCTATTTTTATTGGGTATCTGAATTGTGGATTTCCACTTTTTAATTTTTTTAACTATATTTAAAATTAATATTTTTTATCTTCTTGTCTCCTACAGATATGTTATGTCCCCCCCTTTTTTATACAGACATATGTATTGCATTATTTTTATTGAGATGTTTATTACTTGGAATGATGCATTATTAATTACTCCCCAATATAAGTACATTTTACTTTAAGGGGATTATCCTCCTCATATTATAGAGATGTTAAAATAAAAAATATTTTTCAGTTGAACATATGTTCTCTCACCTATGCAATTTAATACATAGATGTATAACTATGAAATATTTCTTATATAAGAATATGGTTTTAATTTGTATTTTATGAATTGCTACTGCTATATAGATGTGCAATATTATGAAACATTTTCTAGTTAAGAATATGTTTTTTTGTAATTTATGTATGTATATTTGTTTAGTGTTTAAATATGGAGAAATAATAACATTCAATCTATAAACTAGATGGATTTATTTGAAGTTTTTCGAAAACGCCAGTACTGCCGATATGTAAAGAATTTACAAGGCGAAGACCGAAAATCCGGAAGTGACGTCATTTCTTATGACATCAGAATCAGGTGACCGGACGGGGAGTCACATGATGCGGCAGTTCGGCGGACCTGGAAATGAAGATGGATGCCGGCAAAACGGCGCCAAATTCGAAGACAGAAGCACTATTTAAAAGGGAGACGACCAGCATTTACCACACACTTTGACAAAGACCTGGAGGTTGAAACGCGTTAGTGTTGTGGACTTTTTATTTTGTTATTTTAAGCCTATTTCTGTATCCTGTATTTTTAACCAGTAAAGTTTCAATTTGCTCTTTACTATTGGATATCCTGGTCATCATTGAAAGGCTGGAAAGAAATTATCCTGTCTAGGAAGTTGAAAGCCAGAATAAGCTAATTATTCATCTGCTACTGAAGTCAGAGCCAGCTTTATGTGACTCTGCATACTGTGAGTGACCCAATACCTTTGACTGACTAATGTTTCTTACATAACAATATTACACTATGTATGTGTTTTTATTGTAGGAAAATCAGGAGGTGTTCCACTCATTATCTTAAGTATACAAGATTTTCTGTATATTTTCTTTGCACCCCCTTATATCTTTTTTCACTTTCTGAGTGCCATTTAGTGATTTTGGGCACTGGGGGTAGTTGCGTATTCTTTGGTTTTCTAGCGCCAATCCACCATTCTTTTGTTGTGTTTTTATTAATAAAAATGTAATGCAGAAATTGTGGAAACAGATGACTTGGCATATACTATGGGAAATAATAGTCAAGGTCTATTTTTATGTAGTTAAGAATTTAATTGCTAAGGAATGTGTAAAATTACATCACATGAAGCTTGATCCAAGGATCTCGCAATCTATACACGCCAGTTACTACAGGGAAAAACAAAACTTCCTAATGAATATATTGCCATATGTTATGAAGCAGCTACTGTATTATTCACACACAGATCCAAGAAAAACGCTCTGATCCACAGGTTACATTAGATTATCACTTTGAAATCCAGTTAGAGGACTTAATATTAAAGGGACACTGTAGTCACCAAAACAACTATAGCTTAATGAAGCAGTTTTTGGTGTACAGATCAGGCCCTTCATTCTCACTGCTCAATTCTCTGCCATTTAAGAGTTAAATCACTTTGTTTATACAGACCTAGTCACACCTCCCAGCATGTGACTTGCACAGGCTTCATTAACACTTCCTGTAAGGAGTCTGCTAATGTTTACCCTTCCTTTATTGCAAATTCTGTTTAATTTAGATTTTTTTTTTTTTTTTAAATGTCCTGCTCTGTTGAAAGCTTGCTAGAGCCTGCAGGAGTCTCATGTGTGTAATTAAAGTTCAATTTACAAAGCAGGTTATACAATATATTAAGGTAAGTTGCATACCTCCCATTGTACAGCGCTACGGAATTTGCTGGCCCTATGTAAATAATAATAATAATAATAATCTGATTGACAGTGAAACCATTTTCTTTTTTCATATAGGCTGTGTCAGTCACAGCCTGGGGAGGTATGGCTAGAGCTGCATAAACAGAAACAAAAGTGATTTAACTACTAAATATCAGAGAATTGAGCAGTGAGACTCCAGAGGCATGATCTATACACAGAACTGCTTCATTAAGTTTTGGTGACTATAGTGCCCCTTTAAGGAAGGGTACTTGTTAATTCAGCGAGTATACTGATTTGCCATATTGACTTAGTATATTTTTTCTTTGAGGGAAATGTTTTAACCCCTTAATGACAGCGGGTGTTCTATTCCATCCTTAAGGAGCCGAGCCTAAATGCCGTCAGGTGGCATAGAACGTCCACCCCACTTACCCGATCACCGCCGTTCCCCGCCAGCGATCGGCATTCCTCCCGGTCTGGGGGGACTGTCGGACAGCCCAGACAGTCCCCCGTCCGCAAATTAGGACCCCGCGGGCCATGTGATCACTCTAAAAGAGCGATCACATGTCCATAGTGCTGTCTGCAGGAGGACTGCCTAAATTGACAGGCAGTCTCCTTGCTTCAGTAAAATTAAATAAAAATGTTAGTAAATAAAAAATACATAAATAAAAATATATGTAACGGAACCGCTGGCACCCCGACCGGGTACCTTCCGCTGACGGATGCTCCTAGTGCTTTCCGTAGACTCCAAGCACTCTGTCCGACACCAAAACCACTGCAGACCCCACGAACTGCCGCAGCTTGGTTGGGGTCTCGCTGTCTCCACCCACTCTGCACCCAAGACCAGGGTTCAGCTTCCAGTAGGTCGACCTCTCCGAATTCCAGAGAGCAGGAACAAGCTCTTAGCAGAGCTTAGTGATTATACCCTGTGGGGTATAGTGATTATAGCAATCCCCAGAGTGTAGTTCTCCAATCCCCCAAACATGAGCCGAAACTTCATGAAGGTACAAGATGATCTGACTCCAATGAGCGTTTATTACTCCTTATATACAAGTTTTCAGGCCAGAGGCACACCCCCTGGACCTGGTGGTAAACTGTGACAAAAGGTACACAAACCAATGGAACACTAACATAAGAACACTCCCACATACACAAAGAAATCCCTCCTCTCCATCCTCGAGATAATTGGCTTAAGGCACTGCAGTAAACTCAATTATCTCCAGGTACAGAAAATATCTACATTGTACACTAACAGCAAAAATACGTAAAAGTACATAAAAATACATAATTCTTATTATATTCCACAGAACCCCCACATTTAACCTATCCCCAGATAGCTCGGATCTGAGCGCCCAATCTAGGTGAACAGCGCTCAGATCCCATGAACAGAGTAAATTTGCCATGGGGTAAAGCATAGCAAGGGCTGTTGAGAAACCAAGGAGGGACGAAAGCAGTCAGTTCCAACTGGTTTGGCAGTGTGCCTGGGACAACGCCCTGTTGGAGAACAATAGACAGGAAACTGGGGAGGGAAAGAGAGACACCTTCCCATGGATTCAAATGGGCAGAAACAGTCTTTAGAAGCCAATAAGCCCCAAATAGTCTTTTTAAATGGCACTACACCCCAGGGCCATAGTCATGAGGAAGGAGGCTGGCAATCAGGCACCTCCAACAGCCAGGGGCAAAGGGCAGCTTGTCACCTAACAATCCAGTGACAAAAGGCATTTCGTCACAATATACATATAATTTATCAATATATAGTGTGTGTGTGTGTGTGTATATAATAAATATATATTTATTTTGTCTTACTAAGTGTATACATATATTAATATAAAAATACACATATAACTACTGTATACACATTGTGTATATATATATATATATATATATATATATATATATATATATATATATATATATATATATATTTTATAAATAAATGTCATTTTATTCTAAGTGTACCCTTAGAATGAAATTATGTGTGTGTGTGTATATATATATATAAATAAAAATAATACAAAATATATATCCATATACAGAATTACATAAATAATTTCATAAATATACACATAGACTTCAAATATATAAATATGTATATATAGTTAAATTCCATGTGCATATTTATGTAATATTTTTACATACTTAAGTAATTTTATTGATTGCAATTTGAGGGACCTGCCTAAGAACCCAGGCAGAAAGTCCAGATAATTTCATTTGCTAGCCTTAGATTTAACCCTGTGACTTTCCAAGATGACCTAAAACCTGTACATAGGGGGAGTACTGTTTTACTCGGGAGACTTTGCTGAACACAAATATTATTGTTTCAACGGTTACTCGGGAGACTTTGCTGAACACAAATATTATTGTTTCAACGGTAAAAGCTAAAGTTAGCGTTCATATTTGTTTTTTGCATTTTTCACACGCAAACCAATATAAACGCTAGCTTTGGCCAGTGTTCGTGACTAAGTGGCTACTAAAAAAGACTGGACATACCCTATATTAAATACCCTGGGTTGTCTACTTTTTCAAATGGTATTCTATCATGGGGGTAATTCTAATTTCTGGGCTACGATACAGTGTAAAAAGCAACATAACCAGTTTGGTAAATTTCAATGTGTATAAACTGAAAAACAAAACCATGATATATTTGACCCTGTAACTTTCCAAAACCCCCATTAAAACCTATACATGGGAGGGGGGGGGTTTAAAAAATATAAATTTCTCACAATTTTTAGATTTTATTCATAATAAATTATGTTTTATATATGAATAGTTCATGTGAAATTAAAGCAATGTTTCTCCTGAACAACATGATATACAATAAGTGTGGGTGCACTTAATATGAAAGAGCTGAATTATGGTTAAACAGATATATAGCTAAAATTCTAGTTTTTGGTTACGTTTTGTTTTGATCACAACTTGTACAACTGGCTCAGTCCGTAAGGGGTTAAATACGTTTTTTGTTGTTGTTTTTTACCATTTGTTTTCATAAACTTCAGCATCCGAGATGTATGAAAGGTTGAACTTGATGGTCCTAAGTTATTTATCCAACAAAGGATTACTGTGTTAACCCCATCTTCTGTATTTTTTTCAGATCCTAATTATGAGCTGGCCTCGTTACTTAACCAGATCAGTAGAGAAAATCCCAGCTATCCTCACATATCTGATTTTACGAGGAGGTACATGAGCTTTACAGCCCACCCTGATTTATTTCTGCATTCTGTGGAGGCAGACAAAGCCATTTTCCTCTTAGAACAATGGCTTTATAGAATGTTTGCTGGTTGTGCTTTTCACTGCTTTTTAAATTTGATTTCATTATCTTTTGCAGGAATCACCCTCGTTCTGTTAAAAGGAGAAACACAAACTACAACTTGAGAGAGTGGGTGTTACAAAATGGAGGAAGCAGTCAACGCTTTCAAAGCTTGCCGTGCACATTTCAAAGGAGTCCAATTCCTAAAGCCCTGCCCTCCAACCATTAGGATATGGGATTTAAAGGTTTCATTCTACCATCCATCTTTGAGTGATTTTGTTTATTCCACCAACCAAAAAAACTTTTATAAGTGGGTATGAGGAGGATGAGAGCCCTGACCTCAGGATGGTTACTCAACTGCTGTGAACTCATTCCATTTCACAAATTGTTTATACATATATAGTTTGGTTTTACTATCATCATTTTATATTGGACGTATTTCTGCCTTGGTTAAGATGTTGTAATATAATAGTTTTCACTTTAATGTTTTATAATTGCAGTTTTTCTGTACTGGTTTAGGTGTTCTATATATTATAATAAATAGTTCATTTTGTCATTTGATTGTCTACATCCTTAATCCATCAATTCAAACTTTCCTGTCCCACTGAATTTATCCAATCTTTATGTGCTTGATTGTTTCTTATAATAAAATTCCATCTGCCCTTTTGCATTTCTATTCTTTGCTTTATCTCCAGATCTTTCTTTCTTTATTTTGTCATTTTCCCATCTCTCTTCCACATATTTCTCTCTCATCTGTTGGGAATGGTCCCAGCCTGCGGATTATCTTGGTTTAAGGAAATTTGGTGAATTGGAAGTAAATTTGCTGTAAATCATTGCTCCAACTGCCTCCCCACCCACTTTTTATCGGATTAAAATCAAAACCAAGATTACTATGAATACCCTTCACTGCTAGTGGGGGTGGAATAATACAGAAAAAAACAGCATCATTTCAGGCCATCATAAGCGGTGAAACATGGTCAGTTGACAGCTAGTCTGACAGTGCTTCTATTCATTCTAATGCTTGGGAATTTTCATTTGATTTTTATAATGAAAAGTGTTTGATTTATGGTTTTGTATCAATATATAAATCTTCTTTTTAAAAAGAGTGTGTGTGTGTGTGTGTATATATATGTATATGTGTGTGTGTATATATATATATATATATATATATATACACATACACACACACACATGTTTACAGGTGTCAAACAATGCTGTAGTAAATGCATTTCAATTTTTGAAAGGTGTGAGTGAAAAGAAGAAAAATCTAAATCAAATTTTATGACCACCCTTTCAAAACGGCATCAGTTTTTCTAGGCCAGGGGTACTCAAAAGATAGATCTCCAGATGTTTTAAAACTACAGCTTTTTATGATGTTCTGTCATTCTAAAGGCATGCAAAGAATCATGGGAGCTGTAGTTCTACAACATCTGGGGATTTACCTTTTGGGCATGTCTGTTCCAGGTACACTTGCGCTGTCGAGTATTTTGTAGGCATATAGTCAGCTGAGTGATTAGTGAGTTACTCCAACCCTTTTTCTATGTATAATTTACATAAATAATGAATAACAAGCATGGAATCCAGCTCCAGGCAAAGCTCTCCAGACTTCTGACCACTCCCCATGTGTTTTCACTGCCTCTCTTATGAGGTCCAATCAAATGCTTCTCATACACCATTTCACTGAATCAGGGCACATGCATTCGCTCTAAACAAGACATGGAGGGAGGGCATTTGGGGAAAAGCTGCAAATTAGGATTATACGTAGGGAGGAGGTTTGAAACCAGGGAAGAATAGGACATAGACAATTCCCCTTAGAGCAAAATATTTGTGCAATTTAATGGATTCCTGTTGCATAAAACCAGTTAAGACAGAGATAACGAAAGCTAAAGTTCAGCCCCCCCAAGCTACAGTGTTAGCCAGGCTAATACGGGTACACTGTAATGGGAGATGTAGTTAGTATATCTCTGGGTAAAGAAATACACATTATCTACTACCCTCTTGTGTGTCTCTTAACCCCCCTCCTTACCACCATACATTTAGTCACATGCACACATACATAGACAGGCAATCATACACACCGTTATTACATGCATAGAGATATGCACAATTACTTGTATAGATACAAAGACGCACATTCACATATAGAGACACATAATTACACACCTTAACACATACTTGCATACAGGCACACATACTCTTCGTTAAATCTGGATGCTGACAGGTAGCCGGAGGGTAGGCCTATTTGGCCGTATGGAGCCCCAACAGTCCAGCAATGACTGTCCTCTGAATTTTCTTTGCTATGTCCCTATGGCCGCATGCTACCCAGGTTCTTATTCTCCTGCCTGAGATAGCTGTGAAGATGCCTACCTGCCCAAAGATGGTCATTGTCATGTGCTGCACTGGCAGCTCGATTAACTTCTTGTTAGTGGAAACAGGCAGCATGGAGGAGCCCACTGGGCATGGTGGCAGTCCCCCTCTTCATGTAAGGCAAATGACAGAGTGCCCAATTGCTGATACAAAAATTTACTGTCTGGAGAAGTCAGGCAGCAGGTCTTTGAGGAAGACTTGCTGCCAAATTGCCAAACCTCTGATATTGGAACAAATTTAAGTGACTTAACTATCCATGAAAACACAAGAATTTGGTTGCAGAAAAAGGTCAGCTGGTGCTTTGGATCGATACATTTTAAATATTTGTCAGATGCAGAAGAGGGTTGCCAAATGGCTGGAGTGGCACAATAATGGGTGTCTATAGGAAATAGTGAAGCAGGGTTGAAGTTCATTGAATGTTTGGGGCTACTTATCTGTCAGAATCACACCTGTCTTCTGCAGTAATGTGTAGCTATATACCAAGCTACTTACTAAAGTAAGAGTTCAAAGTGAATTCAAAATTTAAGGCTAGAGTAGTAGAATAGAAAGAGTGCTGACTTGGTTAATGTTTCCAGTCTGACTATTATATCTTTCAATTTGAAATTCACTTTCAATTCTCACTTTATTAAACATCACTGATAGTTTATGTATGTGTGTATATAGAGAGCTGGCTCTGGGTTTCTGCATTATTCTCACGGGTTCCCTATGTACCCATTTCAGCGCTACTATGACAATATGTACTCCAGTGTTTGTTTGTTTTTTTTTAATCTGGGACAGAGTGCTTGGAGTCATCACCACCTCTCTAGGAACACATCTGGGAGATTTTCTGTGCCTTCAAATTACTATGGATGCCACACTCTTGTACCAATCTGTCAGTGCCATCTGTCACCAGAGGCTTAGCACCTGCATGTGGATCACCTCGATCACTGCACATCTGTCTCTCCCTGAACCATGCTCTTCAAGGTGCTTTGGCCGTTCAGTGATAAAATCTGCAAAATGGTGCTAAAAAGGGGGTTTAAACACCACCACTGTTTTGGGAGTTAATACAAATTTATTTTATTACCAAGTGATTAGTATTTGTGTTTGTGATACGCTAGGCGCAAGTGTGCTTTGGTTAAAAAAATAAAAATAATTATCTGTTCCCCACCCACATAAATTATTAGACAAAACCATGTGTTTTAACTGTGGAAGATGCAAAGCAGTTTAACTCTTTTTCATCATTCTGTCTTCTTTTCTACTTAGTGATTGACCTTCATATCTATATATGGGGGCCTGATTTTCACCTGCTCAGCAGGAGAAATGTGACCTAGTGTCCTTGGGTGGCCTCTCCCCCCTCTATAGTCTGACAGTTTAATATTTATATAAAATCTGATTTCAGATCCACAGTAATCCCCGCAGATTATCCAGCAAGAGTTAGAAAAACCAGTTCACGGATTAATCCTTACTGAGAGAATATGAGTGCTGACATGCACACTATATATTGTATAGATACACTGCATATGTGGCCTATACAATGGTTATCCATAAAATCTATGTACTGTAGTGAGAATTTGGGAAGGTTTTAAAGATATCTGTATTGCTGCTTCATTTTTTACCTAAAACCCGCTATGATTTTAGACTAAAAGAAAACATTTAATCCAGAGTTGGCAAACGGTAGATCACCAGCTGTTCATTTACATCTTTCATCTCGCTTAAGGCTGTCAAGGCATAATGGGAGTTTGAGTTCAACACCTTTTGGCCACCCCTAGATAAAACAATACAAATAACACAATAGGGAGACTTACTAGGGCAAAAGAGGTGCAGTCCTGGATGCAGAGTGCTACATATTGAAACATTATTTTGGTTTCCATTGTGATTGCTCCTTATTTAGCATGTGTTTAAAGAGAGACTCTAAGCACCAAAATAACTTTAGCTTAATTAAGCAGTTTGGGTGTATGGATCATGTCCCCTCAGTGTTACTGCTCAATTATCTGTCATGTAGGATTTTAAATCACTTTGGTTTCTGTTTATGCAGCCCTAGCCACACCTCCCTTGGCTGTGACTCATACAGCCTGCATTAAAAATAGTTTAATTTTAGATGTGAAAGCACAGAAGTTTTTATCTCCTGCTCTGTTAGTTTCACACACCGACTGCTCGTACAGGCTCTAGCAGGCTATTAGTAGATAAGAAATTCTAAGTTAAACACACTATGTAAATTCAAAGTGAGAATTCACATTTTTGGCCACAGTAGCTGAGCTATAACCACAGCTGAAATAGAGAACTATTCCAATTCAGCTATTTTGGCCTTAAAAGAGCTTAATGTGGTGATTCTGGTGGCGGCTGTCTAAGTGAGTGGACTCCCGATGGTAGTGGAGCCTGAATGTGCTTCTTGCGTTCCAGCTTCAGCCAAAAATGTAGAAAAAGGCTGTTAAGCCTGGTTAGGATGTCAATCCTGACATCCTAACCAGGCTCAACAGCCTTTTTCTACATTTTTGGCTGAAGCTGGGAGTGAGGAAACATGCGGTCCTCACTGTGTGTGGAGTGTCATGGTAAATTTAGCCAGGGTAGCCCCTAAGGGTGGACTGGGATCACCCCACTGGTCTAAGGGGGCGTAGGGGAAACAGGGCGCTTGTGCAGGAGCAGGGCCAGACTGGCCCACCGGGATACCGGGAAATTTCCCGGAAGGGCCGACATGCTATCGGGCCAGTCCATGGCCACCTAGTGCACACAGGTCACACAGCGTAATTACGCAGTAACCGGCAGGAGGGGTGTGCTCCCCTCCTGCCGGTCACAGAAAGTAGCGTGGCCGAGCAGGCAGACCATGGTATAGGAGCTTCTGTTCCCTTACCCTACCCGGTCTTACAGGAAGTGCTCACAGAGAGCACATGACTGCTTCCTGTCAGACCCAGTAGGGGAACAGAAACTCCTCTACTGCGGTCTGGGTGGGCTATAGGGCGACATGGGGGCTGGGGAAGGGGATATAATGGGACACATGGGGTCTGGAGAGGGGGCTATAATGGATACATGGGGGCTGGGGAAGGGGCTATAATGGGACACATGGGGGCTGGAGAGGGGCTACAGGGATACATGGGGGCTGGGGGGAAGGGGGCTATAATGGGACACACGGGGATCGAGAGGGGGAAGGGGGCTATAATGGGACACATGGGGCTCGAGAGGGGGGCTACAGGGATACATGGGGGCTGGGGAAGGGGCTATAATGGAACACATGGGGGCTACAGGGATACATGGGGCCTGGGGAAGGGACTATAATGGGACTCATGGGGGCTGGGAAAGGGGCTATAATGGGACACATGGGGTCTGGAGAGGGGGCTACAGGGATACATGGGAGCTGGGGAAGGGGCTATAATGGGACACATGGCTGGAGAGGGGGCTACAGGGATACATGGGGCTGGGGAAGGGGCTATAATGGGACACATGGGGGCTACAGGGATACATGGGGGCTGGGAAAGGGGCTATAATGGACACGGGGGCTGAGAGGGATACACATGGGGGCTATAATGGGACACATGGGGCTCGAGAGGGGGGCTACAGGGATACATGGGGGCTGGGGAAGGGGCTATAATGGAACACATGGGGGCTACAGGGATACATGGGGCCTGGGGAAGGGACTATAATGGGACTCATGGGGGCTGGAGAGGGGGCTTCAGGGATACATGGGGGCTGGGGAAGGGGCTATAATGGGACACATGGGGGCTACAGGGATACATGGGGCTCGGGAAGGGACTATAATGGGACTCATGGGGGCTGGAGAGGGGGATACATGGGGGCTGGGGAAGGGGCTATAATGGGACACATGGGGGCTGGGGAAGGGGCTATAATGGGACTCATGGGGGCTGGGAAGGGACATAATGGGACTCATGGGGGCTGAGAGAGGGGGCTACAGAAGGGATACATGGGGGCTGGGAAGGGGATATAATGGGACACATGGAGGCTGGAGAGGGGCTCTAATGGGACACATTGGGGGGCTAGGGAGAGAGCTATAATGGGACACATGGGGGCTGGGGAGGGCTATAATGGGACACATATAGGGGAGAAGCTGCCAGAAGAGCTATAATGGGGGCTGGGAAGGAGCTATAATGGGACACATGGGGGGCTATAATGGGACACACATGGGGGGCTCTGAGGAGGGTTATAATGGGACGGGCTGGGAAAGGAAAGAGAGGCAATACTTGGGACACATGGGGGGCTGGGAAAGAGAGCTATAATGGGACACATGGGGGCTGGGAAGGGGGGGCTATAATACGTGGACACATAGAGGCTGGGTAGAGGCTATAATGGGACACATGGGGGCTGGAGAGATTTATAATGGGACACATGGGGGCTGGAGAGGGTTATAATGGACACATAGGGGCTGGGAAGGAAGCTATAATGGGACACATGGGGGCTGGGGAAGGGCTATAATAGAGACACATGGGGCTGCAAGAGGGGATTATAATGGGGCCACATGGGGCTGGGGAGGGGCTTTAATGGAACACATAGGGGCTGGGGAAGGGGGCTATAATGGGACACATGGGGGCTACAAGGGATACATGGGGCTCGGGAAGGGACTATAATGGGACTCATGGGGGCTGGAGAGGGGGATACATGGGGGCTGGGGAAGGGGCTATAATGGGACACATGGGGGCTGGGGAAGGGACTATAATGGGACTCATGGGGGCTCGAGAGGGAGCTACAGGGATACATGGGGGCTGGGGAAGGGGATATAATGGGACACATGGAGGCTGGAGAGGGGGCTCTAATGGGACACATTGGGGGCTAGGGAGGGGGCTATAATGGGACACATGGGGGCTGGGGAAGGGGCTATAATGGGACACATGGGGGCTTGCGAAGGAGCTATAATGGGGGCTGGGGAAGGAGCTATAATGGGACACATGGGGCTATAATGGGACACATGGGGGCTGCGGAGGGGGTTATAATGGGACACGGGCTGGGAAAGAGGCAATAACGGGACACATGGGGGCTGGGGAAGAGGCTATAATGGGACACATGGGGGCTGGGGAAGGGGCTATAATGGGGCTATAATGGGACACATAGAGGCTGGAGTGAGAGCTATAATGGGACACATGGGGGCTGGAGAGGGGTTATAATGGGACACATGGGGCTGGGAAGAGGCTATAATGGGACACATGGGGGCTGGGAAGGGGCTATAATGAGAGACACATGGGGGCTGCAGAGGGGATTATAATGGGACACATGGGGGCTGGGGGGGCTATAATGGAACACATGGGGCTGGGAAGGGGCTATAATGGGACACATAGGGGCTGCAAGGGGGGCTATAATGGGACACATAGGGCTGGGGGGCTATAGGGACACATGGGGGCTGGAGAGGTTTATAGGGACACATGGGGGGTAGCGATAGGGTTATAGGGACACACAAAGGGCTGTGAGGGGGTATAGGGACACATGGAGGGCTGGGAGGGTGTATAGGGACACATGAAGGGCTGGCAGAGAGGGCTAATGGGACACATGTGGGGATGCTGCTGAGATACCTGGGAGGGCTAATAAGACATACAGGACTAGGAGGGGGCTAATGGGATGCATAGAGGGCTGGGAGGGGGTATAGGGACACATGGAGGGCTAATGGGACACATGGGGGTCTAATGAGACACATACAAGGCTGGGAGGGGGCTAACAGGATGCAGAGAGGGCTGGGAGGGGATATAGGGACACATGGAGGGCTAATAGAACACATGGGGGGCTACTGAGACACATAGGAGGGCTAATGAGACGCATACAAGGCTGGGAAGGAGGTGATGGGACAAATGGGGGGCTAATGAGATACATGGAGGAGCTTAGGGGTAAAAAGACACACGGAGAGTCTGTGGAGAAAAAAGACAGAAGGGTCTGGGGAGAAAGAGACAGAGGGGTTGAGAAAGATGAACAAAAGACACACAGAGGGACCGAGGAAGGCGAAAATGAGACACACAGGCGCTGTGAGGAAAGAGAGGCACTGAAGTGCTGGGGCCTGTGAAAGAGACTCACAGAAGGACTGGCGAAGGGCAGAATGAAACACACAGAGGAACTGTGGGGAAAGAGACACCCAGAGGTGCTGCGGCATGGAAAAAGAGACTAACAGAAGGGCTGGGGAAGGGGGGAAAGAGACAAAGGAGCTGGGGCTAAGAGACACATGGAAGAGGCTTAAGGGAGAAAGACACAAAGTGCATCTTCACTTATGTCTCCTGCTCTCCCTGTAATTTAGAGTTGACCGGTGAGAGAAAGACTGTATTAAAGGGACACTATAGTCACTAGAACTACTACAGTTTAATGTACTGGTTCTGGTGTCCATATCCTGTTGCTGTAGGCTGAGCACTGTAAATGCTACCTTTGTACCAGTGTGTGTGCTTTCTTTCATGTTTGAGTGATAGTTTTTAATTTTCTTCGAGATGCATCCTTCCACCACGAATTCCACCATGACAGTCATGCCCCACCCCCATAAATGGCACTTTTAAAACTATAGTGTCAGTAACATGTTTGTATTCCTGACACTATAGTCTTCCTTTAAATTTGAAATTCATTTCAAATTCACTTTGAATTCTCACTTTAGTAAATAACCCTGGTAATGTCCTTTTAATTAACTACTTTGATACACGACAGAAAAAGCCTATGAAACTCTGTAATAAGAGGAAATTTGGGTCATACACTGATCAGCCACAACATTAAAACCACTGACAGGTGAAGTGAATAACATTGATTATATAATTAAGCTTGTCAAGAGGTGGAATATATTAGGCAGAAAGTGAACAGTCAGTTCTTGAATGTCATGTGTTGGAAGCAGGAAAAATGGGCAAGCGAAAAGATCTGAGTGACTTTGACAATGGCCAATAGTGATGGCTAGGCGACTTGTCAGAACAACTCTAAAAAATCTTGTTGGATGTTCTAGTAGCAGTGGTTAGTACCTACTAAATGTGGTACAGGGAAGGACAACTGGTAAACAGGCATCAGTGTCATGGGCACCCAAGAGCGTGCAGGACCTCCAGCATCAGATACTGGACCAAAGGTCAGTTTTCATACAGGAAGCCCTATAGTGGCCTCAGTGGTGTATCCTGGTTTTGTGCTGCCCTAGGCAGGACAAAACTCAGGCGCCCCCCTCCCCCCCGCGCCAGCCCCACCTTCTAAATACACACACACACAGTCAGACACAAACACACACACACACACACAGACACATACACACAAACACACACACACAGTCAGACACATACACAAACACACAGTCAGACATGATACGACCAGACACAGTCAGACACAAACACACACGCATACACAGTCAGACACACACACACACAAACACACAGTCAGACACAAACACACACAGACACACACACACAGTCACACACACACACACAGTCAGACACAAACACAGTCAGACACAAACACACACACACACACAGTCACATCACATACACAGACACAAACACACACACAGTCAGGACACAAACACACACAGTCAGACACATACACAAACACACACACACACAGTCAGACACATACACAAACACACAGTCAGACACATACACAGACACAGTCAGACACAAACACACACACACACAGTCAGACACACACACACATCAGACACAAACACACAGTCAGGACACAAACACAGACACACACACACACGAGTCATGCATACAGACAACACAGTCAGACACAGCCACACACACACACACAGTCAGGACACATACACAGACACAAACACACAGACACACACCACAAACACACACAGTCAGACACAAACACACACAGACACACACACACACAGTCACACACACAGTCAGACACAAACACAGTCAGACACACAAACACACACACACAAACACACACACACATTAACTTTGACTTAAATCCCCGCCAACCTCCTTACCTTTGGGAGTGTTGGGGGGTCTTCCCCAGGAGTCCAGGAGCAGCCGAAGACTTTCCATGAGTTGACTGTTGCCGGAAAGCTGCAGAGTGAGGCTGGGAACCGGAAGATGGTCATCTTCCGGTTCCCAGCCTCACTCTGCAGCCGACGCGCGAGGGAGCTGAACAGTCAGCTCATGGGAAGTGCTCCCTCGCCGGCCGCCCGCCTGCCAGCGCCGCCCGCCCGGGATGCCAGTTAGCCGCAAGGCTAACAAGGCATCTGCCCTGGGCATTTGGGGGGCGGCGTTTTTTGCCGCCCCCTGAAAAATGCCGCCCAAGGCAAATGCCTTGTTTGCCTCGCGGCTAAAACGCCCCTGAGTGGCCTACTTAGTGCTGCAATGTAAACATTGCAGTTTCTCTGGAACTGCAATGCTTAACATTGCAGCATTAGGTTCAAAAGAGACATTGCACTCAGACCACTTCAATGAGTTGAAGTGGTCTGGGTGCCTACAGTGTCCCTTTAAGGATAATTTATCTTTATTATTGCTTGAACACCACCTTCCTTTCCTTCCGTGTAGAGCATCCATCATATCCTTGGCCATAGAGTTTTTATGTTTAATCCACCTTTAGAACATGTTTCCATAATCATATTTGCAAGTAAGGTAGCATCCATTTCTTTTAAGGTTGGAAATCCAAGGAATTATTTTTGATGACAGGCCCTTGGCAATCACCTATGCTGCGTAATGGGTAATTCGGCTCTCTATGGAAGGAAGAAAAATTTAATGAATTAGAAGTAGAATAAAATTGTAAGAATTCACATACTTTAGTAAATTTTATGTGCATCTTACGTGTATTTGTGTAGGTGTTTTTTTTCTACTGCAGGCATAACAGAAAAAAGATAGGGCTAAGGGCTGCGCTATTGTGCAAGATATAATGGGTATGTCACAATGAAAAGACCTAGATAAAATAGTCTCTTATTAAAATAAAATAGATAAAACAAAGTCCATCCAGTATATGGAATGTTCAGTAGAGATCAAATAATAAAATGTCCAATAAAATACATAAAACCGTCTCACTGGTATATGGATAAGTGTGTGTACAATCCTCAGGAGTTGATCCGTCCGGGTTGTATGTAATCCGTATATGTGAAGATAAAAGCACGACAAGCTTCCAATGGTAGAATATTGTAACTAAAAGAGTAAATTGAATAAAAATGGAGGATGATACACTCACATTTGATGGAGCTTTGGACCAGCTCTTGGATGAAGGGCACTTGGCGGTATAATCCCCGCTAGAGGATGTACTGTGGAAATGGGTCTGTCCGTCCAACTTGGTTTCCGTAGTATTCCGCAAGATATATAAAAACAGCAATAGTGCTCTCAGTTGGAAAAGGTAAGAAGAAAATTAAAATAAAATAAAATATACTCACAATGGTAGATCTGAAGGTACTGCTCTATAGATACAGCACTGGTGGAATAATCCCCACCTATGGATTGCTTGAACAGGATACAGTAAAAAGCCAGGAAAAATAAATAAATAAAGAAAAGTGTATATACAATAAAATAAGATTGATCCTATAAAAAAGGGTACCAAATAAAACTTTTTATTGTTAAAATACACAGTAATAAACCATTTAACGCGTTTCACCTATGAGGCTTTATCAAAAATGGTAAAAAAAAGAGAGGGGCCATCATGAGGGGCCCTGACTGCTCTGGGAGTTCCAGGCCCCATATTGCCTATGTACACATATGTATAGCGATTTTCGCTATATATATGTGTATCTGCAGGCCCCCTGGCTATCTGTTCTCTGCAGAGGGGGCCCGCTGCACACACTGACTTCATTGCCCAGCAGCAAGTTTATAGCAGTGGTTTCCAAGGCATATCTACCATTCTTTCTATAAACACCTTTGATACAACTGGGTAATCCCTAAATCCTAGACTGTTCAGTGTGCCTTGAGGACAGGTTTGGAAACATATGGTTTATGGGTACACTATGCAGCATAACCAATGCCCTGGCACAATCCCATGGTAAGATGTGAAACCTTCAGTATGTTTTGGGTCTCAATGGGTGCCCGTGCCAAGTCTTTTACAGCAGGAGAATACAGACAGCTCTACCAAGCAAAGCAGGATTGTGCAGAAAAGCACTCATTGACTGAGAGCATCAGCTGAGCAATCTCAGCTAATAAGCACCTCTTTGCGCCTAGCTCAGTGCGGAGCTTCCGGTGAAGAGACGGAGACAGTGCGTGCCTGGCAGATCGCAGGTAAGCTGTCAAATCTTTCTTAAATAAACTACTGGGATGTATCTGGACACTCCTGGCCCACATTGCAGCAAGCTGTAGTGGTTATGGTGCTTGGAGTATTCCTTTAAATGCTACATATATAATAATCGTTCTGCCTTGCTCACACATCTCTTGCAGAAGACCAGCATCTGCTCTTGCTTTAGTTTGATTATCTTATCATGTATGCATTGCAGCTGCTTGTAATAATCTGAAAAATATGTTGCCACTGTAGAATCAATTAAGATTAGGTTTTCAATGCACAATATATAAGAACTATTGTATGCCGTTTTTAAATTGCTCAAAAACTCAATTGAGGAACACAAGGTGAAACTAGCTATTCGTGCATTACTAAAGAAAACTAAATCGGCAAATGCCACATATTCTTGTAAAGCAAAGTTAGATATATATTTGGCAGAAGATTATACTAGCAAATTTTTATACTAATTAATTTTAGAAAACCATGATTTCTCCAGATGGTGACTGCACTAATAAGCACATGTTTAGCTAATCACACCATTCACCCATCCTTTCCTGATCAAACACTGTTCTGCTCATCCCCCTCTCCTCTTATAATGCTGTAAAATAAAATGAAAAAAACAACCCAGACACTTTCACATGCCAATTTGTCATACCCTCAGTCATAATTAGTGCACTGAATTCTGCAATTATTTTATTCAAATATACATAGACACCTTTTTGTGCCCCTTCTTGGACAATATTTTACAGGTGTTGTGTTTGGTCAGCTCATATACTTGTATAAAAATGTTTGCTGATAATCAGCATGTTGCAACATGGTTCAATAGGCAGGAGATATTTAAAATAACAATCCAAGCACCATAACCACTCTCTGGCTCTCTGAGAGGCAGGAATTGGCTCCAGCCAACTCCAGGTATTAGGCTTCCTGCCTGAGCTAAGTCTGACAGCAATGAGCAATTTCAGACTAGAAGGGAAGGGACAGGAAGTGGGGCCTGGTTGACCCCATATAAGAAGGTAAACAGCTAGAAAATGGTTTTGCTATTTACAATAAGGGGTAGAAGGGCTTGGAGTTGACCATTTTTAATGCTTTATATAGAGAACACAGACAAACTATTTAAAAACAAACAAGACAGTTTGAGGCAAATTTACAACCTTTGTAAATAGGGCTGGGTACAGTGATATCCTAAGATGTAACTTTGCATGTGCAGACCCAACTTCTAGTAGACAAAACACAAATAGATTCTGGACAAAGCAGGCATTAAAACGTACTCTACTTTTATGAATTAATACAGTTAAAACCAACAGTGTGTTAGGAGATTGGAATCAGGACCAGATACCTCTCTCATGACCTATGCAATGAGCATAAAATGTTATGGTGCATATCGTGGGTCTTTCCCACACTGCAGTTGTGAATTCAGGTCCATGTTGTTGGACTATGCTTCCTTGGGGCTTGCATGGCTCTTTGAGACATTGTTTACTTTTGTAAATGTTTTTCTACTAAGTTATAGTTAGAAACTATATTTATAACTACCTGCGAGATCTGTACATATTGGTATGTAGTGGTGTGTAGTCACCAGAAGGTCCACTTTAACCAGCAAATGTGGTAGGAGCTATGTTAGGCCCTGCAATCCTGTTAGCAAATGACAAGTGGGCAATTACTTCAGGACATTAACTTTAGGTTTATAGCCTGCATGGCTGCATCACATGAGAAATAAGAGCTTGGCTGGGACAGAATAAAGCAAGGACCAACAAGAGGTAGAGGAGAATTGGGGTAGGTGTGGGAAAAGGTTAGTGGTTAATGGGAAGGGATAGGAGGAACATCTAGTAGTAGGACAGGTGTTCAATGCAAAGGTCCCATGGCACCCATCCGCTACAAGTCCACTTACGCATTGGAGAACACATAATACAGCCAGGCTCTCTATGTTCCATTCGATCCTTCAAAATAGCAATGCTCTTTTTGCAGCCTCGGAACTCTTCCACTCTTTCCATCTTAAAGGGACACTATAGTAACCCAGACCACTTCAGCTCAATGAAGTGGTCTGGGTGCCAGGTCCCCCAGGTTTTAACCCTTTAGATGTAAACATAGCAGTTTCAGAGAACAAGGGCTCCGACCTAGAACAAAGCTCCTCAGATGGGGTTAGTGGTCTGCAAAGCTGCTGTCAATCAAGATAGTAGTGTAGAAATGTTTGAGTTGATGATACTGGTAGGTTCTGATGATACTAATGATACCTTGATGATAAAGTTGATGATACTGGTAAAGTTCCCATACGGTGGACTGTCTATCTTGAATGATTTCTCTAAGGGGAAGTATCATGCCATCTCTGCAGAGTGATGTTATTTGCACATATGTGCCTTCAGCTACAAACCCCAAGGCCCCTCACTCCGAGCCAGCTGGTAATGCAGGATTGCCTGACACCAGATACATAGGTCCATCTGGCATGGAGAGAGAGTCTAAACCTAGTTTGATGCCCTACCCTCAATGTCACCCGTATAAAACTGAGTACAGATGAAATCTCTAGCGGCTCCATCGTCTGTGACGTAGCTCAGTTGGTAAATTCCCTGACTACAAAGCCTGTTCAAAAATGCAAGGTCACAGGTTCAAATCAATTGGGTAATAATAGCATCTATTACTAAACAACAATGGAATTTTAAAAAGTTCCCCCTCATAGCCACTGCCTCAAAGATGCAAAAAAAAAAAAAGATGAGTTGCAATAATGTTTTCAAACACAATTAAAGGGACACTATAGTCACCAGAACAACTACAGCTTATTGGATTTGTTCTGGTGATTAGAATCATTATCTTCAGGCTTTTTGCTGTAAACACTGTCTATTCAGAAAAAATACAGTGTTTACACTACAGCCTAGTGATAACTTCACTGGCCACTCCTCAGATGTCTGTTAGAGTTCTTTCCTGGGTCATGGCTGCCTAAAAGGCATCCAAACATCAGTGTCTCCTCCCTCTGCATGCAGACACTGAACTTTCCTCATAGAGATTCAGTGATTCAATTCATCTCTATGAGGAGATGCTGATTGGCCAGGGCTGTGTTTGAATTGTGCTGGATCGTTGTCAGTCTCAGCCAATCCTATGGGGAAGCATTGTGAATGGATCAGGCCACCACTTCTGATGATGTCGGCAGACAGCTTGTTTTTCTGAGGCAAACAGCATGCAGAGTTACAGGTTCAGGCTTGAATATAAGTAAGATTTTACTATTTTTAGGGAGGCATGAGGGGACCAGGGTGGCTAGATGGTGGTTTTAACCCTATAGGGTCAGATATACATGTTTGTGTTCTTGACCCTATAGTGCTCCTTTAAGTACTTGTGCGTACATCCTGAAAGTGACCCTAAGGGTAGATTTATTATATGGATAGGCACGATTAATGAGACTCAATACACTTTAGTTACATAGTTACATAGCTGAAAAGAGACTTGGTTCCATCAATTTCAGCCTTCCTCTCTGTCAGGTATACCTAACATTCATGCTGCCGCCGGAACCCACTTCCGGGTTCACTGCGCTTAGCTCCGCCCTTTTTTCTGACGCGGTCTTTCCACGATACTTAGGAAGACCGCACCAGATTCAAAGGGCTGGATTATTCACTCAGGTGCGGCAGTAAGATCAGCTGCTCTACTCGATGCTACCGGCTCCTCTCTCAGACCTCGGCTTGTAAACGGATTTCTACCTTCTCATCTCCCAGACCTCGGCTTGTAAACGGATTTCTACCTTCTCATCTCCCAGACCTCGGCTTGTAAACGGATTTCTACCTTCTCATCTCTCAGACCTCGGCTTATAAACGGAATTCTGCCTTCTCCTCTCCTCAGACCTCGGCTTGTAAACGGATTTCTACCTTCTCCTCTCTCAGACCTCGGCTTGGACAAACGGACTCCCTTTCTCTCACTACTAAACTGCAGTTTGTTAAAAGAGACTCCTTCCTCTTCCTCCATTGGGTGAATTAACCCTTCCAGTGCCAGAGTGCTTCTAAGTTAAGTAAATCTTTTGCCAAGGAAAGCAAATCATATTAATTTATTATAGTATTTAATTTCTTTTGACAAATAAGCATTGCATTTTTTTTCCTTGCATGTGTATTTAAAGATGCAGTCAACCTTGTTCACTTCAATAAAATAAAGGAGGTGAAACTTATTGTTTCTGCAGTTGAGTTCCAATTAAAGAGACATTACACAAAAGCATCACAGAATAATCCAGCCTATTTCAATGGAACCAGCAGATATTAACTCTCAAGTTTCTACCCTAACCAATAGAGTAGATACAATTGCTCAAGGGTTACAGGAATTGCAAATTACAAATGAGAGAATATTAACCTATGTTAGAGACATGCAAGGCCATCTTCCTCATGCCGCTCTTCAATCGGCTGGTGATCCTGCTGTCTGTAATCCAGAAAAATTTTATGGAGATAGAACAAAGTACAGAGAGTTTTTAAATTCTTGCAAACTTCTGATAGCTTTGAAACCTCGATCTTACCTCACTGAAAGGTCAAAAGTTTGTTCAGTAATTTCCTTTCTAAGAGGTGAACCTATGGCTTGGGCCCATTCCTTTTTAGAGAATGATGATCCCATACTAGATTCACTGGATGAATTTTTTGAAGCCATGTCTTTATTATATGAAGATCCATATAAACAGGCTACTGCTGATTTAACCATCAGAACTCTCCACCAAAAGAACAGACCTGTTGAAGATTACATCGCCGAATTTAAAAGATGGGCTACAGAAACCCAATGGAATGACATTACACTACGCAATCAATACCGTCTCGGATTATCAGAAGCTGTGAAAGATGAACTCTCTCGTATTGAACTTCCTCCCACCTTAAATGCATTGATTCAACTTTCCATTAGTATTGACAGACGTCTAAGAGAAAGAAGGGCTGAAAAAGTTCTTACTACTTCTAACTGGAGAAAACATTTTACTACTCCAAAATTTCCTGAAAAATCTCTTCCTCACAATGAACCTATGGAAGTTGGTATAATAAGAAGCCCTCTTACTTCGGAAGAAAGGATAAGAAGGAGACAACTAAATTTGTGCATGTATTGTGCTTCAAAAGAACATCTAATCCCAGAATGTCCCCTACTAATCCATTCGAAAGCTGGTAAGCTTCATTCATCTACTTCTATATTGAACGTTCTTCACAAAAGGAAAACATCTACTTATTTTTCTATATCTCTCATATTACAGTGGAATACAAAAAGAATCGTGACTGAAGCCATTATTGATTCTGGTGCTAATGGAACCTTCCTTGATTTTTCTTTTGTTGCAAAGAATAAAATTCCGTGTGTTCGAAAAACCAATTTTATTCCAATCAGAGTTATTGATGGTTCATTAATTTCCTCAGGACCCATAAAAGATGAGACAATTCCTATAAGAATGATTACCAATAACGTCCATACAGAATTCCTTACATTTGATGTTATTAAATCTCCACTTTATCCCGTCATTCTAGAAATTAATTGGTTAAAAACTCATGATCCTTTAATTAAATGGTCACCCTTTTCCATTTCTTTTCCTTCTGACTTTTGCAAAAAAACCCGCTTCCAACATATTCCTATTCTCCAAACTACTCAGGAATCAATTATACCTCCATTCTACTCTGACTTTTCAGATGTCTTTTGTAAAAAAGAAGCGGAAATACTTCCACCTCATCGAGCATATGATTGCCCAATAGATCTAATACCTGGTGCTCCCATTCCTTATGGACACATTTATCCACTTTCTGAAAAGGAATTGCAGACTTTAAAAGAATATCTTAATGAAAATTTACGTAAAGGATTCATCAGACCCTCGACTTCACCGGCTGCCTCTAGTATATTTTTTGTGAGGAATAAGGACCAAACCATCCGACCCATTATAGATTACAGAGCCTTAAATAAAATAACCATAAAAAATCGTTATCCTCTTCCACTAATAAATGAATTAATTGAAAGGTTAAGAACTGCAACTATATTCACTAAACTCGACCTCCGAGGCGCATATAACCTCATTAGAATAAAACAGGATGATGAATGGAAGACCGCCTTCCGGACTAGATATGGTCTCTACGAATATCTAGTGATGCCTTTTGGGCTTTGTAATGCCCCTGCAACATTCCAACATTTTATAAATGATATCTTTAGAGATCTTTTGGATGTTTGTGTTATTATCTACTTAGATGATATTCTAATATATTCTAACAATTTGGATGAGCATAGGAAGCATGTAAGATGGGTTCTATCTAGATTGAGAACTCACAAAATATACGCTAAACCAGAGAAATGTCTTTTTGAAGTTACTGAACTCTCCTTTCTTGGATACTGTAAGAATATTAAATAGTTAACTTGTTTATATGTATTTTATGCTTTTATAAGGTTTATAACATGATTATTGCTGACTGAAGGGATATTGAATACTTAAAGTCAATGTACGACATAATATGCTGACTGTGACAGACTAAGGTATTTCTTCTATAGGATGTAAGACAATGCTAAATTTCAGGATGTCTTGCCCATTCCGATTTTAAGGATATTCTTTTCCAGACGTATGCAAAAGCTTATCTTTCCATTGTCAGAATAACGTAATATAAGGAAGTAATAAATCTTATAGTCTGTACTGTATTTGCATATACCATGGCTAATGTAAGCAAACTATGTATAAAAGCCAGCTCTGGAATACACTCATTTGAGAGTCTTGTAAAGCTGTTGTCCGTGTGTTATTGCTTACAAATGATTCTCCATCAACGTTGATTATGGTGACCGAGGGATCGAGAACCGAGGGGATTAGAGTCCATTACAACATTAACCCTTTCAGATACATTATTTCACCTCATTCTCTGAAAATGGATAACTCTAAAATCGAATGTATTATTAACTGGCCCGTTCCTACTACTACAAAAGAATTGCAACGATTTCTTGGATTTGCAAACTTCTATAGAAAATTCATTAGAAACTACTCAGAGGTATCACATCCACTTAACCACCTTAACAGTACTAAACGTCCTTTCAAATGGAATAAAGATGCACAAGCTGCCTTCGATAGTTTAAAAAAAAGATTTACAACTGCACCTATTCTACAGCTACCTAATCCAACATTCTTATATGTCCTAGAAGTCGATGCATCAGATTCAGCTATCGGAGCAGTTCTTTCTCAGCAAAAGACTCCTCAAGATCCACTTCATCCAGTCGCATTCTTTTCAAGATCCTTGAGCTCTGCTGAAAAAAATTATCCTATTGGTGAAAAGGAATTATTAAGTGTTAAAGCTGCCTTTGAAAATTGGCACCATCTATTAGAAGATACAAAACAACCTATCATAGTCTATACAGACCATAAAAATCTTGAATATCTTTATACTAATAAAACCCTTACGGCTAGACAAGTTAGATGGAACCTATTTTTTAACCGGTTTAACTTCCAATTAATATACAGACCTGGAACTAGAAATAAAAAGGCTGACGCTCTTCTCGAATTCCTTCTAAAACTTCTATTGAAGTTTATCCTCCTAACAAAATAATAGGGATCCTCTCTTCTCTTCAGGATGACTTAAGGAACTTGAATCAAAAGGATCTTGAACTTCCCAAAACACCTAATTTAACAAAAAAGGATGGTGTATTTTACTTTAAAAATAGGATTTATATTCCTCCCATTCTTAGGAACAAATTACTCAAAATGGTTCATGATTCACCCCTAGCTGGACATCCTGGAATAAAGAAAACTCTTGAACTAACTTCACGATATTATTGGTGGCCTCGCCAAGATAGAACCATTGAATTATATGTCAAAACTTGTCCTATCTGTCAAAGGTCCAAATCTGAACATAATCAACCTTTTGGATTACTACTTAACTTACCTATTCCAGAAAAACCTTGGCAATCCATTTCTATGGATTTTCTTGTTGACCTTCCTCCATCCCGACAGTTCACCACTATTCTTGTTGTTGTGGACCGCTTCACTAAAATGTCCCATTTCATCTCTTTAAAAAAAATTACCCTCCTCTGTAGAATTGTCCAAAATCTTTATTGATAATATTGTAAAGCTTCATGGTCTTCCAGAAGAAATTATTTCTGATAGGGGGACACAATTTACCTCCAAATTCTGGAAGGAGATGTGTCTCTCTCTTCAAATTCAACGCAAACTCTCTTCCGCCTATCATCCCCAAACTAATGGGCAAACAGAGAGAGTTAATCAATGTTTGGAACAATATCTCCGATGTTATTGTTCATACCTGCAAGATGACTGGACCACTTGGTTACCTATGGCTGAATTTTCTTACAATAATACCATTCATTCTAGTACAAAAATGACTCCTTTTTTCTCCAACTATGGTTTTCATCCGTCCTCATTTCCCATCCCATCTAATTCTTCATCCAATCCCACGGTTACTTCAAAAAATGAATTTATGTCTTCTCTATTTCTTAAATTACGGGAGAATCTTCAACTCGCCCAAAACTACCAGAAAAAGTTTTTTGACCATAAAAGAAGAATTCCCCCTCCTTATAAAGTGGGGGATCTTGTCTGGCTCTCTTCAAAAAATATTACCACAAACCGTCCTTCAAAGAAAATTGAGCTCTCTTTTTCTTGGTCCTTTTCAAATAACTACAATTATCAATGATAACGTTGTTAAATTAAAACTTCCTCCAAGTTTTAAACTTCATCCCGTATTCCATGTCTCCTTGCTTAAACCACACATTCCTGATCCTTTCCATAAAGAATTAGTAACAACTCCTGAACCTATCATCGTCCAAGGTGAAGAAGAATATGAAATTCATAAGATTTTGGATTCTCGTATCCACCGTGGCTCTTTACAATACCTTATCAGATGGAAAGGTTATGGAATTGATGAAGATACCTGGGAAGATTCATCTAATGTTCATGCAAAGAGATTAATTGATGCTTTTCACAAACGCTACCCCTCTAAACCGAAATAAGTGCACCCAGAGGATGCCCCATGAGAAGGGGGTACTGTCATGATGCCGCCGGAACCCACTTCCGGGTTCACGGCGCTTAGCTCCGCCCCTTTTTTCTGACGCGGTCTTTCCACAATACTTAGGAAGACCGCGCCAGATTCAAAGTGCTGGATTATTCACTAGGTGCGGCAGTGAGATCAGCTGCTCTACTCGATGCTACCGGCTCCACTTCTCAGACCTCGGCTTGTAAACGGATTTCTACCTTCTCATCTCTCAGACCTCGGCTTGTAAACGGATTTCTACCTTCTCATCTCTCAGACCTCGGCTTATAAACGGATTTCTACCTTCTCCTCTCCCAGACCTCGGCTTGTAAATGGATTTCTACCTTCTCCTCTCTCAGACCTCGGCTTATAAACGGATTTCTACCTTCTCCTCTCCCAGACCTCGGCTTGTAAACGGATTTCTACCTTCTCCTCTCTCAGACCTCGGCTTGGATAAACGGACTTCCTTTCTCTCACTACTAAACTGCAGTTTGTTAAAAGAGACTCCTTCCTCTTCCTCCATTGGGTGAGTTAACCCTTCCAGTGCCAGAGTGCTTCTAAGTTAAGTAAATCTTTTGTCAAGGAAAGCAAGGCATATCAATTAATTATAGTATTTAATTTCTTTAAACTCTCTGTTGACAAATAAGGATTGCTGCTAAGGCTAAAACTTCATTATTAAAATTCTGCAGTTGAGTTCCAATTAAAGAGGTATTACACAAAAGCATCACAGCATCATGGAGACGTGTCTGTCGTG